>JAKXYG010001077.1:0-334056 GCA_025895645.1 Cardicola forsteri
ACAAATGTATTTTTTAATTTTGATTATTACAAATTTAGTTGATGGCAAGTGTAGAAATTTAAATGAAACAAGTTGAGAAAGGTTTGCCACAAAACATAGATTATTTATTAAATATCTTGTTTTAACCATAATCCTTAATTTCAACTCAATAAACGAGTAATAGTTAATACATTTATGTATTAGCTGAAGTGGTTTGGTCGTGCAGCACTGTACTTAAACTTGGATGTACATGGGTTCGTGTGCTATCACCAAAACTAGATAAAGGCCTCTCTTTGGTTCTGTTGAATCTTTATTAGTTGCAACATATTTATATTGTTATTTGGATTAAGATACATAGTAGGTTTATAAATTTTAATTAACTAATTGGGTTATAATAATTACCTACATCAATTTACATATACATAATGTTAATATTCATCACTTATTAAAATTTTTAATAAGTGTACAAAGTTTATTTCTTCTCTAATGCAATAATTGCAATTTATTTATTGAACTAAATTGTTGTTTTAATAACATTTATTAGATATTATTCTAATCTAATTGAATACAATACCAACTATTTCTGTTTTTGAAAAAATACTGAAAAATACGGCATTTTTGCACTGCAGTATATAATTTGATTTCAGGTATTTTTTGCTTCAATTTTTTTATTTGTTTATTTTAATTAATTTTATTTTAAATTAATTTTATTTTTTTATTTTATACATAATCTTATTTTTCCTCCTTTTATCTTCCATCCACGTTTCCTTAATATTTAAAAAACAACTCAACTAGTGTACCAACCTGTTAAACATGTATGTTTATTAAAAATTAATTTTTGTGTGTGATAACGTTTGCGTCAAAATAATTTCAAACCTCATTAATTATTAGTCATTAAAAATATATAATTGCGAAATATTTTAGACTTAGTGTTGAATATTTTTATAGCAGCTTTATATTGTTTATAGATGTTAGATAAAACAAAAAACTATAATTTAAAACTAATTACAGTTAAACCATAGTTACTCCAAAATGATATATGCCAAGAATAAAACAGTTTTTTCATTATAGTAATTCATACGCATTCATTTTATGTTATGTGTGCAATTTTAAAAATTTTTAGTTTAAATAATGTAATTATATCAAATTAATTTTACTGTATTTTAGTGACAGTGTTTTTTTATGACATAATGAATATTTTATTATTTATGTAAACATCATAAATGCTAAGCTGTCATTATAACCTAGGTTCATTCCAGTTTTGTTTAGACCACAAAAATAAGTCTTTTGGAAGATTTTTCTTAAAATGCTTTAACATAGACCTTATACTGTCATACCAAATGTAAAGTATAATTAAAAATAATACCAAATAAATATTACAAACCTTGAATTAAAATACATAACAATATTAAACAATGTACGATTATTTTTAATCATTGGACCTCGGAAAGTATGAGTTCGAATCCCACCACCAGCACTAAAATGCAGGTCCACATTTGTCTTTGCCAAAATGTCCACTGCTAAAAGACGTTTCTAGTAAAAGTTTCAAAGTATTAATATTTTAAAAAATATGAAATTTTTTTATGTTGTTGATTATGTGTACTACTAATTATTTGTAATATTGCTGTTAATTATATATTTATTTTTATTAATTGTAAAAATGTATTTTTACGCTAAATATATTTCTAGTAAGATATTAAAGCTTAATGTAATAATAATAATAATAAATTTGTATTTTAACTATTAAGCATCAAATTCCAAACAAGTTGGAAAAAAATTAGTAATTGATGCATGCAATTCCATAAAGGATAAAATACATATTTTGTTTTAAAATATTCAATAGGAATTTTTTAAAGAATATATTTTGGTGCAATTGAAATTGTAGCCAATCGGTAGAAAGCTAATTCAAATTTTAAAAAAATAATCTTTTTGTAAGTCGAAAGTTGAGTCTAGCATTCAATTTATTAACACATGTAATAGTGATGCACTTTTATTTACAATCTAATGCATAATTAAATTATACAAAATTATAATTAACATTACATTTTTAGCACTGCTGAAACCTACTATTAGAAAACATTTAAGTACACGGTTATAACAAATAAGCGAATCAAACAGAACTAATATTTTAGCATTTTCTAAAAAGCCTTAAAATAAAAATAAATTATAAAAGTGTTTTCGCTATTATTGTTATCATTGTACATACAAAATTAAACTTGTGATTTGCAGAATGTACAAATAACTAGATTATATATTTTTTAATATTGTAATGAAACAAGTGAGTTAATAGTTATTAAATACAATTCAGTACTTTCGTTAAATTTAGACGTCTTATAGGAAATGTGCCATTAAACCACTAGACAAAAGAAACCATATTGACTACATAAAATTTAATCAAACGTTTTCTTTTTCTCCAAATTTTCTTTTTTTATGGGGGTTTGTTCGTTTCTGGTTATATTTATTCAATTTGGTTTTATATCGAATCAATTTGAATTATTGTGACAATTACATAGTGTTTTACAGTCAGATTTTTTTCTTGCCACAAACCACCTTCCTTTATTCAGGCTTGGGAATGGCTAAATCGGAGTTATGTAATTTTAATTAATATTGCTTTTTTAATACAACGTTTCAAAAAAGAAACTAATTTATAGTTTTGAACAGTTAGAAATAACCTGAATATGAAACAACATTTTGAAAAAGGAAAATATTGTGCTCAAACTAGTTATAACAATTTAAAATTAACAGAAAATAAAATATTTTATTTCGATTTAACTATTATACATCACCTATTTAATAAATAGTTAAATTATCAATAATTACTGAGTAATGAATATTTTAAGTACGTTTATACACACAGAACTCAAAATAATAATTAACATTTTTATGTACCAATTGTTGGACAGTTTTATTCCTATCGATTGTGTAACATTTTTATAATTAAGAATGAGAATAATTGTGTGCTAAGTATATTTCTGATGAACTAGTAATAATACGGGTAATTATATGTTATGGCTTATATACACCCTGTTTTTTTCTGTGTTCACTGTTGAAATCTGGAGATTCTCAAGGATTTACATTTGTAGAAACTGCAAATGCAATTGGACTTAAACATTCCACTAAGCATGCTGCAAGTGAATTATTTAAAACACTAGATCTCAGTGTTGGTAAAAAAACAAATCTAGTCTTCAAATGCGCTATTTTAATTTTCGATAAAATTAAAATTATTGAATCATTTTTATCTAAAATAGAGCAATACAATTGTTTTATCTATAAAGTAGAGAAAGCATTATGCATAAAGTTCAAAACTCACTATTATTAACATTGAAATTTAAATTAACTATTGTAATCTTTATTTTTATTTCTTATATATTAACTTTGGACGTTGTACAATGTATTCCTTGATATAAATATGCGTTCAACAAAAGACGTTCCATATTTTTACGTTTACAGCTATGTTAGTAGTGATTATTTTAAAGAAAAGCAATGGGTTTTGGTACATTGTTCTACATTTAAGGATATATTGAATATTTATATTTAACAAGTATTAAGCTTACAATTCATTTACATTGTTAATGTGTGCATAAATGAAAACCTTCTTTAAATAGACTTAATCAAAAATGAAAACTGTAAAATAAATTGATTGTGTATAACCTTAAAAACGCATAAATAAATAAAACTGAACTGTGCAATATAGACTATATATGTGCATGCCAAAAAAATAATGATTACTTTATTTCAAACATATCAGACTTTAATCAATTAACTAAAAATTATTTGACACATATTATCAACTTTAATATTCAAAAGTTAATTAACAGTTGTAAAACAAGTACTTCACTTGGACTTAATGGAATAAGCTGCAATTTATTAAAGCTCTGCATACCAGTAATTGATCCATCATTATTTACAATAATAAGAAAATTTATTATGAGTTGTGAAGTAGCTGATGCTTGGCATATCTCATAAATCACACCTATTCCGAAAGTTTCTGTCCCACCAACAAATCCAAAACACTATCGCCCAATTGCTTGCACCTCAGTGTTTTTAAAATTAACTGAAAAAATAATACTTAACAACATTAAGCCTATATTGAACATTAGTAATGATCACTATCAATTTGCTTATAAAAATAATTATTCTACTCTAGACCGTGTAGTCAGTCTTGTTCATTATATTACTGAATCCCTTGACAAAGGAAAATGTTTAATATACTGCATGTTTCTAGATGATAAATCTGCTTTCAATAGTATATCAAGAAAGAAAATAATTGACCGTCTTAATCTACTTGAAACACCAGTCAATATCTTAAACTGGTTACGAAATTATTTCTCAAAAAGAAAACAGTTTACACAAATTGATCGTAATAAATCAGAGGTAACAGAATTTAATATTAGAGTTCCACAAGGTGCAGTACTATCTCCGTTTTTATTTTCACTGTACGTAGATCTATTACAAGTTACACAACCCTCACATTTGTTTAAATTTGCCAATAATATAATCTTGTGCACAAAAATTTTCTTTAAATAGTGATGTAAAGAATTTAAAAATTCTATTAAGAAAATTGAACAGTGGTCTACTAACTTTAATCTTAATTTAAATCCATCGAAATGCAATCTGATTAAATTTACAACAAGGCGTCCAAGAAAACAATGGAATTAAACAAAAATTTAAAATTAAATCAGACAAACATATGCATCTGTAACAAAATTAAGTGTCTTCGAGTAAACATAAATAACATACTTACCTGGTGTAATCATGTAGAAAATATATTTATAAAAACCAAATCCTTATGCTACTATATAAGAAGATTAAGATAACTAAATGTTGATAATTATATTACTAACTTGTTCGTTACCTTTTGTTTTTATTCTTTAATATTATATTGCTCACCTATAATTTTTCCAGATTTATTAAAACAAGATTATTTTGTTTTAAAAAAATGCATATCTTTGGTATCAAAATCTGCAGGAATCAAACATTCTATCTTATTGAATGATATTGTTAATAAACATTTTAAATCCCATATACAATTAACACCAAGGATTGAAAGTAATAACATTTACCCGTTACATACAGCTTGAAACAAATCTAAAGCTTCTTGAAAAAATAAGCAGAACCTACCTGCACATTAAAGCCAAAACTAATCAATACAAAAATTCATGTCTGCCCTACTTATCCAGAGTATTAACCAATCCAGAATCAAACAAAATTGAACTTATAACAAACCTATCAAAGTAGGAATCATTCCACTCACGCATTTATTTGAACTAATTTGGACATCCTACAGCATAATGTAACTGTACCTTATAATGACACATTCAAACTATAGTAAGTTCGAATTATTTTTAAAATCATATGTTTACTGTATTGACTATATTTATATTTATTAACATATAACATTGCAGTTAATATTGTTCCCATTATTTGTACTACTTATTTAAAATTTTTTTATTTTTTTATATTGATGGTGAAAATGCATTTTATGCTGAATGTCTCTCTGGTGAGATATTAAAGCTTATTGTAATAATAATAATAATAATAATTCTAATAATTCGTCCTTGAAAACATATTGATAAAATTGACTTTGTACTAATTGACCTAATATAGAAAATGTGCATAAACGTTCACTTGGATCGACCTTTTTATTCATTTAATTGGGAATGAATCCTCTTTTAATCTAGTGAGCTAGGTTACTAGTTGTCGGACCAATATCTACTTGTTATTCAATTGCACGTCAACTGATAAATGCAATGGGATGTGGAAAATGTTGCATGGCAAAAGAAGATCTTTTATAGATTACAGCACTGTCAGTTGAGTCAATGGATGGGTCCTTTTATATATTTAGTAGATTTACAACATCATCTTCTTTACACAAGCTTTTTTTCCTTATCAATTTAACCACAAGTTTTGTGTAGCTTTGAAGAGTAATGAGTAAAATCCTCTAAATATTCGTTATTGGTTAAAGTTTATTTGATAGTTTCCAATTCTTTATCAATTGTATCACTTGAACATATTTTTGTGCACAGTTCAATAGTAATTTGGCCAGTAAACGTTTGTGTATGTTTAAATTTGATATTATAATAGAACAGTTATCAAAAAACTTCTTATATTCTACTCAATTCAATTTAATTATTTGCGGTTTTTAAAGGTAAAATAATAAAATTGTCAAATTTATTGGATAATAAATGCACTTGGTTTTAAACTAAACAGGAGCACTGTATAGCTGTTTCATTCTTGTGTCTGGATTCATCAGTAATGCGTACCTTTTAAACCTCACACATGAACATAAATCCATGATCTATCTGATATTAAGCCGAAGCCTTATCAGCTATGTTACGAATGTTTAAAACTAACATTGTTATCAATGCTAATTGTCTAGTGTACTCAATTACCGTTAGATACAAGCGCAAACAAGCAAGTGAGCTATTACTTCTAATAGAATTTTACTATATAGAGCCTGACATATTGCACAACTTTAATAGTTTGAAGGGCACAGTTGGATTATATTTATTATGGGGTTTTTAAAACTAAAATAATAGAATTGCCAGATTCATTAAATAAGAACAATTTAATTAACTATATATATAATATTAAAGTTCTTGTATATTTAATAGAATAATGGAAAATTCAAGTTTGGACAGTTCACACTATATTTATAAATTTTTTTAATAGGCACAATAAATGTACGATGTTAATACTTTCCAAACGTCAACATCCAAATTATCAGCATTCCTTTAAGGGTAGCATTATATTTAACGTTTATGTTTATTTTACGTGTGTTACAATAAATTATCTATTTAAATAATTATTGATTTAATATATAATATATATGAACTATAAATAAAATTGATGAGCACTTACACATTTAAACTACTGATTATCAATGTGTTTTTTACACTTCAGAATCCTATATATAAATTTGTAGTAATCATGTCAAATACTAAGTATTCAATAAAAAAGCCTTTAAAAATAGTCGAAGAATAATGGAAAATTTCAAGATTTATAAAATAATTGCATTCCAATACAATTAATTTCAATATGCCATTCTCTACTTTGCAGGAAAAATCTAAAATAAAACCTGCGTTACAAAAAATGGTAGTTAAAAACTTGTTACTTGCTAGTGTAAATTTAAAGTTTTATTCAATAAAATTGAACAATTATTGTAAAGAATTGTAGCAATATATTTTATTTATTTCTACTGCTTTGAATGTTTTACAAGAAACTGCTGAAAGCATCAGAGAAACTGAACGTGCGTCCGCATTTGGTATCGGTAGGGGAAATTGAACCCAGTCAGGTTCAAGTCGAGCGCTGTACCGCTAAGTCATCTCGGCAAAATGTAAACATATTATTGGAAGCAGACAGCAAAATAATTGAATAATGTGATAAATGTTTAATCAAATAATTCTTACTATACACCATCACTTCCATTTGTTTAGATATATAAAATATTAAATTAATTGGTACTTGATTTAAATTCTATTATTTTGCGATTTCAACCGCTACATAAATTTACTCTGTTCCATTATGCATATATGTTTAGTATAAAATCCATTATTTTATAGTAAGTTTTGTTGATTCATATGAAAAAGCCTTTAATTAATATGCCCTATATCTTCTAACAAATTATAACAAATACTTTTATAATAATTATTCAGTTATATATTTTACTATTTATGTTTAGTAAAAGCTAACTAAACTAAAAATTCTAATTTTGTTCAAATATATATTTTAAGGTATTACCAATATGCACAGAACCTAAATGCATTTCTACCAACATCAACTTGAGTATTTATGCTCACAGTTTTCCAAATTTACAAGTTCCATAAATTGTAATGTAGTAAAATTAATTTTATACTATTCATTTATTAATTTTTATTAAATTAATATTAATTAAAACAGTAGGTAAATTATTTCTAAATGTAGTTTCTATTTTATAATATGATTTTGGTGGAAGACAAGCTTTATCGAAAAATAGGCTCCGGTTAATATAACTTTTTAACTTTTTAAATACGCAATTTAATAAACCGCGTCAAATAAAAATGTGAATAAAACTGGTAAGAATAAAAAATAGGTTGCATAAATAACGCTTAGAAAAAATAATGAATGAATCAACTTAGCCAGTCTTAAGCCTGGATAAAGGAGGGGGGTTTGAGGGCAAAGTAAAATCAATATTAGTACAGAAACGATAAGAAGATGCTATTCCGGAAAACGACGGCAAAGAAATATTAGAATGACCCAAATGACAGGTTTGAGTAAAGTGAAAAGAAAACCCAATTATCGATTTTCAAAATGTTCAACTAAATAAAGATAATTTCTCGGTAAAATGCTATGTTTACTACCTGAAACAGTAGCATATACGTTTTTGGAATAGACAATTGAAGATGGTAAAAGAAAGATTAGTAATCGTCCGAAAACTTGTGGTTTACCAACCTTTCTATTTTTCAAATAAAAAATCTATTTTACATTCAATTTATAAATGTAATTATTATTTATTATTTATTTTACTACTTTAAATGCTTTACGCAAAACATTTTTCAATAGTGACCATTTTTGCAAAGCCATACGTTGGTATCGGTGGAGGGAATAAAAGATATGCTCACTCACGTTCAAGTCGAGAGCTGTAACGCTAGATTACTATAGCAACATTGTAGTCTACCTTTTATTTGTCTGTCCCCCATAAAACAACCAAATAGACACATTAAAAGCTATTAACACTAACAAACAATTACGTGTGCACTTACTGAATTCCTAATGCTGCTGCATGTTATTTATTATTTGTTTACATGCACAACGAACACAATGCTAGTTAATTCAATATATGATACTCATTGCATTTAAAAATATGAAAATTTTTAATTCCAATAAACACTTTAGAATTAAAGAGTTACACTTCTTTAAGTGTCTATTAAATAATGTCATCGTTTCTATTAAACATTTATTTTCCAATATATATATATATATATATATATATATATATATATATAGTTTTATGTTTTCTACCTCAAATGTTTTACGAGAAACATCTTTCAGCAGTGGACAGTTTAGCGAAGCCAAACGTGGGCCCGCATTTTAGTGTCGGTGATGGGATTTGAACCCATGCCCACCGAGGTCAGAATTCGAGCGCTGTATTGCTAGACCATATATATATATATATATATATATATATATATATATATATATATATATATATATATATATATATATATATATATATATATATATATATATATATATACAACCGTTACAACAAATACCCCATAAAACTAATTATTTGATTAAAACCTATCTACCAACTACATTGCGGACATAAGAAACTTCACTTCGATTATAAAATATACAGCCATTTCAAAAATTAACGCAAAAAATTACAAAAGTATTAAATCTAAATTAATGTTTTATGTCCAATTGTTTTTTCGTAAAAATAAATATTGGGAACTAAAAATAATGTCAAATACTTAATAGTTCACTTACAATACTAATTATAATTTACAAAGACTATAATTATACATACATATATATTATAAGTAATCAAAAATCGTATAAAATATTAATTGGTGCAAAATCGTAAATGGAGTAAAATAATTAGCATAATTTCTAACGTCAACTATTAATAAAAATACAGATTCTATTGATCTATCTCTGATTGTAGAATAAGTAAAATTGTTCAAACTTTTTCTTTTAGTTTTTCAAATAGGTTTATTATAATTTTTTAATTATATAACAATTTTCTAATTATCCGTAGTGCTTGTTACACGTTTTATTCCAACATTATAATAATTTTGTGGTTTTTGGCCATTAATAAACCAATAAATTGTTGAAAGGTAAACTCTATATAAATTTGAAAATACTTATGATAAAAATTATTTATTTTTTAATTCTTTCATAATGCGATATTCATTTTCGGTAAAATAAAAACCTTTTTTATAACTAATATCCATTTCACAAACAATGCAGAATCTCAAGGTTAAACGTAAATAATAAATTATTCTATTTGTTTTAAATTAAAAAAAAATATTTTTATTATTTTTATTTATATAAATTATAATAATTAAGTGTTTATTTTAATAATTATTATGACATCACAATTAGGGCAGATTAAAATATGCGTTTAATATCAATTTTAAGGATTAGTTATTGTTCATTTTTAATAAAATTAAACATACAAATTATTATAAACTAATTATTCTAAAAATTATGTAACTTCAACTTATTATCCACGTTTACATAAAAGTAGCTTTTAAAATATGCTATTTTGGTTGACTCAGCCTTTTTAAATAAGTATTTCTAAGTATATATAAAGAAACTATTAAGTACTTGACATTATTTTTAATTCTCAATATTTATTTTTATGAAAAAACAATCAGACATAAAAAATTAATTTAGAATTAATACTCTTATAATTTTTTGCGTTAATTTTTGAAATGGCTATATATATATATATATATATATATATAAATTAAACCTTAAACAATTCAATACATTAACATAAATGTAAATATTTGTAAACATGTCCAATAGAAACGATGACACTGTTATCCTATAAACTACTAAATTTGAATGTTGGTGATCATTTATTTATTTTTATGAACAAATTTTATATTATAATTTATTTTTAAGAATGTAATGTAGTACTATTTTTATTTAATCAAAATGTGTATATTTCGAGTTTTTTGTTTAAACAAGAATTTGATTGTGGTATTCGTAATAAAAATATTTTTATATTTTGAATTATTAATATTTTTAAGGGTTATTTTAGTAATATGCTTAAGTGATGTGAGGAATGTCAATCAATTTCAATATGATAATTTTGACAAGGCGTCATCTATATACTACATGTATATATTATTAATATAATGACACTTTCTGTTTATAAAGTGTCAATTTAAAAAAAACGTTACATTATTAATACCTACGCTATATTATAACTAAGAAAAAATATACATTGCAAAAATGTGATTCCAATTTTTTCTTGACAAAATTACATTAAATTATTTTTACTAGGCCTTTATTTCAAAAAAATTATTAAAAAGAATATAGTATCAACTTGATTTATTACGGAAATGTTTAATTTTTCTCAAATTATTTTTAAGAAAATACTTTTTACACTTCTGATTACTATTTCGATTGTCAGTAGTCATTATTAGAAAAATAATATTTATTACATATTGTGATAAAAAAACAGTTTTCGCCATCAAAATTAATATTTAAGTGAATATCCAATCAATAAAAGTTATCAATGTAGAGTAGAAAAATTTATAAATATTATTACTATTATTATTATTATTATTATTACAAAACCTTTTGCTTTGAAATAAGCATGGGACAAAAAACCATCTGCCATCTTATCAATCTGGTCAGTTTGCTTCCACGTTTCACTCCCATTAGAATGCTTATTGATGCGGGCAAACGAAATTTTGTTTTCAGAAAGATGGAAGAATATGACCGTAGTGATTTAATTTTATGGAAGATTAACATTGCCTTTGCAAGTCCTGGCTTTAACATCAATTTCGGTTTTTCCATCTTTACCAATGATGCATCCCAAATATGCAAAGGAATCAACAGTATCAATATTTTGTCTACTAATTATAATGGTCAAATAATTGTCTAGCATAATGCACAACATTTTTCATTTTAAACAATTAATTCGTAAGTCAATAAGGGAAATGATATCACTGAAACGTATTATCATTACATCAGTTCTGGAGTTTTACTGAGTAAACTAATATTATCTGCGAAATGGAAATCTGTTAATTTGCCATGGTTCCATTTGATACCATAAGTGGAATCTATTATTATCTTACTATACTTTGTATATCAATCAAATAAACAAAAAAACAAAAGTTTAGAAAATAATGACAAAAAATGTGTTTTGGGACTATAACAATTAATAAGAGAGTGTATTTAAAACCTTCCCAAGTTAACTTATCTTTTAAATATAGCACACAATGTACAATCTGTTTTATCAATACATATTTTATAAATAATTATAATTGTATAAATCACACAGCTTAGATAATTAAAAGTTGCTATTTTTAATTAAAAATTGTATTAAATTGGTTTTACTAACTTATTATTCTTGAAAATGTTATATAAATGATTTTATTTATTAGTAAAATGAATTTTTTTCAAATTACATTAAAAAATATGCTGGTGTTAAATTACGTTAAGATATAAGTTCGATTCTCACCACTGACACCAAATGCTCGCCCTCATTCGGCGATAGACTAAAAACACGATTTTGCTGACAGAATATTCAATACTAAAATGATAGCGTGGAAATATAAAAAACAACCATATTGCCATTTGTCTTTATACGGTATAAAAGTGTAGCATTCCCTATATACATTAGTGTTAACAAATTTATTATTGATCCGGAGGATTTGAGTGATGCTCATAAAATCCTAATTTCCAATAATGGTAATAGTCTTGACTCTTCATTTTCCATATGATCTATACTGGACTAAGCGCCAACAAGAATCTACACTAATAACACCTGGGACCAGATGCAGCGGTATAACTGAGTTTTCACTGGATTTTCGTTTAGTAAATGGATGCTAGTATACACCCAAGATACTTAAAAGGTATCTCAAGGTAACTATTTACCAAATGTAGCCGGTTAAGTTTGTGAATCTGTCAACTGGCGTCAACTCTAAAGAATATTGCTTCGTCAATTCCTGTAAACACTAGCGTCGTCGTAAGGAAGCAGTCTTTTAGTACATACATTACATTTATTCCTCTAAGTTCAATTCGCATCCGACAACCTATTTTTATGGAAATTATAGACCCTATTTAAACTTGAAATTAATAAAGATCACATTATTTTCTTACAATGCAGCCTATATTTACACTTTAATACAAACATTATACTGTTTTTAATATTTTATTAATGGGTTTTAGAAGTACTTAATTGTTGAAATAAATATATGAAAGTTTTGTCATGCATCACATTCTTTAAAAAATTGATTTTTTAAAACAGTGATTTATTACGCTACATTTACAAAATAGTTAAAAAATATTTAAAATAATTAAGCAATTTACTAATTAACCTAATTTTATTGTATTGCAGATGCAACATGTTTCAATTATTTAAGTCTTATTTTTCAATATATATAATTATAAACAACTCTTAATGTACATTAATAGATCGATATTTATTGAATTGAAAGTAGCTTTATGCATGAGAAAATTGGTCATTATGTATTTGATGTAACTTATAAGTTACACTATAGTATTAGTAATTTAAGTTGCACGATGAAATAAAACAAAAGTTTGAATCAAAATCGATTTTGAAAAGCAGGATCATCATAAAATTATATATAATTGAACTATGGGATACACATTTTTCCAAATCCAAAAACGGTATACCTACCCTTAGTCCACAATTTTCAATAATTTTATAAGCACTTTTAATTTTATACAAACAAATTCTAGTCAAACAGTTCTTTTATAGTATATCATGCGTTATATATATATATATATATATATATATATATATATATATATTAAAACTCTTTTTGCTATAAAAATAAGCATGGGGCAATAAGACAACAGACACATAAGACAACAACAACAAAGTCTTTGGTATTGAAAATTCTGGAAAATTCGAGATTGAGCTTTTACTCAACTCTGTCATCTGTGTAATTCTGTCATATATATATATATATATATATATATATATATATATATATATATATATATATATATATATATATATATATATGTATTATATATAATTCTTTTATAAAAAACAACCATGACCGGACTCAACTCCGATTGACAAAGGAGGAGGGCTTGAGCTGATAGTGGCGTCAAATTGGTAGAGGAAGTACAATCAGCATTTAACACAGTCTATTATACTTAAGCAGCACAACGCTCAATTCAAACCTGGGTAGATGTGGGTTTGATATCTACCGCCAGCATCAACTGCAGGCCACTTTGCTTGCGTTAATGTGTCCACTGTTGAAAGATGCTTCACGTAAAACATTTAAAGTAGTAAGTATAAACTAACATTACGATTTTGAAATGCATATTGTTTGTTAATTATATTATAGCAAAGTTATTAATAATATTGTATCTGTTTTTAAAAAATGTACATAGTTTTAAATAGAATACGTGTCATTATATATATGCATATATATATATATATATATATAGTATATTCTTTACATACATGTAAATATTTGAAAACAAATGTTTGATAGAAAGACAATATTCAAAAGACGCTTAAAATGTAATTTTTTAATTCCAAAGTATCTATTGGAAATAAAAGTGGTTTTTTGTTGTAATTAGTTACATATTTTGAGTTAATTAACAATGTTTTTTGTGCATGTAAACAAATAATACAAAAACAATATACACATGTATTAACATTAGGAATTCAACAAGTGCACACGTAAGTGTCTGATAGTGTTAATAGCTTTTTATGTGTCTGTTTGGTTGTTACATAGGTGACAGGGAGATAAAAAGTGGACTTCATTAATAATTTAATTTATAAATTTAAAGTGGGATGGTTCCTTCATCGGGAGAACAACATAATAATATTCATGTAATTATTCATGTAATAATATTCATAATAAATATTCATGGTTGAACTACTCCTACGTTCCAGAAGGAATGATATTGGTGATTGCACATTTTCATGTACTAGAAACGAACACTGTATCCGGGTATTTCCTATAACCTTCAAATAGCAAGCACAATTCAAAATTCACCCAAATTATTTTTAAGCTACAAGAACAATACACGATTTTGTTTAGATAAGGGAATAAATAAAAAATACATTATCTATCGTAGCCAGTTCTGATTAGTTTTGATTAGTTTTGTAAATTTTCAGTGAATGTCTGTAGTTGTTTATGTAATTTCATTCCAATATGGTGTTAGAATGTTATAAAATTACCCACTTTTTATTTCATAATGTTGCATGTTTGTTTTACTATATCTTTTAAAACAAAATTATAATTAATAAATGGAAATGTTATTATTATATCGCACAAGTAACAATGTGAGTTTATAAAAATATAATAAACATACTATCAAAGTTAAGTGTAAATAAATGAATAAATAAAAAATATTAAATTATATATATACTTATACTTATATATATATATATATATATATATATATATATATATATATATATATTAAAAATAATGTTAGTTTTTAAAAAAATATTAATTATTTGATTTTAGTTTACTAGTTATTGAAGTAATTACTGGTATTTTCAACCTTTTATTGTAAACTATTCCAACATAGGTTGAATTAATGGTAATGGCAAAATCTGCTTTTAAACTAGGTGGTAGAGGATTGGGATTGACTGAATGTTGTGTATTTATGCCTTCTCCGTTAAGATATAACCGTCCAGCGTTGACGACATCATCAAAGCAAAATTGGAGATTATTACTTATGCCTGAAAATATTGAAAACATTAATTATTTTATCTAATTTAGATACTATAAAGCATGTTGTAACTGTACCTTACAATGACTTGTTTAAAGTATAGTAATTTTAAATTATTATTTTTTTAACTACATGTTTACCGTATTGATTACATTTATATTTATTATCATATGACATTCTTTATTCCATTTTGTTCTCATTATTTGTTGTACTATTTTTACTTTCTATTTTTTGTAATATTGTTATTTATTTCTTTATATTTTTATTAATGCTCAAAACAATTTTTGAGCTAAATATATCTCTAGCAATAATAATAATAATAATAATAATAATAATAATAATAATAATAATAATAATAATAATAATAATAATAGTAATAATAACTGCAAATTGTCCGAATGGTAATTGGAAGAAAAAGGAAAATGGTTAGAAAAGCACTTGGAAGAATGCTGTTTGGGACAATCTATACACTATCTTGGCCGGGACATTATCTTGTAAAAAATAATTAAATCAATGGACTGACACATTCCTATACGTCTCCGACAACTGTGGCCAATGGAAAGGGATTATTCGAGATGGAACTAGGAATTAATGAAGACGTGGCTTCACTACTAACTTTTGTTGTTGTAGTAATAATGATATTAACAAACGTTTTAATAATTGTTTTGAGCACAATTAAATTACCTCGAAAATTCTTATATTTCTTAAAAATGTTATCCAATCCCATTTTTTTCAATACGCATTTAAGCGAAGCGTGATAACGTATATCAAGTATTGGCATCGTTAAATCAACTGTAACTGGATGCAAATTTTTCATAAATTTTTGTAATTTCCAGGTTCCTGAGAGTATCTTGAAAAAATTTTCTATAAAGAATTCAGTGTTTGATACGATGATTACAAATTCAAAGCTGGGATTCTAAAATTAAAAAACAATATTTAAATAATTGATAATTATATTTTACTAACGTCATTGTTTTTTTAAATTAGTTTAATCACCAATCTTACATGATAATATAAGATAGCATTTTGTATAAACAAGAACATAATAAATAGTGATACCTCTAAAGGAATGCTGATAAATTGAACATGTGCATTTGTAAAGTATCCATATCGTAAATTTACTCTTCCTTTTACATACGTTGCTAAGAGTGACATAGATGAAGCAAAATAAAAATTCTTTCGTTCACCAATAACAAATGGTTGTTTCCAATATCCTGATATACATACAAATAACTATATATATACATATATATAGTGTTTTTATTGTTTGAATATTCAGCAGAACAATGCTTCAGTAAATGAAGCCAAAAAAGAAATTGTATTTAGTGCAAATAATTGTTTATGTCTAGAAACATATATAATAAACATTAGACCAAAGTGGTTAAACGGCACAGGGCTCGACAAGGATTTGAGTAAGCATAAGTTCAAATCCAATCACCGGCACTAAATGCGGGCCCACGTCTGGCTTTGCTAAAATGTCCACGATTGAAAGATGTTTTTCTTGTTAAACATTCAAAGTAGCAAAAATAAATAACTAAATAATAATATAAATTTAATTTGCTACTAATTATTCCGACTTTTCAAATATATATATACAAATATTATAAAAAACAAATGTATTACACTTTTGTTTTAGAAAAATTATTAAAATCCAAAAGTTTAGTTAATGTGTTTTATTTAAACAGTGAAATAATAGAAGTGATTAATTTACAACCCTCACAACAATTACTGCAAAAAAGTGATTATTAAACTAAAACCTCTCTAACAATTACATAGCGTACAAGAGAAACGTCACTTCATTTATAAAATATACAATACTATATAATAGTTAAAAAAACTATAATTATATATACATATATATATTAAGTAAAAAAAATTGTATAAAATATTAACGGGTGCAAAATCAAAAATGGAGTAAAATGATAAACATGATTTATAACGTCAACTATTAATAAAAATACAGATTACATGCAATTTTTTCAGTTACCAAATGATTAAGAGATATTACAAAGTTTAAAATTTAATAATTTATGTGATCGCCTTTCTTTGAACAACCCTGATCCAGGCGTTTTGGAATACTTGATGAGAGTGTTGATATATTCTTGTTTCATCTCATATTGAAAATAAACCGAATACGTTCACATAAATCCTCAATTTTTGGTATGCTTATTGATGTGCGCTTTAGCACACTAAAAACAATAACATTGATATCCGGGCTGTTAGGTGGTAATTGAATTAAAGAAAGTTTTTTTTGATTCTAGTCCTTCTGCTGTCTAAATGTGAATATAAAGCAAATATAGTAAACTTAGATGAATATGACGTTATCGTTTTGAACGTATGACATGGAGCATTGTCCTGAAAAGTAGTAGTAAATCCCGTGTAAGTGTGCTGCATTACTTGTCGAGTGTGGGCTTTCTTTCTAACAACCGGGAGTGAATGCTTTTGAAAACTCGAGCTACACAACACTTTGTTTTTATAATCAAATAGGTTGTTCCAAATCATTGTTTTATCAGCAAAGTATACGAACGCCAATAATATAAGTGTCGTTCACTCCATAGTTTACAAAAGGCTATTCTGTCATCCTTTTGTTATTTGGTAATAAATGGCTTGATCTTTGGTAATTGTAGAGTTAAACCAGATTTGATTGCTCTCTTTCTTATAGTAGAATAAATAAAATTGTTTAAACTATTTTTTTCGGTTTCTTAAATACGTTTATTATAATTTTTTTAACTCTATTACAATTTTTTGATTATCTGTACTTGTTGTTGCACGTTTTCTTCCAACATTCACATAATTTCGTGGTTTTTGACCGTCAATAATTCGATGAATTGTTGAAAGGTTAACTCTGTATAAATCTGCCAATCTTTTGGGTAAAAAAATCCTTCTTTTTTTAATTCTTTAATGACACGGTATTCCTTTTCGGTAAGATGAAAACATTTTTTATTACTATTTTCTATTTCAAAAATAATGCAATTAGAAAGCAAAATTAGCAAATAAGCGGAATCTCAAGGTTAAACGTAAATAACCAATTATTAGATTTGTTTCAAAATTTTTATTTAAAATTAAAAATTTTTTTTTAATTATTTTTATTTATATAGATTATAATAATTAAATGTTTATTTTGATAATTATTTTGACACCACAATCAGAGCAGATTTGAATGTACGTTTAACATCAATTTTAAGAATTAGTTATTGTTCAATTTTAATGAAATTGAGCATACAAAATAATAATGAACTAATTATTATAAAAATTGTGTAATTTTAACTTATTATACGCGTTTATATAGAAGTAGCTTTTAAAATATGCTATTTTGGCCGACTCAGCTTTCTTAAATAAATATTTCTAAGTATATATGAAGGATCTATTAAGCACTAGACGTTATTTTTAATTCCCGATATTTGTTTTTACGAAAAAACCATTGGATATAACAAATTAATTTAGATTTAATACCATTGTAATTTTTTGCGTTAATTTTTGAAATGGGTGTATTGTCATTAGTCTATTTATACAAACCAAGTGCTACGTTTTGAATAGTAATTAAAACATATTTGAGCAGATTTAAATACCAACTTGTGTGTGCTTAAAATCTGGCCTAGCGGTACAGCCCTCGACTTACACCTGATGAACGTGGGTTCAATTCCCACCACCGGCACTAAATGTGGGTTTACGTTTGGTTTCGTTAAAAACATTTAAAGTAGTAAAAATAAATAAAAATAAAACAAATTAAAAAATAGTAATAAAATTGATTTTTTTAAAATGATCTAATACATACGTTACATTATAAACGTGTCTTAATTAAGTATTTTTAATAGTAAACAAACATTTTTATTTTAATTACAAAAAAAACACTTAATAAAAATTATATCTACTTATACATTATAAGCATTAAAACTAAATAAAAATTGAAATAGACAATATTGACGGGTTTATGTTACCTGTAAATTTAGAATATAATACCCCAATCACGCTATTACTTGCAAAAATATGTTCATCAAAAAATGCATGATCGGTATTAAACGAATTAGTTAATAGCGTTCGCAATTCGTTTTTTATCTGAGCTGTGGCAGTATTGCTGTTGGTTGAAAACTATCCGATTAAAGTTTAAAAAAAAACGGTTAATGTTTTGATTTTAAATTGTAATATTAATAAAAATAGGTATTTAATAAAAAAACTCATTACCCTTTTAATTTTACAATTAAATTGTTCAAGCTTAGGTGGCACTGATTGTGTAATTAGAAATTTTCTATCGATCAATAAAACACATCCGACTTCGAAGTTATTATTAGTTCTGATGCTATAATTGACTGACCTAAACAGATAAGTTGCAGAAACTGCTGATGGGTTCCTTAAACCGATTACTTTGGAAACCGTTTCTCTTAAGGTTCCTTGAACAACTCCAGATCCCATTAGTGTGCATAAAAATAGTAGAATATTGATAGAACTTTGCACGTAAGCATCTGTAAAATAAAATAAAATAAAATATTAATACTTGGCATATACGTAAGTATATGTCAGCATGGTTGTAATTAGATTAAAATAGCATTAAAAATTTTACGTGATTTTATTAGGCTGGATTTTTCAACTGCATATGTAAAATTGGCTACGATGCTACTATCAGCTGTTATATAAAAATTTGTCGCGCTCATAATTTGAGTTTGTTGTAAAAGTATCAGTATATATATATATATATATATATTATAGTGAGCTTAAAAAATAAATTAAACATCAATGTGTAAAGATGCATTTGTTTGTATAATAATGTGTAAAATGTGTTATTTCTCAATTTTAAAGTGATCTTTTCTTGACAATTAGTAGTTACGTATACACTACATTCCAATAACCACGTGTGCCATATATATATATATATATATATATATATATATATATATATATATATACCATATATATATATATATATATATATAACGTCAAACCACTCTACGTTTCGTCTACTATCATTCAAAATATTCGAAGCCATTTTTTAAATCATTTATATGTGCGAGATACATCAACTTTAAATGCAGCAGAACTTACATCCGCATTGTTAAACACTAATTACATACATTCTAACAATTTTAGGGTAAATGATGCTACTGTACTGTTTACTGATCTTATTAACACTTATATTAACAAATATTATTCAGCAGTTAAGGTTGAGACTACAAACAACAATATTTCTTTATTTAATCTTAAAAGGCTTAGACGAAAGAAGAGGTGGCATATAAATTGAGTCAATATACTAAATTGAAGAGTCCGAACAAACAAATTAACAAACTTAATAACTATGTTAATAAATATTTTCTATCAAACCTTAATTTATAATTTATTTAAAAAATTATTAATAAAGTGTTTAATAAATCAATTTAAAATGCATGCTAAAAAAATAATGACTACTTTACTTTAAACAACTCAAATATATCAGAATTTAATCAATTAACTAAAAATTATTCGACACCTATTATCAACTTTAATATTTAAAATAATAATCAACAGTTGTAAAACAAGTACTTCACTTGAACTTGATGGAATAAGTTACAATTTATTAAAGCTCTGCTTGTCAGCAATTGCTCCATCATTATGTAGAATAATAAGCAAATATATTATAAATTGTGAGGTAGCTGATACTTGGCATAACTCACGAATCATACCTATTCCAAAAGTTTCTGTTCAATCAACAAACAAATAACATTAACGCCTAATTGCTTTTACCTCAGTAATTTTAATATTAACACAGATAATTCTTAACGACCTTAAACCTATACTAAACATTAATAATGATAATTAATAATTTGGCATATAAAAATAATTATTTTACTTTAGATTGTGTAACCAGTCTTGTTTATTACATTACTAAGTTCCTTGATAAAGGAAATTGATCAATATACTGCGTGTTTCCTCATTATATATCTGTTTTAGTAGTATATTGAAAGAAAAGTTAATTTAACGTCTTGAACTACTGGAAGCACCGGACCACACTTTAATCTGGCTGCAAAATTATTTCTCAAAAAAACAACAGTTTATATAAATTGGTCGTAATAAATCGGAGTTAACAAAGAATAGTAATGGAGTTCAATATCTTTAATTATCATTCCAGTATACACCTTAAATTTAATGAAAACCCAAGTAAAAAAAGTTAAAAAGGTTAAATTGGACGAGCGTTCATTTGTGTTTATTTTCTCCAAATGGGTCTAAAAGAAAAAAACTAAACTACATATAAATTAACAGCGTTGCAAATTAGAGTGCTAGTGCCAGTGCTAGTGTTAGGCAAGAATACCTACAAGTGTGTCAACAGTCATATTACAGACCTAATTACCAAATAAATAATATATGTAAACCTTTTATCTTAATTTCAACAAACAGAGACGTTTAGGTCAACCTGTATATATTATTTAAAAACTTTTCCACTCTTAAAAGAATAGAAAATTAAAATTAAATTATGTAATTGAACATTATGGTTTTAACATTAAACAGCCTATATATTAAACATTGAGCTGTAATTCGGAATTCGATAAACCCTTCCATTAAAATTAAATTTTCAAATTTTTACAAAAGTTTTACGAAATAGTGTACTCTTGTTTTTTTGCATAAATTTTTATAGGGATCATGTTGCTAATCTTATCCTTAAACTCTCCTATTTTCTCAATTTGACTTGTAATCAGCTACGATAAAGTATATATATATATATATATATATATATGCACACGGTCCCTTATGTTATTAGTCTAGAAGACCGTTAACACCTAGTTCAGGATACACAACATAGAGTAGGAACAATCAGTAATATCACCATAGTTAGAAATAGAAACTGTTTAATTATAACTCAAATCCTCAGAATCATTAGCATTCCTTATAACCTTTTTAGTCATCAATCACAATAATAATTATTATTATATATATCACTATATTTGTTATTATTACTATTATTATTATTTTTATAATTACTATTATTATAACTATTGTTATTATTATTGTTATTATTATTATTATTATTATTATTAATAATAATAATATAGTAGTTATGCTTATGTATATGTATGTGGTCCGTTCATTATAAAAGATTTAGCACAATCGTGTTATTGATGATGTAAAGTTATACGTATCCTTATTAAGACAAGCATTGAAATTATAAAAATACTTTTTTGTCAATTGTTGATAGTAGTCAGTTAAAGTTAAAATCAAATTGATGTGTGGCAAAATCACCTTTTGAATATTTCCAGCTTGTAATTCTCTCTAAGCCTTTGTTTTAATTTATTTCTTTATTTAAGTGTAGTACATGTTTTATTCCTACAGTAATATATATGTAATATATATAAACCTACGTACTAAAATTTATAAAATTATCACTTTTTTATTTAACGATGGACTTCAACGTGATATGTTGGACCACTAAACAATTAACAATATTGAAAAAGAATATTATCTAAACTAGTTAAAATGTATAGCTTTTATGATATATATATATATATATATATATATATATATATATATATATGTCTAAATCAATTTTTTTGTAAAAATTTACATAAAACTAGATCAGCATTTTAACCAAGACCGTACTAAAACGCCTAAGTCAAGTGGTTACAAACACAGTTATTATCTAATATTTTATAGTAAAGTATACATAGACGCTTTATTTATCTAAAACATTTGATGTTAACATTTTATAAACATTTCACGCTATATTCTATATTAATCATGTTACATAATCTTAGATTATGAATCAGTAAATATTTTATTAGTTGCAATATATAACTATAAAATTATACCTGTATTTTGATTATTACATAATACTGTAGACTTATAAGTAAAGTGAAATCTTTGTTGTATGTTCTGTAATTAGTAGAAATGTTTTACTTTAATAACTACGTTTTTAACAGTAATTAGTTTAGTAGTTTTAATACATATACAACCCTCACAACAATTAATGCAAAAAAGTGATTATTAAACTAAAACCTGTTTAACAATTAGATAGCGTACAAGAGAAACGTCCCTTTAATTATAAAATATACATTACTATATAATAATTGAAAAAAAGCTATAATTATATATATTGTATATATATATATATATTGTAAGTATACATATATATTGTAAGTAAAAATTGTATAAAATATCAACTGGTGCAAAATCGAAAATGGAGTAAAATGATTAACTTGATTTATAAAGACAACTATTAATAGAAATACGGATTAAATACAATTTTTTCAGTTACCAAATGATCAAAGACATTAGAAAGTTTAAAAAAATTAATAATCTATGTGATCGCCTTTCTTTTAAACAACGTGATTAAGGCGTTTTGGAATGCTGTCGATGAGAGTATTGATATATTCTTGTTTCATCTCATATTGAAAATAAACCGAATACGTTCACATAAATCCTCAATTTTGGTATGCTTATTGATGTTGCGCTTTAGCACACTAAAAACAATAACATTGATATCCGGGCTGTTAGGTGGTAATTGAATTAAAGAAAGTTTTTTTCGATTCTAGTCCTTCTGCTGTCTAAATGTGAATATAAAGCAAATATAGTGAACTTAGATGAATATGACGTTACCTTTTTGAACGTATGACATGGAGCATTGTCCTGAAAAACAGTAGTAAACCCCGTGTAGGTGTGCTGCATTACTTGTCGAGTGTGGGCTTTCTTTCTAACAACCGGGAGTGAATGCTTTTAAAAACTCGAGCAACACAACACTTTGTTTTTATAACCAAATAGGTTGATCCAAATTATTGTGTCATCAGCAAAGTATACGCAACGCAAATAACATAAGTGTCATTCACTATTTATTCATTTTTTATCACTATTCTCCATTTGAAAAACAATGCAAACAGAAAGCAAATTTGGGAATGAGGGGAGTCTCAAGGTTAAACGTAAATAATAAATTATTAGATTTGTTTTAAAAATTTTATTTAAAATTAAGAAAAATAACTAAATGCTTATTTTGATAATTATTATGATATCTCAATCACAACAGATTTGAATGTACGTTTAACATCAATTTTATAAATTAGTTATTGTTTATTTTTAATGAAATTAAGCATACAAAATAATAATAATTTAATTATTATAAAAATTGTGCAATTTGAACTTATTATCCACGTTAATATAGAAGTAGCTTTAAAAATATGCTATTTTGGCCGACTCAGCCTTCTTAAATAAATATTTCTAAGTATGTATATTTTTACGAAAAAACCATTGGACATTACAATTTAATTTTTTGTGTTAATTTTTGAAATGGGTGTATATATATATTCTGAAAGATATTCTGTGTAAAATAATTAAAATAGTAAAAATAAATAGATAATAATAATAATAGTAATAATTTATATACTTTACTTAAAAAAAACATTAATCAAAACGTTCCCTGTTTGAAATTATTTGAGTTTAATAACCAAACACTTTTTAGTTTATTAAATTATTAATTAATTTTTTCTTCCTTTTAACAGCTGTTTTGTCAGTTGAAAACGTCTTTGTAGTTTGCAGTTATAAAAGAATAATGTTTACGCCATTTTTCAATTATTTTATAAATATGTTCTATTAATAATTAATTTTCTAAACTTTGTTTATATTTTTCGCACGTTATTATTTATTAATTATTTTTAATCTTCTATAACGTATTTTCAAATTTGACACATCTTTTTTAATTATTTTATTTGTGTATTTTTAATAAATGGTTATTTTTAATATTTAATATACTTTTATATTAATTGATAAACGTTTTATTTAATTTATTTCATTGATTGCTATATTGAGTTATTGTGTTTAAATTAGAATTTGAAATTATTTTCTATTGGAATTCTAAAATAACAATAAAAATATAAATGTATAATAGTTAAGTCACATTGAAAAATAAATTATTATTATGTCCTTTAAAATAGCAATGTTTGTTCACAATGTAAACTAAGCGTTAGAAATTTGTATTAACTGCTTGTTAGCAATGCATCTTACTTATATACTCATATACATAAAAATAAATTAAAGAATACAAACATACATAATTCAGTACAGTCAAATATTTAATTTATAATTGCTTTAAGCAACACATTTGATTCACTATAAATAATAAATTTACAGGTCGAAGGTTATCTATCCGTAGCTTAGTGATTTAAGACTCTGGCCTGACACCAGATAGGGCGTGGGTTCAAGTTCATGTGTGTAAAACTTGAAAGGTATGCGCTGCTAATAATTCCAAATAAGGATGAAACAGCTGTACAATGCTCCTGGTTGACTTGAAAACCTAGTAAAATTATTATACAAGTGAATCTGACAATACTAATATAACATTTCTAAAAAACAAATAATTCCTTAAAAACACATAAAAAATCAACAAGCAAAGGGAAATAATATGTATGTTTCTAAAACAAACTTTTTTGTAAACTTAACAACAATATAAAGGTTGAATTTTATAATTATATAAAAAATAACAATCGATTTTAGTTATATATACAGATTAGTAACGTAATTAATTCCTAATAGCTTACACTTTTATTAATTATAATTAATGAATAAATACATTTTTTACAAAACGAAAATATTTGTGCTTTTGGGGTTGACAAATAAATAGTATTCAAATAAATAGTTAACTTTAATTATAATTAAAATTTACATAAAAGTGAAATAAACTAAGTACAATAATTACGCATCAATAGCTTTAAGCAATAAAATTATTTTATTATATAAATATGAGTGTGCATATAAAATAGGATTGTGTGCCAGATAACATTAATTTATAATAAAATAATTGAATTTAAAGACTTTATTAAATATTAAATTTAAAATAATTTATTAAGTAAAGATTTTCACTTTAAAAAATAATACCTTGTTTTATTAATATAATAAAGTCTTTGATAGTGTCATGTTATATTCCGGGATGGTCTAGTGGTACAGTGCTCGGCTTAGATTTGCAGTCATTGATTTGAATTGTCTAACCGCATTAGTATAAATCCAATTATAAAATTGACAAAACAAATAAAAAATATAATATATCTAATCAATTTTTTTAATACACATAATTTTAAAATAAACACTTAAAATACGTATGCATGTTTAAAAGTAAAATATATTTAAAACAATTACGACTCTATATAGAGCATCAACTAATAAACATAATAATAATTTTATTACTGCAAAAATAAAAATTAACAAATATTTAATGTAGTATTAATGTTTTTTTAATATTTAAGACATTTTTAATTTGTATAATTAAAAAAAGAATAAAATTAGTTAATTTGAAGTTGGTTACATAATTTTAAAGCTTTTACTATTAATATAAAATAAATTAACAATATGTAAAATGTTTTATCATGTATAAAAGTGGTTTAACACTTTATCAAAGATAAGTTTTATTTACAAAAATGCTATGCGTAATGCTTAAATATTGAACTGTGCATTTTAGGATTATTTCTAATGTAAATACTATTATGGTTTATTTATTTATTAAAAAATGTATAACGTATTTTATTTTAAGTAATATTATAAAATTAAATACAATAATTTATAACAACATAATGTTTATAGTAATCGTTTAGTTAACACTAAAATTATTAAAATTTTAAATATTTTATTTATTGATTTTATTACTTTGAATGTTTTATAGAAACATCTTCCAGCGGTAGACATTTTAGCAAAGCCAAACGTTGACCCACATTTAGTGCTCGTAGTGAGATTTCAATCTAAACCGACCCGCGTCCAAGTCAAACGCTGCACCCCTATACTACCCCCAGTAGATCTCAAATTAAAACGTGACGCTTTAGACGCTTTACCAAAAATAATTTACTTGTTTACATGTTTAAAAAGATAGTATAACATTATCAATATTTTTTAAATAATTATACATTTTATTTTTATCAAGTGCATACGTCTTGACTGGCTTACATTTGTTTAATTGCTTCCAGAAAATACATACCTTAATATAATTGTAATTTCTAAATATTGTATTGTATTTAAAAAATATATTATATTATTTATTTTTTTGTTTTAAAAAATGTTTTAAAAGTTCAATTTCGTTATACAAAGTGGTACAATTTAAGGTAGTTTAATACTGACTAAATAATGTGATCTAATATATCGTTATTGATTTTTATAATTATAGATATACCCCGACGATAAACGCCATCAGCAAGGAAGACGATGGAATAACTTCGTGATACGGTTGTTTAAGTAAACTGATGATGTGTGTGTATGGCGCGTGTTTTAATTTAATTCTTGTACAGTTTCCGTTAAATACACATGTGGTATCCTGACTTGTGCATTTCTCACTTCCCAACTCACTGGGATCTTGTATAATTACTGACTAATTAATAATTCTTTCATTTTATATTTGTCAGATTTTGATATATTTGAAGTAACAACTTACTGGGTATTAGAAGAAATGATGTTTTTATTGTATTCCGTTATTATAGTTAGCAATAAATAATAATAAACAATTAATGTAATTTTAAACAATTTCAAAGTATAATAAAAATTATTAAAATTATATTGTAAATTTATTGGAAAAAAATTAATAATTTTTTAATGTTGAAACTTGAAAAGGTATAATAACAAGAATTCGGAAAAATAGTAACATTAATATTTTGGTAAAACTATATTTAATTTGATTAATTCTAAAAATTATTTACGACAAACATTAACAATATAATGCAAATTTATGTATGTGTATATAATGTTAATTGTATATCCTAATTTTTTTATAAAAAATATAAACTGGTCCAAAATCAAAAATTGAGTAACATGAAATATAACGCCAAATATTTATAAAAATACTAATCACATGCAATTTTTTTAGTTACCAAATTATTAACTGCATTATAATGTGGTGAAAGCTACTTCTACTAAAGTATCTAAGCCAATAACCATAAATAATAATAATAATAATAAATAATAAAATACAAAATATTTAATAATCACTATAAGCGTATTTGAAACAAACTTGCTTAATTTTAAAATTATTAACTTATTAATGTAAAAAACAAATTTAGCAGAAACAGGAAAAAATCTTAAAAATTGTAACGTTTATTTAAAACATATTTATTTAATACGTTTAAAAAAATACTCAAAAATAATTAATTTGCTAAAACAATTTAACGTTTTTGTAATAATATATATTTTAATAAAATGCAATATTACTGCTAAATATTAAAAATAATTAAAATATTGTTTTACAAAGTTTCACACAATTTTTTATTATTATTATTAAATGTAAAAGTTAGGAATTAACTAATAAACGTTTACATACTTCGATCTATAAAAATTTTTTAAATGTTTGTAATTTTGTTTTATTTAAATAATTAGTATAATAGTATAATCACATAGTTTATCAATAATATGGTAATTTCTCATATATTTATTAAATTGATAAAACAATATGATGTTAAAGATAATTAATAAAAATAATTTAATAATAATACAAATATTTGTAAAGATATTTGTATAAATAATTGTATTTAATAATCAATGATTGCCATGAATGTATTTAATTTTTAATTATATACTTTTTTTAAAATACAGTAAATATTATTATGTAACTATTTCTGTTACTATTTTATATTTAAGAAACAATGTTTTAAATTTTGTTAAAGTTAATATAAACAATTAGTTAATTTAGTTAAATAAAAAAAATTAATTCCCCATTAATACTTTTATATCAATTTAAATATAAATTAAACACAGTTAGCAAAAATTTATACAAAAATATAATTTTTAAATGATATATTCCGCTTTATAACTGTTTGGTTAATTAAATCTTCTTTAAAGCTTATATTCAAAAGAAGATTTTTTTATAAATATGTTCTACAATTATTTTATTTTGTAAACTTTCTTTATATTTTTTTTGCAAACGCTTATATAAAAACAACTTTTAATAAAAACATTCAAAAATCCACCGAATGTAAAATAACCGCATTTTGTATATTCTAAACTAAACAAAATTTGTTTTTACTACTTGAAATGTTTTTAAGGGAAACATTTTTTAGCGGTGGACAATTTAGATAAGACAAACATAGACTCGCATTTGGTGCAGGTAGCGAGAATCAAGCCCATACGCACTTTGGTTCAAGTTGAGTGCTGTATCGCTAAACCACCCCGGCAATATTATTGCATATATTATATAATTTGTATTATAAAAACATTTTTTACACGTACACTAAACGTTGTAAAATTTTGGTTTAAAATATATATAAAATAAATTTATTTCATGATGTAGGTAGTAGCATTATATTTTACAAACATATATTTTTACTACCTTGAATGTTTTATAAGAAATATATCTTTTAGCAGTACACATCTTAACAAAGCCAAACGTAGGTCCGCAATAAGTACCGGTGGTTAGATTGAAACTCTTACCCACCCAAGTCCACGTCGAGCGTTTTACAGTTACACCACCCCGACAGTCCTTTTATAAATTAATCAAATGCAATTAATAATATTTATGTGAAAAATGCTTTCTGTAAAACAATTAAGGTAGTAAAAGTGTAAATTATTATTATTTTATTATTATTTATGGTTATTGGCTTAGATACTTTAGTAGAAGTAGTAGAAGTAGTAGAAGTAATAATAATAATAATAATAATAATAATAATAATAATAATGCTTTATATACTGTCTAGAACAAGTAGCAGCCAAAACAATTCCACAAGTTGCAAGTCTATAAGTGCCAGGGTAGTCTAGCGGTACAGCGCATAGTTTGAATCTAAGTAAGCATGTGTTTAAATCTCAGCAACGGCACTTGAAGTGGGCTCATTTTCGGTTTCGCTAAAATTTCTAATCCTCAAAAATGTTTTTTGTAAAACATTCAAAGTAGCAAGCATAAATTATATATATATATATATATATCTTAGTTTAAGTTAGGTATACGTCATAAAATTAAATAGTATCACAAAAGCAAATGAATTATACTGCTTTAATGTTGACAACAGCTCGTTTATCTACTGTTCTATTATCATATGGGATTAAATACAAAATGCTTATAAATACCATTCTTTGTTTACAAAGTTTTCTTAATATTAACAGCGTAACGTTTATCTCATCTGGGTAAAAATTACAAATACCTTACAATGTTCTACATTCTGCATGCGTCACGCACATCAAATACATCCGCTTTTATAAATCCATTGCTTAATAAAAGTTATTTGTAACTCAATGTATTCATTAATAGAAATTTAAATTATTGAAATAACAATACACATTTCTACCAACTAATAAAATTGGATTGGTTAATAAATTCTTTAATTCTTTAAAATATTTTATTGATTTTATTTCTAAACATGACATAACCATATGTAATCCTCAGGTTGAGGGAGATAACCCTAACTAAAAATTAGGCAGCCTTGTTGATCTTTGCAAATAGTGGCGCAGTCACAAGGATGCCGTTTATCAGCCAAGAAACCTTGTTATTCTTCTCCGTTTGTTACGCTTATAAAGCCACTAAAATTGATCTTTTGATATGCCATATAATAATAAAGAAGTGACCTTATCACCAACCACAATAAACAATGAATAGTAAAACATATTGCTAAATGAAGTAAGATTTAGTTGTTAATGCTTCATTGATTAGAAACAAAAGTAGAAAGGAACATTAGGCAGCTATTACTAATTGAAAATATGGAGTGAGTTTGTTTGGTATTCTTGTAATTACCATGTATAACTAATTTTACAAGTGTTCAAGTCAACAGTGACAATTTTACTGTGAATTCAGTTTGCTCTGATGCCAATAATCTTGAGGATATGAGTAATGCCAATGAAGACTTAATTTCCAATGATGGTGATATTCCTAACTGTCCATCCTCCATGTGGTGCATCCTAGACTGGATGCCAACAGTCATCTACACTAATAACACCTAGGACCAAATGCAGCGGTATAACTGAGTTTTCACTGGATTTTCGTTTAGTAAATGGATGCTAGTATACACCTAAGATACTTAAAAGGTATTTCAAGGTAACTATTTACCAAATGTATCCGGTTAGGTTTGTGAATATGTCAACTGGCGTCAACTCTAAAGAATATTGCTTCGTCAATTCCTGTCGTCATAAGGAAGCAGTCTTTTAGTACATAAACTTCATTTATTCCTCTAAGTTCAATTCGCATCCGACAACCTTTTTGTATAGGAATTCGAGAAGCTCTTCAAATTGGGAATTAATTAACAGTTGGCTCTGTCACCAACATATGTTATGCTAGCTTTAAAAAAACAATGATTTTTTGGCGGGAGTGTTGCTGTTAGAAAAAAATATTGAGAATTATTAGTTTAATTACAATTTTTATATTCTTATTGACATTATTTGAACGCGCCTCTTTGTATTTGAATTTATCGTGTTGTTGACGTAACTGTGGATTGTTACTATTGTCACGTAAATAGTATTGGCATGTATTATTACGTAATAGCAAGTTGCAGAACGATTATTTTGATTACACAAGAACATTTTTTATTGAAATTAACTGGATACATTACAAATGTTGGTAGCAAAGCCACCTCTTTATTAATTGTAATTTCGCATAGTATTTCAAATCACCCCTTTCCACTATTCAGAGGCACAGAGATATGTCAGTCCACCGACTAAGCCATTGCTTCCATGATAAAGTCCCTGCAAAACAACGCGGAAACCGTCCCAAATAACATTGGTCCAATTACATTTTGTGACCACCTTTCCTTTTCTTAAGACAAGTCAAAAAATTACGCTAAGCGCGATTGCATCGAGATTTTTATAAAGAATGAATCCAAACCAGCGCAATCTTCGTTGTCGCAATACCAATAAAGGAAGGACGTGAAATTGGAGGTCATCCTGAAGTTGGCAGTTGCTGATCTTTTTCATCCCAATTGTATCAAGTTACAGCAGATGAAAACAGAACCGACATTCCACATACTTTAAAATATCTTTTAACTATCATTAGTGTATACTGTGTCAAGGTGGTAGCCCGGTTATAATCCCGTTTTTGTCTGGGTTCTTATTTACGCCAAGTCCAGGATGTATCACAAAAAGTTGACAGTCAGGAATATCGCCATTAATTAAGCATTACTTACATCTTTAAAGCGCCACCATAATAAGTGTGTACTTTCACATATTCCATAAAGAAGAAGTACGTAAGAACCAAAATATCATTTTCATTTCATTTTGGTTGGTGACGTGGTCACCTCTTCATTATTTCCCATATTTATACATGTAGAACGATCGATTTCGATGGCTTGACAAGCGTAGACAAACGTGGAAGAATAACAAAGTTTCTTGGCTGGTAGACGGCATCCTTGTGACGTCGCCACTGTTCGCAAAGATTGACGAGACCGCCTGATTTTTTGTCAGGGTTATCTCCCTTAGCCCAAGGGCTACATATGTTATACGTATACATTTAGATACCTTTTTAGTATCCTGGGTGTATGTTCGCACCCACCCGCCGTAGCGGAAGCCCAGTTATACCGCTGTGCACTCGGACCCTGCTGTTATTAGTCTAGATGCCTGGGGGCACCTAGTCCAGGATGCACCACGTGGAGGATTAACAGTCAGGAATATCACCATCATTGGAAATTGAGACTTTATAAGCATTACTCAAATCCTCAGGATCATTAGCATCCCTCATTTTTATTATAACCTCAGTTATATCAATAGTGATATATTTAACATCACTGTACATTCATCATCTACTTCTCTTTAATCTCAATCCACCAAAAACTGCATGCAAGTATGCAGTAAACAGTACAACCAATGCCACTATTATATAAGGATTTCAAATCTTCAAAGTTATATAGCAATCTTCAAATACACCCAAAATAAAAATATAATAAATCATCCTTAATTTATTTCAAAATCACAGTTATTTACAAAAATGCACCAGCCAAAAATTGTTCACAATATAGTCAACAAAATCATGCATCCATTGTCTTGACAGCAACAGCTTGTAAAAATGTTCGGTCAGCACACAAACCTTGCAAAACATTTCGTGTTTCCTTACAAACATAATCACACCGAATGACTGACAGGCCAGCATTGGCAAACAATTGGACAAGTTCTTCTTTTGTAAAATAATACGACAACGTATTGTCTTGTCGAACGTACGACGGGCGATCTTTGTATAGACGCGATTGTCTGCCAAATCGACGTTGTGTATAATCGTTGGCAGCATAGTCGCGAAATAAAATGTGCCCTCCCATTCGAAGCACCCTAATTGTATATAAAATATGCAATTAGTTACAAACATCTTCATCATCATTATCATGCGGCTAGCAATTTAGTCGTCTCAACCCTCTATTATTAAACAATCGATAATATCAACAACGTTTCTTGGCTAATAGACGACATCCTTGTGTCAGCGCGCCAATATTCACAAAGATTGATAAAACCGCCTAAATGTTTTATCCTTAGCCAAACAACTGCCGAGGTGGGCAATGGTTCGATGTCCACCACCGGTACCCATGTTCGGCTTCGCACAAATTGCTAAAACATTTAATGTAGTAAAATATTTTTTATACATCTTAAGATGTCATTTAAGAACACTGGGTGTATCCCTACATTCATTCGCCAAAACGGAAGCCCATTTACTCTGCTGTGTACACGATCTCTGCTGTGTTACTGCAGGTGTTTGGGTGCGTCACGTAAATGTGATAGTCAATAATGTTATCATCACTGGAAATCAAGACTTTGAAAGTATTACCTGAATCGTCAAAATCATTATCATCCCTAGTCATAATTATTTCTGGATTTATTGTTTTCATCATGTAAAAACCTGAACAATAGTTTTACATTTAGTTTATTTATTTATTTTACATTGTGGTTAGTGACGCGTAGTCACTTCTTCATTATTTCTATATTTGTACAGCATATTATACAATCAATTTCCTAGTTGATAAACGGCATCCTTGTAACGGCGCAAAGATTGACAAGGTAGCCTAATTTTTATCAGGGTTGTCTCCCTTGTCCAAAGGGAGTATACATATACCTTAATATACATATTAAGAATCCTGTACGTACGTTATTAGTTTAGATACCTATAGACATCTAGTCCAGAATGCACCACAAGGAGGAAGAACAGTCAAACAAATTACCATCATTGGAAATCAAGACTTTACCAGCATTACTCAAATCCTCAACCGATACCAATGGTTTCATAAATGTAATAAGCGTAGCACAACGCTTCTTGGATTACATCAGTATCATTGTAAACACGCCAATATTCACAAAAATGGATGTAGCACATTGAGCTTTTGTTAGGATTATATTTCTTATTCCAATCGCTACGTATAACCTAATGCCCTTTTAATACATTGGATATATAACTAAATATACCTCTATCGACTGTATCCCTAAACTATGTCAGTTTCAATCTAGGATAGACCACACAAAGCTATTTAGAATACGAGTATATTAATGAAAATGAAAGATTGCATTTTATGTCGAGTCGAAAGTCTGAAAGACTCGATAACTCTGTAATGTTGCATACACTTTAATGTAGTATATTATAATTTTATTAACAAAAACCAATCACGCATTTAATTAAACCACTAATACTATTCTTGTAGTAATACGAAGACAAATATTAAAAAGAAATTACATAGATCTAAAAACAACCTATCAAGTTCAAAATAAACAGAACAAGGTAACAGCATTCTTGCTTCGACTAGCACGGATGTACCTGCCTTACAATTAAACTTTTAACTACTCCATACGCACCCCTCTCAAATGACTATTGTTTTAAATTGCCATTTCCAACAATCAGCTACAATTGAAAATCAGTTTGAGGAGATATGGTAGGAATTGCCAAATGGATTCCCTTAGTAATAACTGAAATAGTAATTAGCAACCAACGTGATGCCCCGAATAGTTCATGTGTTTACTGTTCCACTTTATTATAAACTAGAAAAATAATTCCATTCTTGGAACTATTTTCTAAGATCCACGAAAATTTAGCATGATTTATCATAAACAAAAAAACTAGTTGCTAAATTTATGATTCGTTAAACATATATCTGTCTAACTTCAATAACTTGTAATACAAATTGGTTCAAATGATCCTAAACATAAAATATTTTACTATTATTAAAAATTGACTACTCACAAATCAAATTAGTAGTCAACAAAATTTTACAACAATTGCCACAAACCTTGATATATTGTTTAGACAAATTGGCATCAAAGAAGGATCCAAGGCAGAAAGAACATAAATGAGACTCGCTAAATCGATACTGCTATTCAGTTCAATGGGTCTATCGAATGCGCCACTGCACTGCACTTGACTCAAACTGTTGGGTATGGTCACATCACACACGAAAGCGATACATTTGACTGACGGTGAATCGGCGGCTCGTTCATTGAAAATATTGACAGCTCGTTGCGATACGTCACATGCGTATATGCAAAAAGAATGTGCTGTTTAACGATAATTTTAAAGTAACCAAACATATATAAAAATTAATTCAACTGTAAAATTCTTCTGCTCTAGACAGCATAAAACAAGATTGATTTGTTAAGACGATACGCATGTATAATCAATAACTTAACAAACCAATTAGAATAAAGGGTAATAAAAACAAACCAACTATCTAAATCTTATATATATATATATATATATATATATGGGGTCATGACCGTGAGGATATAAGTAATGCCTATAATGTCTCAACTTCCTATGATGGTGATATTCCTAATTACTCCACCTCCATGTAGTGCATCATGGATTAGATGGCCATAAGTATCTAGACTAATAACATTAGGAACTGAGAGCACAATTTTATAATTAGGCTTACGCTTCGGCAGTTGGGGGTGCAGCCATACATCTAGAATGCTTAAAAGGTACGTATGTAGCCGTTGGACTAAAAGAATAACCCTGACAAAAATCAATCAGTCCCGTTGATCTTTACAAACAATGGCACAATCACAACAATGCTGTCTACCAGCTAAGTCAATTATTTAATGTACCGTACGAATATAGAAATAATGAAAAGTTGACATCTATTAATGTATCACCAATAACCAACTGACCTTGATTTGACTTAGATTGATCCACACCATCGGACTGCATAGCTTCAATAAAAGGCAAAATGAAATTGCCAACTCCGCAGCCAACATCCAATATTGATAACGACTTCGTCATACTTCCATTTCGATAGCAATCGAGCAGTTGAGACAGTTCGACAAATTCTCGCGTAGTCCAATGTCTGTCCTGTTTTTTATTTCCCAAAAGTAGAATAGAGTGCTATTGTGTGTGAGTGTGTGTGTGTAGTGGAATGTTTATAATTCTGAGAATTTGAGCAATGCTTATAATCTCAAATTGTAATGGTTTAACGGTATAGCGCTCGACTTAAACCTGGGTGGGTATAGGTTCCAATCCCACCACCGGCAGTAAATGCCGGCCCACGTTCGGTTTTGCTAAAATGTTCACTCCTGAAGGATGTTTCTCGTAAAGTAATCAAAGTAGTACAAATAGAATTTTTTTAAACGACGGTGGAATTCATGGCATCCTGGACTAGATACACGTAATCACCTATACTAACACAGTAGGAACCGAATGCACAGCGGCATAAGTAAGCTTCCGCCTTCTAGATAGGTGCAAGAACGCACCCAGGCCTACGGGAGATAACGCTGACAAAAATTCAGGTGGCCTCCTCAATCTTTGCAAATAATGGCGACGTCACAAGGATGCCGTCTACCAGCCAAGAAACTTCGTTATTCCTCTACATTTGTTACGCTCATTAAACGATCGAAGTCGATCGTTTAATATGCCGTACAAATATGGCAAATAATGAAGAGATAACTACGTTATCAAATGAATGAATTTTTCAACAAACCAGCCCAGAGTCATCAATTAGTGTCGATAATGGGACTCGAATCTAGTGTATTCTAACTATCTTTGCCTCTCCAGTACATTTCGTATTATCAACAGAGAAAGCAACGTGAATACAAGTTCATTTTAGCTAATAGCATCATTCTCTATTTCGTAAATTGATTGATTGTATTTGTCACATACAGCCAAACGTGACAAATTACCTTGAAAAATCGATTTCCGTTGCGTTTGTAAAAACGATCCCAATTTTTGCCGGCTTCTTTCAACAACTTGATGCGTTCAAATTCGGGCACCAAATTCGCAATTTGTTTGTCAATTATTTCACTTGATGTTGAATCTTTGGGACAGGAATCTAGTAACACAATTTATTTATCCATTTAGTAGTTGTTCAATAAACATTTATAACAACTAAATGATCCTGAGGATTTAAGTAATGCTTATAGTCATAATTTTCAATAATGGCGATATTTCTAAATGTTTCTCCTAAATTAAGTGTATCTTGGACTAGCTGCCCATAAGCATCTAAACGAATAACAGCAGGAACCGATTACACAGCAGTATAACTTGGTTCCTATTTTAACGGGCAGGTGCAAGCATACATCCAGATATCTTAAGATAACCCTCACAAATATCAGGCGTCCTCGTCAATCTATGCAAAACGTGGCGCCGTCCTAAAGATGTCGTCTACTAGCCAAGAAATGACGTTTTACTTCTACGTTTGTTACGCTTATCAAGCCATCAAAATCGATTGTTTTATAAGCCGTAGAAATATAGAAAATAATGAAAAAGTAATTACGTTACCAACCAAAATGAAAATGTTGACAATAGACACTCCAAAATGCGAAAGGAGGATTAGAATAAAAAATCAGTAGCTTTCTCCTCGTAAAAGTTGCTACCAAAACCACAAAACGTTGCAAGTCAGGGAAACAACAACAAAAAGACAACGTAATCGAATAAAAGCCAAAAAGAAACTAAGTTTTAAACTTGGAAGTAAATAGTTTAAAAAATTATTTAAAAAGAAAAGTAAAATGCATACAAATCAGAGTAGTACTTTGATGAAACAACTGTATTGCCCAATGATCTTTAGAACAAAGGGCATAACATAAAAATTAATAAATAGTCCAAACATAATTCAACTGTCAGATAGTAATAAATTTACCCACCTACTTTGGAAGGAGTCGCTCTATTTCCGTCGGTCGTCTGATCATCATTGCTATCGTTGGTTTCGCAATCACTAGACATACAAAAACGCTTAAAAATAGAAAAAAACAAACCTGTTTGACGATAAACCCATTTCCTCGTCCAATTTCGCATAAATATCGGAATATGATTCTGAAAATACAACACAATAGTATGAAGTTAACGAATAAAATATATATTGAACTGTATTGTACCGAGGTGGTCTAGTGGTACAACGCTTGACTTGGACTTGGATGGGCATAGGCTCCAATCCCACAACCGGCACTAAAATGCGGGGCCCATCTTCGGCTTTGCTAAAATGTCCACGGTTGACCAATGTGTTTCTCGTTAAACATTCAAAGTAGCAAACATAAAATAAAAACATTCAGCAGCTAGTAATTAATTAACACAGGGTAGTCTAGTAGTACAGCGCTGATTCGAACTTGAGTGAATATGGGTACAAGTGCCATCACCGGTATTAAATGCGGGCACCTCATTTTAATGCTTTATTCATTCATTTTCATTCATTTTGGTTAATGACGTGGTCACCTCTTCATTATTTCCCATATTTATACGACAAGTAGAACGATCGATTTCGATGGCTTGACAAGCGTAGACAAACGTGGAAGAATAACAAAGTTTCTTGGCTGATAGACGGCATCCTTGTGACGTCGCCACTGTTCGCAAAGATTAACGAGGCCGCCTGATTTTTTGTCAGGGTTATCTCCCTTAGCCCAATGGCTACATATGGTATACGTATACCTTTAGATATCTTTTAAGTATCCTGGGTGTATGTTCGCACCCACCCGCCGTAGCGGAAGCCCAGTTATACCGCTGTGCACTCGGACCCTGCTGTTATTAGTCTAGATGCCTAGGGGCACCTAGTCCAGGATGCACCACGTGGAGGATTAACAGTCAGGAATATCACCATCATTGGAAATTGAGACTTTATAAGCATTACTCAAATCCTCAGGATCATTAGCATTCCATTTAATGCTTTATAGAATAATAATAATAATAATAATATCAGCGTTAAAACATAATATATCAGCATTCGTCTAGCAGTACAACACTCAATTCAAACCTATGTAAATATGGATTCGATCTCTACCACCGGCACGAAATGCGAGTCTACGTCCGACTTCACTAAAATGTCTAATGCTGAAAAATGTTTCTCGTAAAACATTTAAAGTAGTAAAAAAATATTTATCATGACTACAAAATATTGTTTACCATTCTGCAACCGTTCACTATTCTGACTCAATTCTTTCAAAAATTTGTCTTGTAAAGCGAGCACTTCATTGGCACTAGTGCATTTTGAATAAGCTTCCAAACGATCACAATTAATGGTGATAAATTGATGACCCCAAGTAAATTTATCCAATAATGCAGTTGCGTCATCTCTTTGACCGACTATAAATAAAGAAGCTGCCAACGCTTCAACACATGACAATTGGAAAGGTTTGCCGTATTTTACAGGATTTGAAGCAATCAGAAGCGGCAATAAACGACCATGTCGGTATTTGAGCTTTAAATAAAAATTTTCAACAATTCAAAATTTCTAAAAGTTCATCCTACTAAAGAAGTACTAATAATCTTGAGGAGTTGAGTAATACTTATAAAGTTTCAATTTCTAATGATAGTACTACTCCTGTCACCGTGTGACGCAAACTGGACTAGATGCACGTAAAAACCTAGTCTAGAACGGTAGAAAACAAGTGTACAGCAGTATCACTAGGTTTTTACCTTATCTGATAGGTGTAAGCATACACCCAGGACACTTAAAAGGTATCCTAAGGTTTATATATAGCCAGTAATTACTGCCTAAGTGTTAGTTACATAAAGCAAACTGCGCCACTATATTAACTTGAGGTACTGAAGGTTTGAGTAATGCTTATAAAGTCTCAAATTCCAATAATAGTGACATTCCTGACTGTTCCTCCTTCACACGGTGCATCCTGAAATACGTGCCTACAGGCATCTAGACTGATAACAGCAGAAACCGACAGCACGACAGTATAACTGGAATTACACCAAACTTTCGCTCAGTGAATGAGTGCTAGCACACAACCACGATGCTTAAAAAATATCTCAAGGTATCCATTTACAATATGTATCCGGTTGGGCTTGTGGATCCGTTAATCGACAACAGACCCCAATTCCCGAGAAACAAATCACCTCGTCAAATCCCGTGAACACTGGCATCACTGGCACACTCAAATTAATAATTCCTGTCTTATAAATCAGCTTCAATAAAAACAAAACATCACTGACGTATGTCATAAAACACATAACAAAACTGCATAGTTGTTACAAAAAAGCAAATCAAAACAGTAAAATAATTAATATTTGTAAGCAACTGACCTTCGAAAATCCTGTTTCCTCAATCTGAGCCCAAGAACAATCGATCACAGCTACGCCACCATTTAAAATTAGATCTTTGTCATATTGAGGCGATAAAACAGATGTAGCGATTGGACTAAGTACAACTCCTCCAAAACCTTCATTAAAACGCAACAAACGCGTCAAACCCAGACGCACTAATTTACGACCTGAACAACGCTTGGGATCACACTGCTCAAAATCCCACATTGCAGTAACAACCGATTGCTTAGGAAGAACGGGTTGATCTATTTCAGAAACATCTCTTCTCTTAGATGTACTATTATATTTGCTTAATTTGCCATATTTATTCTTGGTTTTTTCTTTCATCTTGGACTACGTCAATAACAAAAACTAAAAATTAGAAACATCAAAATTCACTGTCGGTATTAAAACAATTTATGAAAACAACACTAATTAATTAGAATTTATACAAAAAGATAAAAATAATTTACAAAAATTTAAATATTCAAAACTAGCCACTAATAAAATGAAAAAATTCCGCATAAATACTTCAATTATTGTATTATTAAGAAGTACTTTTGCGATGCGATTGCACTACGTGCAAATCCAAAAGTGTCGCTTGCTCTGTTGTCAGCTTCATATTAATTGTTATTTGTTTTGGTATTCATTACTTTTTGGGTTATTTTCCCTGTGCTACACTTCTCGTGTGACGACCCTTTCATAAACTGATAATTTTTGTTAACACTTTAAACGATTATCACTTAGCGTTACTTGGTAATATTTTTGTTTACATTATTTTTATCCTAATTCATTCTAGAAGTTTGAAACTTGTTTTAAAATGTTTGCATCCAATATCGCCATTTGTGGACACAAAGATTGCAACAAAAAGGTGAAAGTTGGCATATTGCATGTAGACCACTTTAAACAATTTTCAAACTTCAGAATTAATTAAGATAAAATTAATGTAAATAAAAATATTACAAAATAACGCTATGTGAAAATCTTTTAAAATTAATAAAAATCACCAGTTTATAAAAACAGTCACACTACAAGTGTAACAACTAAAACAAACCAAAAACAATTAACATCAAAACAAATAACAGCACAGTAATAACAATGGCAGTCAAGCAACAAAAGTAAAACTTCTGAACCTGCACACCGCACAAATTCAAAAAGTACTTCGTAATTTATTTGGATCATTTTCATACATATTAACATTCATTAGAACACATTGATGTTGGTTCATAAAATGTTTAGAAAATAATAAAAACTAAATGCATTACATGCACTGATTTATTTTCAAATATTAATTCAAGTACATAAAAACAGTAAAATTGTTTAATTTATAAATTCAATTTCATAAACCAAATTTTTACTTCAGAATTAAATTCAATAAAGTAATTCAATTATCAATATAATTTATATTAAATATTTTATTTTTAAGAACAAAAACTATACATTTCTATCTTTCTTAGTCCAATAACAATAAATAATATTTGTTAAAATTTCTTTCAGGAACGTGATTCCACAATTCTAAAACGCCGAACATTTTAAGGTCGTACATATTATATAAATTAGAATACTTTAATTCAAACTATTTGCGCAATAAATTTTAAAATTTTATTTTTTTATTTATTAAAAAAAATTAATTTATAATAAAATTTACATATTATTAAAAAAAGTTAATTAATTATATACAACTCAGCTAAGAAATACTTTCGAACAAATAATTATTTAATTAAAACGTTTCTAGCAATCACATAACTGCACAATATACAAACATTATATAATAAATAAAATGTAATTAAAATTTTAACAATTTATAATGTTACTAATACGAAAAATACTTTAAATATAAACCTTTTCATAATCAAAAATTGAGTACAGTAACACGATAGTACATGAGGTATTAGGTTACAGGTTGATACGTGTGTTGAGTAAAAGAAAAGTTTTTTTTAATTTTTAATAAAAAAATTAAATTAAATCAAGGTAGATAATGGAAATTAACAATTATAGAAAACGAGCAAAAATAATAAATATACAGTAATAATATAACAAGTTACGTGTTACAATGCAAAAACACTGCAAAAATCTTCAAAAAAGAAAAAAGAAAAACATGATGAATAAGGCTCCAATGGACGTGTGGCGTAATGCGCACAAGTGTAGATAAATAAAATATTCCTTTTGATTTTCGGTTCTCAATATATCTGAAGGCATTAATATATCTTTTGGAAACTAATAATAATAAAAGTGCAAACAGTTTTGGAATGAAGATCAAACTTATAAAAAAATTAAATAAAGTTTGGAAAAATAAACTTATTATTTTTATTTATTTATTCATATTTATTATTTTTAATGCTTTAACCAGAAACATGCTTTTCAGCAGTAGACATTTTAGAGAAGCCAAACGTGGGCCCGCATTTAGTGCCAGTGGTGTAATTCAAACCTTTGTCCATCATGGTTTGATTTAAATGACTGAAGGTTTGGAACTGCATCAACATACTTAAAAAGTTTGTTCCAAGCAAAGGCGACCCAATGGTTAAAGTAATGCGATTTAAGTCAAGGCAAGACTTTAAGTTTATTAAGTTTATGCTCACGACCTCTCAGACGACTATGAGCAGTGTAAAAAATTATAAGTTAGCAGTTTAGTTTTTAAAAACTGGTAAAATTATTATTATAAAGTTTAACGCTAAATAATAAAAAAACATACAGCACATTTACTTTTTTAATTACTAAACATTATTTTGTATATTTTCTATAAAATATATAATAAATGTAAACGCCTGTACTGTAACTACTTGGCTTAGTGTTTTAATATACCGTTTGCTGAAATGTTGATGCCGTTTTATAAAAATTTAATTTTAATAAAAATTGTTTTTAAACAAATATTTTTGTAAATTTGAATTGATATACATGTGGTGTTTATTTATACATAAACAAATAATTACATTGAATGACAGCTTCCGAAACTATAATTGTATTTTAGTCCTAATTATATATTAATATTACGTAAGCAATAAACATTAAATGCAGTTAACATTACTTTTGTAAACATGTAACATAAAATATTGTTTTCTAGCAATTGTGACGCTGTTATAAATAAAATACGTTTTAACTTGAAAGATGTATATTGTTTCAAAATAAAAATAGTACGGCTTAAATTAATTTATATAATTTGCCATATAAAAAAGATTTTGTATTTTTTACAATACCAGCACAATGTTTGTAACTGTTAAACTTTTTTATATAAAACATTTTTAATAATAAAAATTGGTCAAACGATTTGTTATTACAAACAAAATGAGAGAATCGTCATGTTGTATGTTAAATGTTTTTGAAAAAGTATTATACTGAAGTTGAATTGTTATACAAAATCTATTTATTATTACTTTTAAAGTTTATATTTTTAATTTTTCTGACTTAATGTTTGTTACTTTTAATTTAATTTATACTATTACATGTTTTTGTTTTAAGATTTATCGGTTATTGGAAATTTTTCTTTTATTTTATCCACTATTTTTATTTTTCTCCAATAACTAAAATACAATATAACCGAGTACTAAAAGATGTATTGTCAATACTGAATCTTGGTAAGGTTAATGCATATTATTTGCTATATTTTTTGCTAACTAATAACTAAAATATTGTGAATTATATTTCATAATTTAATAAATTTTTGTGTTTTTTATTTTTAAAACGTTACACAACAATTTCTTTAACAAACACAACATTAAATGTTTTTTTACAAGAAATTTATATTATTTGAAAAGGGTATAATTATTTTTAGTTTTTTTAATAATTTTATTTATTTATTAATTTAAAACAACATTTTTTAAATTAATTTGAAATAGAAATCAATGCTTTTTAGTAAAAATCTACTTAATATGGATGAAATCCTAAAAAAAGTGGTAAACAATTATAATAATTTATTTAATATAATGAAACAAATAATTAAAAAAACTATTTAATAAAAAATAAATTATTGTAAAAAATATTTAATTTTTTAATATAAATTAATCTTTGTAATTTGACCTTTTGTTATTATGAGGTAAATAGAGCATTACATTTTGTGTTTATATATATATATATATAGTATTATTAATTAACAATTAAACCTAAATTTTTACTTTTGTATACATTAACGTTTTCAAATTATAAATTGTTAATAACAATTATATATAATAATATACAAAATTATTCTTTATTTCTGGTTTGTTGAATTAATAAAATGCGGTAAAATAAAATTTGTTAATCAACTGTTATTTTTCATTTATTTTGAATTTTGTACTGAGCGTATAATACTGCATCATGAATGGTTGGAAAAATAAGTATATCTGGATTCAAAGTTTTGTGCAATAACAGATTGGCAACTAAATCGTCTAAAACAAAATAATATTTTTATATTTATTTAACTGTAGTAACGTATTTTAACTAAATGTATGTTTATTTAATTCTAAATATAAATCTATTTATTCCACTTACTTTATGATTAAGATAATGTTATTATTTATAAACCATTATAATTATTTTAATTTTGCATTATTTTATATATTTGTTAACATAATATTGCATTAATGATCAGTAATATGCATTCTGTGCTTTTCTAAATATTAAAAATATTCAAAAATACTATAAAAATAAGAGTGATTTTACTTAAACGTTTTTAATTAACAATTTTAAAACTATATTTTGCAAAATATATTAACAAATGATAATCACAAAATATATTATTTCACATATATAAAATTACAAAATATTGACTTTAAAACAAACATAAATTCAATTGAAAAAAAACATTTAAAATTGTATAACGAAATTATTGATTAGTTTTTCAATAATTTATTTTTATTGTTTACATGTTTAACAGAAAAACATTCTTATCAATGAAATATTTAACGTAGTTTTATTTAAGCAATTATCTATTAGCAATTTATTTAAATTAAAATTAAAATATGTTTATAAATTAACCATGAATACTTACCTTTAATTTGAGCTAAATATATGTTTATGCCAAATTCTCTATAATTTTGAATTACCTATATATTACAACATGAACATAGGTACAATGTAAGTGAATATATGCATATACAAATATAATTAAAATACTTTTTTCTAATTTCTTATAAATTAAAATTTTGTTGGCAAAAATGTTTTTAAATAAAATATATTGTCGTACTTAATAAATAAATAAATAGTTGCATGTACATTTAAATCTTATAACACATCTTTCATCCAGGATATTATTCTATTACTCATGCTCACATATGAGCCATTGACATTTAATGTATATATACTGTTATATTAGCATATTATCAACTTTAGTACGTTTCTAAATTAATATTATACCCCTGTACGCATATCATAATGCACATGACGTTTGAATGTAAGTTGATTTTGAGTTTTTTTAGTTTATGCAATTTAATTTAATTTTAATTTCTGACTGATGTTACATACTAATTGTATCGTATCTTTATAATTGTACATATTTTGTGGGTGTTAAAAGCTGCTTTTATTAAAGTATCTAAGCTAATAACCATAAAAATTATACTAAATTTTTATACTGTAAATTTAGAGTGTTAGTGCATCGTTTTTGGAATTAGATGTTCTATTTACAACTGAGAATTTGAAGTAATTATGATATCCATTGTTGCAGAAACAATAACAAAAATATTAAAACCAAACATATATAGAACACTCTGATTATATATATATATATATATATATATATATATATATATATATATATATATAATCTGGATGCAAGATTATCAACGTGGCCTATGTAAAATATATTGGTACAGAATCAGTAAGAGGATATCATTTTATTAAACTACGGCAAAGAAGTAAAAGCACGATTCTGATAACCAAATTTGGCGAAAACAGTATAGAATTTTAATCTTTGATATGCACAATTTTAAAGCTTAAAAATTTAATGTACAATCATATGAAGCAATCATTTTGCTCTATGCTCTGAAATTATCTTAATAAAATTATTATATTTTGTAAATTACCAAATTTATATAAACCGGATTAAGATAAATATTACTACTCCGAACCCCAATAATTACAACAAATTATACTTTTGATAATGACAATGTTGAAAACAGAAAAATAATACCAATACTAACAAAACAATAATAGCAATGTAATGTAGATCCTATAATTCAATAAAAATTAAAAATTAATGATAGATTGAAAGCATATGTTTAATTGTTTAGAGTGTAAAAGTGTTTTTACTAAAGCATTTCAACAACAATAACACTTTTGCGTTTTAAACATACACGTTTTTAAGATTTATAAAATTTTGTAGCTACAAATAAGCAAATTTTTTTTTCATTATTAAAACAATTACATTATTTGTTTGAATTTTTTGCAAGTAAACTATTATAACATATTTAGTAAGCTGTTTTCGTCAAACGTGTGCTTTATTACGCCTACAAAATTATAATACACTAATATTGTCTACTGATAAATTTGGTTATATTAAATTAATAAAAACATTTACCTCTTTAAGTGCATTCGCTCCAACACTGTCTACAAACATCCAACAGACGCAATCCAAGATGAGGTACTGAAAATCAATGCATTTTTTCAAATTGCTAATTTTACATTCCAATTGATTTTTTTCATTTTCCAATTGCATTCGTGACCATGATTTAAATTTATGTTTAAAAAATATTTTTTTAAACGAATTAAAAATTGGCAATCGGGATTTATTAGGCTTTTCATTTGTATATTTGTTAAGATTTTCATCATTACTGGTGCCTAAATAAAAAATAATGTTATGAGATTGAAGACAAATAACCAAAATATTACTATTAATTTATTTTATTAACAGATTGATGTAGAATTTTTTAAGTTTTATTACAATTGTTAACATTATAGTATTATAAAAACAATATCTTTTATTAATTGTGATGGTATATATAGTTGTTAGTGCTTAAATGATTTACAGAAATAGTCTTCAGCAATTGAAAATTTTGCAAAGCTAAATGAGGTCTCAAATTTAAAACCGACAGTAGCACTTAAACTTGTGTCAACTCAAATTTTAGTCCGGCGCCGTACTACACACACTCACACCTGAGTTGACATTGGTTTTGATTTCCATCACCAACAGTAAACGTGGCTCTGATAATATTTTACTGCTAAAACCTTTTTTCCCTTATATATATAAGCTTTAATAAATCAATAGAGGTACATTCACTATATACATACATACGTAACATATAATTAGTGCCATCAAACAAAAACATTACAAAACAAAATAAAAGTATAAAGTAAAAAAAATGGACAAATTAATCAATTTATGTAATTATCAAGTGACATAGGGTTATCATTAATGTATTAGTTTAACCAAAATTGTTTAATTAACATAAAATAACGGTTAATATAAATTAATGCACTAATAAATTTTATAAACAATAGATTTTCCATTAAAAAAATAGTATTTGTAGCAGTTACATATATTATAATAAAGTTGATTTTAAACCACATAGAAATCCACTAATATGATATTTACTTTTAAATTTTAAATTTTGCTTTTAGATACATTTTCATAAAAACTTATTAGGTACAAAATAAAAATTATGCTATTAGATTTTAATAATAATAATAATTTATTGCATACAGAAAAAAAGTATTAATATAAATAAAATTATGTGTTTACAAAATTTTGAAATATATATTATTAAAGTTTAAGACAATTACAAATAAGCACAAGTTATATTTGTAGTCATCGTAAATTAGAATAACGCAACCATTTGAGGGTCGGTGTAATATATATATATATATATATATATATATATATATATATGCTACTCCTAATTTTTTACAAGAAACAATTTTTAGCAGTAGACATTTTACGAAGCCGAACGTCGGCCTGGATTTAGTGCCGGTAGAGGAATTTAAACCCATGCTCAATTAGTTTTAGCTCAAAAACAACGTTGTTATAAATCAATATTATACTTACATGTTTCAATTTTCAATAAGGCAGGCTGCTCACTGCAAATATCTGTATGATTTTTTATTTCACAATCATTATCTCGCACAGATTGTATACTGCATTGCAATGCAATATCAACTTTTCTCATTTTGCTTATGTACTTGTCCAATTTAAATTTTAAACAAGATGGATCCAATTGTGTTTTGCTGTAGACAGATTTACAAAAATGTTGGGCACACAAATACGACAAATTTCCTTCGTATCGAAATATTTTTATATTGTCACATTCAACACACTAAACGTATTAACAAGAACAGCATTGCAATTACAATTGTAATAATAATGTACAAATATTATTGCTACATATCTACATAACAATTAAATTAAAGTAATAATCAGTAAAATTGTAATTAATTCCTTGAGAAGTTGTAATATTATTTTAATGTGCTATCGTTTACTTATTTTAATACAAAAATGTTTTTTATTTTAAAATAACTGTATGTTACAAGTGCGGGGGTGGTCTAGCGGTACAGTGCTCAAATTCGGACCTCGGTGGGTTTGAATCCCACCACTGGCACTAAAATGCGGGCCCACGTTCAGCTTTGCTAATATGTCCACTGCTGAAAAATGTTTTTCGTAAAACATTCAAAGCAGCAAACATAAAATAAAATAAAATAAATAAATTTTGCTTTCCATAGAGTCAATGGCTCGCATTTTGTGTTGATAGCACAATTTGAAGTCTTTTTTATTTTTACTATTTTATATATTTTACGTGGAACATCTTTCAGCTATAGACATTTATTACTATTAATAATAATAATAATAGTAATAAATATTTATCAAACGTACGTGCTTGTATTTTTTAATATCACCATAAATTTCTGTATTGGATGTTCGACCCAGCAGTTTATTGTTTGGCAGTTGACTACGCAGCAGTACAAATAAGGCGGATGTCACAATGCCAATAAATAGGCCATAATTTACACTCATAAAAACGGTACATAAAAATGTAAGCATCCAGACAATCTATTAATTAAAAACATATTCCATTTTATTGTTATTATTGCTGTAATTTATTTGTTTTGATTTATTGCTTCAATGTTTGACGAAAAATGTATTTTTGAGTAAGTGGACATTGGGCAATGCCAAACAAAGAGGTATAATTAAAATAGACCGTAGAACTCGAACTTAAGTTTACTCAGCTCTGAGTTTGGAGTTCTATCAATTGTACAAGTATTGAATTATTATTATTATTATTATTATTATTATTATTATTATTGTTGTTGCTGTTTATTATTATTATTACTATTTATTATTAGTATTAGTATTATTATTTGTTTTGTCTTTATTTCTTTAATGTCTGTTAGGAAATAAATGTTTTAACAGCTGTACATACAGTAAACTAATCGATAGCTCAAAATTAGTACTGATAGTGAAATTCGAACCCACGTCGACGCAGGTATACTTTTAGAATATCTTTATTACATATACTACATGTGAGCATTGAGTATAATGTTTATTGATTATAAAAGTAAACACATTTTATATTTTACAAAAAAACCTGTCCTGTCACATAAATTTAATTATTTAAAATCAAACAATAAAGCTAAAATTACATTACTGCTGTGTGTCACTGACTAGTAAAATTTTCCATCAAACAGTTAAGCGCCACCAACCAATTAAATTAAATCAATTAAAAGTGAATAATATGATCGGTTGTCAGCAAGCATATTGTATTGAAATTCAAAAACAATAATCATATGAATATTACATTTTAAAAGTCACAACAAAACTTACGGCATCTAATTTGGAATATTTCCATAGTCGGAAAAAATCTTCCGTTTTTAAAAACATGGATTTTAAGGCGACTAAAATGATAGCAGATAAAGAACACTAAAAGTAACAATTTATACCAAATAAAAAATGAATCATAAATTTTGGATTTTGTTAATTAAAAACAAATAAATAATGAAACAATAATATTGATTTCTTTTTTTAGAAATTAATGTACTATTTGTGCCAGTGTGGTTTAGCGATACAGCGCTCAACGTGGACTTGGATGAGAATGGGTTTGAATCCCACCATCGGCACTAAATGCAGGCCAACGTTTAGCTTCGCTACTGAAAGATGTTTCACGTAAAACATTCAAAGTAGTAAACATAAATAATAAAAAATATTGATTAAAATAATTTAATCAATTATTATTAATATTATTATTATTATTATTATTATTATTATTGTACATAAATGATAAATATTCCCAAACTTTGTGATAACATATTTCAAAATATGAAATGTTTATTTATATAAGTAAAATGTTTACCGTTCATTTTTAAATAACAAAAATCAAAACTGTTTTGCATTAGAATGTATACATATATAATGTGTTTCCTGTTTAGGTACAATGTACTATTAAATAGTCTGGTCCACAATATACCGCAATGTCAACAATAAATTTTTAACTATAAATGGCCCTATAGTTTAGAACTTAATAACTAACAAAATTGTAATTTATAAAATAATAAATATCACAAGTCCTCATTAGACTGATTTCAGAATATAGGACAGAAGTTTTTAAATAAACAGATTTGAAGGAAAAGGGACTGACAAACATAACTAAATGTAGAATGATGATCAGAAACAGCGGCTCCTTATAAACGAGGGGAGAAGCTGTCAAAAAAGATAAAGAAGACAAGCTGGATTGACAGATATGTCTAAAATACTAAAATCGTTATTTGGTTGGCATGTTCCACAATTATTGTATGGTTTTGTTAAGCAACAAACAACGTTTTTGTCAAAAGTTGAAATAATGGAAACTAAAATAAAACTAAATAATAACTGAATTATTATGGGTAACAATCGAAAACAGTTTTAGTAGAAACTTAAATAATTAATATTATTTATAAAATGAGAAGAATTGTGTAATTTATGCGTTTATTATTATTATTATTACCTTCAGCCTTAATTCCTCACTAGAGATATATTGAGCATGTAAATACATTTTTACCATTAATTGGAAAATAACAAAATTACAACATTAAAAAAATAGCACCAATAATAGGATCAATAGACAGAATTGTATAGTAGACGGCGAATATGAATGTGCTCAATAGGGTAAACGTGTGGACCGGGAAAAAAACATAATTTCTAATCTATGAACGAATTATTATAAAGCATTGTACAAATCAGTTCAAACAAATGCTTGGGTGGAAAGATGTAATTAATCCTGTTCAATTTTGTTTAATTCTTGATTGGTTAATATTCTAGATAAGTATGGCAGATATGAGTATTGTATTAATTAGTCTAGACTCTTATGTTCATACAAGTTCTTGTTATCCCAATAACTTTACATTTGTGCAATGCTGTATGTAGTGGGTGTGTATTATTTTGTTATTTCATCAAAAACCTTGGAATATTATAATTGAAAATTGTACAAACAATCCTTGTAATTTTATGTTAAAACAAATGTAATAAAAACGCATTTTTTATTAAAAAAGTATTTTCTAGTTTATATAAAATAGTTTAGTGTAAAGCATAATAACATACAATTAGCAATTATTTAAATTAGTTGTTATTAGCACATCTGTTTATTGCCCGAAACGTTGGTCTCCTTCAATGAAGTATTTCAAAAAATGTACTCCTATAAAACCTTTTTCATGTTTTATTAATAATCTGTTATCGAAAGGCTAATTGATAAAGTGCACATAACGTTGCATTCATATTCTTACAATGGCTGTGTGAAATTTTAATAATCATGCCATAACGTTTTTAAACAAAGTGTTTATTTTGTATATACATTAATTTACTACTATTTACTATTATTTGTAAATGATGTCTATTGATAACATTTAATTCAAAATCCAAAACTTAATTCAAAATTCAAATTGACAACAAATATCTTGTGCAATCGTCATTACAAATTATTTAATATAGACGTTTGTATACATTAGTTTTAAATGGCGTATTTTGTGTAAAAAAATGTTTTTAATCTAAACAAAAGTTTATTATTACGTATTTTTATCAAACTTATTTAGAAACAATCAAAATGTATTTCGTACAACGTACAGTTTGTAACATTATTGTAAAATTTAAATATTTATTGTATACATTGAAATTTATGAATAATTAAACATTTAAATAACTATAACGTTTTAGAAATTAAAATCTGTTTATTGGAATATATATATATATATATATATATATAAATTACTATTGGAACGTTGTAAAACAAAGGACCAATAAAACATAAAACCAGAATGAGTAGTGCACACGAAAATAATGAGGCCACTTGGGTTGATCCTCCAGTTGCAACTTGTACTGCACTTCTAGACAACGATGTCGAGATTGGAATAATGTGAAAAAATGATCCCAGTGTATTAGATAATCCAAAAGCAACAAGTTCCTATTATATATATATATATATATACATTTAAACTGTTTATTATAAACCTAGTATAACTGTACCTAAAACGATCAGAATTAGACCAATCTAATCAGTCCTAAGCCTAGATAAATAAGAAAGGTTTAGAGCAGAAAGGGAACCCGGTAGTACAAAAACCCACTGTTTAATCGTTATAATTTTTACATTGGTTGGATAAAACTGACTAAAAACTGTAAACCCTGATAAAAAATAGAAATGCTAAAGAAAAAGAAGAAGAAAAGTATAAATCTTTTGTAAAAACTATAAAACATATTAATTTTGCTTACTTGTTATATTAACAAAAAGTACTTTGTTATATGCAACTTTAAATACATCTCAACCATTTGTGGTACCCTATCACACTACGTATTTTATAACTGTAATGTAAAACTATGCTAATTAAAATAAATTGTAAATCGTTTTTTCCGTGTTTTCTTTATAATAAGGCCAATGACATAATCACCTCTTTATTATTTTTGTTGGGGTTGTCTAGCGTTAAAGCGCTCGACTCGAACCTGGTAGTGGGGGTGGGGGTATGGGTTCGATTCCCATCACCGGCACTCAATGCGGGAAAAAGTTCGGCTTTGCTAAAATGTCCACTACTGAAAAATGTTTTCTGTAAAACATTGAAACTAGTAAAAATAAATAAATAATTTTAAAATATGTATCAAAATTATGTTTTACAAAAGATTTTATATTTATTTGAAGAAATATTAATTAGCATTACATACTATTATTTATAAGTACTATAATAAAACTTCTTGAACATTTTTGTAAATTCAACAATACACATTTTTACAACATTCTATTTAGTTTATTCTTTATGAAAAACAATTTATCTAATTTTATACCAATTCAACATAAATATGTAATGCTTTACATAATTAATAAAAGTATTTTAAATGTACAACTTTTGTAAAGTTTCTAAATTTGAAAATTAATGTCAACAGATTATAATCTTTTTAAATCTTATTTTATTACTAAAATGTCATGTCTTTTAATGTTGTATAAACCAAACATAAATACCACTGCAGAAAATCCGATAATAAATAATAAATTTACAGGACCATGTTCAACCTCTTTTAGCTCAGTGGTTAAAGCGCTAGCATGACACTAGATAGGGCGTTGTTTTAAGCTTATATGTGTAAAACGTAAAAGCTATGCACTGCCGATAGTTCCAAATAAGGATAAAACAGCTGTACACGGCTTCTGGTTAACTGAAACCAAGTGGATTTATTATTTAAGTGAATTTGACAAATCTAATAAAAACTCTTGACAACCCATAAATAAATAATAAATATAATTAAACCGTGTCATGCAGACTATTAAACCTGTGCAATATGCCAGATAATATACGGTAAAGCCTTAATCGCTAAGGCATTAACCTAACACCATGTAAGTGGTAAGTTGAAGTTTGTGTAAGATTTGAAAGGCATACACTGCTGATGATTTCGAACAAGGGTGTTACAGTTTTACACTGCTTTTAGATAACTGAAACCAAGTTGATTTATTATTTATGTGGATGTGACAAAGCCTTTAAAAACTCCACAACAAACATAAATTATTATGTAATAAATAAAATTCTTTCATATCAGACATGTCTGTTATTAATTCGTGTTTCCATTTTAAACAAATAAACTTTACTTGGTTTGGACTTATTTTATAATTAAATTGTTTGGCAAACAATTGAGCCAGCGAAATGCCAATAGAAAATCCAATAATGGCAATAACAAAAATGTCGGCCAAAGAATGTTGAATTATTTTGAGATTCGGCACTGTTGGACTTTCAATTCTCCAAATTAAAAAAAGCGACAACAATAAACAATATTAAAAAAGGATTAATCATTTTATATACATTTTTCAACAGAAAATTACTATTATTCAATGTTTATATTAAACAATTTAGCTTGTAATGCATTGGAGAGTTTTGTTAAAACTTTAGTTACTATCATTTTACTACCTTTCTTCAATATTTACACTATTTTGCGTCAAGGTGATACATCTATCTACGTTTCTATATGTGCATCAAATGAGAATAATTATCTATTGTGACAGAGTGATCTGGCGGTAAAACGCTTAATTTGGAACTGGATGGGCATGGGTTCGAATCCCAATACCGACACCAGATGCGGGCCTTCGTTCGGTTTCGCCGCCAAAAGGCATGTTTTCCACAAAACATTCAAGGTAGTAAAAATTTTAAATAATAATAAATAAAGCTGCGTTAAAATATTATTATTGTTATTATTATTATTATTATTTCTTAATGCTTTGCATAAAACGTTTTGAGCACGTGAAAATTTTAGAGAGAACAGACATGGACCCAAATTTAGTGCCGATGGTGACATTCGAACCTCTTAGCACTCAAGTTCGAATCCAGCATTGCATCACTTGTTAAAGAATAATTCCCATGATACGCTCAAACAATAACAATAAATGCGAAACAAAATATAAATTTGATAAATATCGAAATAATAAAAAGGTATTTTTATCGTTTAAATTATAATTCATTTTCTTACCCACTGGTAACTGTTCCAACAATGGAAACATTGTATTTACTGTTTAAATTCATGTAATATGAGACCAGGGTAGCCAATATGATCTGTCAATTTAATCAGTGTTTTAAACAATTATATTAAAAAAATTTTAACGAGTAATGAAACTATTTTTTTTAAATATTATAGAATATTAACATATTAATATATTAATTTGAATTGTTTCACTCATGAACGTAATATATTTTAACAAAATGCAACTTTTTATACATATACGCGTGTTGTAATTGTAAACAATAATAATCTTTGTTGCAATTTTGTAAATGGGTTATTGTTTTTCCTTAGCAAGATTAATATTCTACAGTAGAAGAGAAGGGAAAACATACTTTTAATAACTGAGTTAAGTAAAAGCAGAAAAAAACTTAATTTTTCAAATGTAAAATAAATATTAAACAACTAAATTATAATTATATGCAATATGTACTTTCTAAAGTGAAATGTTTTGCATACTGAGTGCAACGTCAGAACAGTATCAGTACATTAATAATATGCTGTTGATATTTTTAATAAATGTGACGAGAAAACGCACTAATTAAGGCACTAGATGTGTGCCTAAGTCAACAACGATTTAAATTTTACTACTGATGCTTAAAGTTCCAACATAGCTCGTCCCAAATTTGGTTGGAAAGGGAAGAGGGTTAGCAACTTCCATCTTTTAAATAAACAAACAACGCAAGGATACAATACCAGTAAACTACAGCAAAAATGTGAAAGCACAATTCCGAAAACTTGAAAATATTTTGATTTTTAACATGTAACATCGTCAGTGCTAAAAATAATAAGGTGTTGCAACTAATAATAAAATAATAAACTTGGTAATGCGTTTTTACATAGTATAAATTAGTAGGCCTACCTATTAATCTTCCTCCTTTTAAATTATTATTATTATTATTATTATTATTATTATTATTATTATTATTATTATTATATAACAGATATTTATATATTTATATAATTCTAAAGTAAAAAAATTTCACAAAATTGAAACCTGAGTTTTTAAGCCAAAAAAGTATGTGTACTAACAATAGTTTTGTTTACATTTGGATAACTAAATGTTAGTATCCTTTTTCACACGAAAAACAGTTATTAAATGTTGAATAGTCTTAAGTAGTCTTACGTACAATGTTTGTGAGAATTGTTCTCTATAAAATTATTTAGCTAAAACTATATATATATATATATGCATTTTAAATTGCTATATTTTCTACTGTTTTATCAGCTGTCAGGAACAACTGTTTTTGAATAAATTGCATTCATTTTTGTAAATCAGAAAATAAAGAAAATGTGTGTCTATGTGTGTGTAAGTGTGTTAAATAAATTTATTTAAGTATAGATATATTTGCTTGTTTTTCGTTGAAAATTCGATTTTTAAAATATAAATATAAATTTAAAAACCAAATTAAAAATGTAAAAACAATATATTTTAAACAACATTTTTTTAATGTTTCTAAAACTATGTTATTAAACAAAGTGTGTATTTATAAATAAAAGTTGTATTAATGCTCAATGAGTACAAAATTACATTTAAATTAAACATATCGATTAAGAAGTTAGTAGAACACAAAAATATTTACTTTCTAATTAATAGTTGTAAAATAAAATATTGATATACACGATGGTACATACCATTAGATTAAAAATTATATTTTTGTTGATAATATCTTAATGAAATCATATTGATGACTGTTAAAATAAAATCAAACAATTTTAATGTTATCCTCATTCATTATTTTAAATATTAAAACGTTTTTAAAATATTTTATTTAATTAAACCTAAACGATAAAAATTGTAAACCTTTTGGCACTTGGATATATATATAATCAGCAATATTGCATTGCTTATCTTGTTTTCTCCTAAGATGGAATACGTATCTTAACGTTGCTTAATATTTACATTACTATGTAACGATTTAATTTTTACCAACAGCACTAGGTGTGGAACTTGTTTGACCCCACTGAATGTCAACCTACCAAAAACACTATTTAAGTAACAAGTTTGCTGGGGTGGTTTAGCAATACAGAGCCCGATTTGAACCTGGGGGAATGCACTTTTGGCTTTGCCAAAATGTCTACTGCTGAAAGACATGTTTTCCGTAAACATTTAAAGTAGTAAAAAAGTAAAACTTAATCCATTTAAAAATTATATTGTAAATTGCAAGACTTACAACAATTAAATCTATTGGTATAGGAAATCGGGTATGTTTGGCTAAACAAGGAGCAAGTGCAATTTTGTATACAAGTAAAATAGAAATGCAAACCGTTGCTATAATCAAAGTAACCACATTGATCGTATGAATACTGGCAAATGTACGATAGTATGTCTATAAATAAAATAAATGAATGTGCATAACAATATTATCAATTAAATAATTGTATTTTATACAATGCGTCCATGAATCTATCGATTTTACGTTAGATTGGTTTATTTTAAAACTATGTGGTTAAAGCTCTAAATGTTTTGTTTACACTTGAGTGGACATGGGTTTAATCCACCACAAACATTGAATGTGTTAAGACACTGTGAGTAATTAAACTACCGGAGTGGTCTAGCGGTACAGAGCTCGATTTGGATTTGGGTTCAAATCCCGTTACTGGCACTAAATGCAGTCTTACGTTCGGCTTCGCTAAAATGTTCCCGTAAATCATACAAAATAGTAAAAATGCTAGAAACGTTTGTTTTTTAATGAATGTTTTAGAACAACTGTACTAATTAAAGTCACTTGTTATGTTTTATTTATTATGGAAAACAGTTTGCATTAAATAGATATTTAGTAAAATCAATTAAGCGTTTTCAATTGGCCACCAATTGTGAGACGTTAAACTCATAATCACTCAGTTTTTAATTTAACGTTTTACTAGTTCTATCATTCCAGCACACGTATTAAAAGCATAATAACAATTATAATATTTTATAATTTTTTCAATGGGCTTTTAAGGGTAAATTATTAGAGTTATCAAATTCACTTGAATAATAAATGCACTTGGTTTACAAGAAAAATTATTTAGAAATTTGTGAACCGTAAAAATGAAATATTTTATTTAATGTTTATTTTAACAGTTGTGTATACTTAATTGGTTTAATCTTCTATTTTAAAATAAAATAATTTAAATTTGGAATTGCAATGCTGCCTTGTATTTGTGGACTAAAATAATCCAAGTGTATCAAAACTGTTGAAAACTCTCTTAATAAAGCTGCTACAACTCCATTAATGCATAGTATCTAAAATAATGTTATATTTATTTTATTTTTATTAGTTATTATCTAATTAATAAAATATAATATTTAGATAATAAAATGTTGGTGCATAAATTGAAAGAATATTTTTTAAATAAAACACAAAAACTACATGTTACATTCTAAACAATGACCTATTAAAATAGATCACTAACATTATAGAAAAAATATTAGTAATTTTATTATTATTATAACTCCACCGTAGTCAGTCTCAAATCTGGTTGAAAACAGAGGAGGTTTCAATCACGTGGTTAAGATCCTAGCATTTTCAAAAAAGTTGCTAAAGAAACCAAAAAGACGTCATTCCATAAAACTTTGGCCAAGAAGTGAAAGCGTGATTCCCGTAACAGGGTTGAGTGAATACCCAAAAGATAGATCTTTTTTTCATATGTACAATCGTTAATATCATATACAATTACAAGAAACAATTTTGTTGTTCCTGTACGTTTTATAGTAAAGAGTGTGGATATAAATAAATAAATAAATATTTTGCTTTATTATTATTATACCAGTTTAATATAGTAATATTGAAAGATGCTTTATGCCATTAAATATAACTAGCATTATTATTATTATTATTATTGCTACATAATATGACTTATTAACTACAAAAATCTCATTATAACACGTTCGACTTACAATAGGTATACTGAACAATCCTGTTGCTTTCATCATTTGAACATGAACTATATTTTTAAATTGACTTGTAAAAACGTGAACTGCTACTCCCACCATAAATCCAGAAATCATTGGATCTGCAAAATAACGAATTAAAACACCTAGTCTAAAAAGTCCCATTAAAATCTAAAATTGACAAAATGAAAAGAAATATTTGACAAAATAAAAACATGAGCAGTAATTTAGTTTTTAATTGTATTTAATTAAAGCATTTTAATGTATAAAATGTTGTCTATTTATTAATTTCGTAGTTTTTCTAATGGCAAATAAATTCAAAGCAATAAAGACAATTAATAATAGTCTTTTAAAGAGTTAGAAATGTCAGACTCATTTGATTATTTAATTAATTTATTATTTTCATTCATTAATACTACTTTAAATGCTTTAGGAGAAGCACATCTTTCAGCAGTGAACATTTTGGCTAAGCCTAATGTGGATCTGCATCTAATGCTGTTAATAGTAGTATTTAAATCCATACCCAACCAAGTTCAAGCTGAGCGGTACTATACCACCTCGGCACAATAATAAATCCACTTGGTTTCGGTTAAACTGGAGTATTGTACAGCTGTTTTATCCTTATCTGGAATCATCAGAGGTCTTACGCACGAACTTGAAACCACGTCTTATTTTGTGTTAGGCCATCGTTTTAACTACAAAGCTACAGGTGATTAAAACTGTTGTACGTTACTACCGGTTTAATAAGTAAATAATCCTTTCTTTAAGAGCTTTATATTATATAGATCCTGACATACTGCACAGGTTTAATCACCTATATGACACGGTTCGGTTTACGTATGATAATGGATTTTTGTGATGTCAGAATTGTCAATTGTTAATTTTCAAGTTCAAATTGCTCACTTTAATAAACAAATTAATTATATTAAATATTATATATATATATATATATATATATACATATATATAAACGTTGAAAACGTCAGGCATTTAAGTCAACATCTTTATAAATAAATATTAGGGGGAAGTTATATCATTTTTATAAAAACTATTTGTTAATTGATAAAATCTATGTTAAGTTATGAAAATATTATGTAATAAAATTTAAAATGTGATGTAAAAAATATTGATTAATTGCTTTTGTAATTATTGTAGTTTAAAAACATTTTTTTATTCCAAAATATTACATGTTGATAATTTCAATAAATAACTAACGTTTAATATAATATTTTTGTATCGGTAATATTTATATAGATAGATAAATTATAATTTATTTTTTATATAATACATTATTGCATATTGTATACAAAAAGTAGTTATTTTAAATTATATAATCATTAGACAGGTTCACAATAGATAACTACATTACATGCAAAAATATTCTTAAGAGTAAGATAACAATATAACTTACTAAAGTAGGGTTAGATAAATGTCATTTATTTTTAATTCTAAGATAACATTTCTAAAATTGTGTGAAAAATAGGTCTTGAACGTCACTTTGTTTGAACCAGAAATAATTCAATCTAGCCAGTCAGCAGCCTGGATAAAGGAAGAAGGTTTGAGCGCAAGGTTAGCAATTTGGTTCCCGTAGAAAATCTATATTGCTATAGAAACAATGAGAGGACGCCATTCCGGTAAGCAACAGCAAAGAAGCAATTGCATGTTTCTAAGTGATAGAATTGGGTGAAAACCGAAAGAAAGCTCACTTTTCGATTTGCAGAATCTTCAATGCCAAAAGCTTAGCCAATGTTGGAACATGGATTGTGCGCACACATTTTTATAGTTGACAGTTAGAACAAGTCTTTCAAGAAATGAAAAAGTACAACTTAGATATTTTGGGTATTAGCGATTGAAATATCAAGGACATTTTAAGCGTGGAGATACATTAGTTTAATATTCTGGACATGAAGACAATCATATTCATAGAGTTAGTATTATGTTGAGTAAAAATGCTGCTAAAGGTATGATTGGATAAAAGCCCCCATTAATAAAGGCTAACATTCTACATCCTTAATCAGTTTTGACTACTCTAACACAAGTAACCATTTATAGAGATACTAAAAATTTGGTTTTAAATTTATAATGTATTTACTTTTACCAGGATGATCTAGTGGTACTGCACTGAAGGTGAATATAGATAAAGATACTAATAATCCTGAAGATTTAAGTAATTCTTATAAAGTCTCAAATTCTAATAATTGTGATATTTCTAACTGCTTTTCCTCACAAAGCATATAGACTAATAACAGCATAGACCAAATGCACGGCGGTATAACTGGATATTGACTGGACTCCAGCTTATTGGATGGGTGCTATTATACACTCAAAATGCTTGAAGGGTATTTCAAGGTATTCATTGACCATATGTAGTCGGTTAGGCTACAAAATATGCCTTTCCGTAAAACATTCAAAGTAACAAAATAAAATAAAATAAATAAAAATTAAACATTTTGAACATCTTTCTACATTTCAACAACGCGTTAGAATGTTTAAATTAATAATTATTATAAAATATTTACATAGCATGTATCATTGTCTAACCATTTTCTTGTTTGAAAATGTATATTTATTAATTAAGAAGTAGCTTGTAAATGTTAAAATAATTCTATAATATTAAACAAAATAATAATATATATATATATATATATATATATATACATTATTGCTAGTACAACAGTGGCGAAGCATTCTATATTTTTACATAACTTATTTCAATAATAACTATAGTAATATTTTTAGCAATTATTTTTCTTACTTGTATAATTCCAACAGCTAAAGCAATAGCTGCACTGCACTGCACTCGGTACATATGCCAGTCAAATGATACATTTTCTAGATCAACTGCATTATAGTTTACGCTTGAAGAATTGTGCAACGAACTAATTTCTAAATAAATAATAGTAAACGTAATTATAAAATGCAGTTTTTTAAATTTATTTTACTTGGTTTTTGTTATTTGAATGTTTTGTACAATGAGCATATTTTTGAACAAGTGGATATTGCATGTTTTGCTATTAGTGAGAATTAAACCAAGTCTTGCATTTAGCACTCTACCCATTCCCGTCTTTACTGTTTTTATTATTAATATAAAACCCTTTTGCTTTAAAAATAAGCATGGGACAACAAGACATCAATAACAACAGAAACAAGAACAAAGTCCCATAATTAAAAAAAACATATGGAGCGATGAAATGATTCCATGTGTTCGAACATTTTGCTTACATTTTTGTTTGATTCAATCATAAAACATTTATTTCAATTAGATCTATCCAAATAATTTTGTGGCTTATTGCAACCCTTTTTATGCCATTATTAATTGTCTATTCCAAAACCGTTCTTGCTGGTCTTGCGGAAGGTAAAGGTAGAATTTGACCAAGTAATCCTTTTCATCTAATTGTCACTTTTTTACCGTTTTTTGTAGAAATAGCGTCACTTTATTGTTTCTGTAGCAATATCACTGTTTTTATAGAAGCCAGGTTGCTAACCTTGAGCTCAAACCTTCCTCTTTTATGCAGATTCGGGACTGGCCAAATTGGTTTATTTCAGATTTTATCTAGATGGAATTTATTTTATTTAATACGAACAAAATAAAACCTAATGTGACTTATGTTAAATAACTTATTTAATATGCATTATTGTTCTAAAATTTAATAAGAATTATTAAAAACAACATATAATATTGTTTTATAATATTTTCCGTAAGTCAAAAATTATATTGCATTTATTTAGAATTCTCAACATACTACAATTTTTTGTACGTATTATTTACTTTTTTAGATAATTAAATTCTTACAATTAACTTTATTTTTTGTTTGATTTGGTTGTTATTCCTGTTGAATGTTTCATAAAAATATTACTCATCAAGTAAACATTTTAGCAAAGCCGAACGTGGACCCGCATTTTGTGTTGGTAATGGGATTTGAATTTATGTCTATCCAATTTTAAGTCAACTATTATACCGACTCTGTTACACCGATAAAATATTTTGCATAATAAGTACACTTAACACTTGCTTGTGATATATGTATAATTTAAACGGGATGGTCCAACGGTACAACGCTCGATTTGGACCTGGATGGGTTTGGGTTCGAATTCCACTATAGGCACTAAAATGTGGACCCACGTTCGGCTTTGCTAAAATGTCCACTGCTGAAATATATATATATATATATATATATATATATATATATATATATATATATATATATATATATATATATCATTAAATGTAGTTACTAACCAAAATTTTTAAATTCTACCAAGCGATCAATTAAATCTCCAGTCAGTAATGCGATAACAGCGACCGGACCTAAAAATGTTTTAAAAATTTTTATACAATTAATTAATTTTGTTTAAAAATAAATAACATATACATTTTAATAGTTTTTACTTTAAAAATACGTTGATTTGCAAAAATAAGGTTTTAAAAATTACTAAAGCAAAAAGCAGTTATCGCGGTAACAAGTATACAATTTAAAATATTAATCAGATATAAATAAACAACAACAACAAAAATAGTTACATTATGATATGTAACATTTTTTAAAATTAAATTTAAATATAATCGACAATATATCACTTTTTAAATAAACGTTTTCTTCTAATATAAACATTTAAGAATTTAAAATATAAAATAATTAATCAATAAAGTTATTTTTATAATATAATGTTTAAACTTTATTTCAACAATTTGCATAATAAAAATTGTAAAATGTAATTAAAATTAATGTATTTAGTTTCTGATGTACGGTAGTTATATAAACTGTATTTATTGTTAAATTATGCACTAAAAAATTCCATTTATTTGGTTTTTTGGTATGTAAATAATGTTTAACAGATAACATATATTTTAAACAACTTTGCCAAAACAAGTTCACATTTAATGCTGATGGGAAAAAACAACCCGATACCTACCTATATGTCTAGTGATTTGACCAATTCTGTTATATTATCATTATTATTATCACTGTTATTATTACTGTTATTATTATTATTATTATTATTATTATTAATATTAAGATTATTATTATGTTATTTATTATATATGTATCTTATTTAATCCAAACTAAATAATAACAGCTAATAAAAATACCAATGGTTCTATTAGTTTCATTGTTTTATATTTATTTATGAATGTGCTTTTATTAAGTCTACGTTTACAAATTGTAGTGCAGGATTAACTAAAGATTTATTTAGATAAGTTATAATTGATAAATAATTTTAAACAATTTTTTTATAATTTTAAAACATACCAACAACGATATGCCTCGATGTTCCTACAGCAAAGTAAATAAGTACACCAAAGAATGACGAATACAATCCATAAATGGGCTTCAATGTAGCCAACAACGCATACGCCATTCCTATTTAAATTATACATTTAACTCAAAAATTGTAATCGTATGTATACAACAACATTTAATAATGTAATTTAAAATTAACTCCACCGCAGCCGATTCCAAGTCTGGTTGAGAAAGGCAGAGCGTTTGAGTGCAAAATTATCAGTCTGGCTTTTGCTAAAAAGTAATGCTATAGAAACAACAAGAAGTCACCATTTTGTTAAACTACGGCAAAGATGGGAAAGCAGCATGCTGCATAACAAAATCCGAATAGAATTTCAATTTTCGGTTTACACGATCTTCCATGCTATTTAGAGCAAAAAGATTTTTAAATGAATTTTAAATAAAATAATTTAAAATTAGTTTAAAAAAATATTGTATATTAAGATTAAGGTGCTTTGTTGTATTGTTTGATAAAACATAGCAACACATTAATTCCCATTTATTAAAATGATGTCTTTAAAGTTACAATGTTTTTAAAAAACATTTCATTAAGATTAATATGACATCTACATTTATAAATTAGAAAACCAAATTAGATTGAATTTTAGGTTTTATTACGTGCATGTTTTACAAACATTATTTTGTACAGCTAAACGAGAACCTGTAATTAGTGCCGGTGATTGATATAACATAAGAAAAACCCTATCGTTTAGAAGAACGTTGGGCAACAAAATGGTTTTATGTGTTCGAATTTTTGCCAAATTCTTTGTCTGATTCCATGTGATACTCATCTCGATTAGATCTCCCCGAAAATATTTCAGTCCATTATTGCTAAAATCTACCAATCTTGTTTTATTTCAATTATTTATTATAAAGCTATTTTTGCTCATTTTTCAAACGGTAAACGTTGAATTAAATCAGATAATTTTTTTCGTCTAATAGTGATGATGACATGTGGTGGATAACAATTAATTCTTCTCATAATTTTATGATTGCACTAAATAATTTATAGAATACTTGTGAGATTGTTATTTTATAAATCATGTCTGTTTACTTTCACGCTTAACTCCTATATGTTGCTATAGAAATAATAATTGATGCATACAAACAACGTTTGTTTTTAAACGAGTAGAGAAGATGAAAAATGAACCAATCTTGTTAATCCCAAGCCTATATAAAGAAGGATTTAAGAGCAAGGTCAGCAATCTAGCCTCTAGAAAATCTATATTGCTATAAAAGCAATAAAAAAACGCGATTCCAGTCATAAAACGACAAAGACTTGGAATAGCAATATTAGTTTTTTAGAAACTCAAATCAACATGGTGATCTTCTTTTATCCACCTGAACAGTGAGCCCATGGAAAGAACTAATTCTCGTCTACTATACGACATGACTATAATTAGAATAAGAAAATAACTTGGTCAGATTTTACGTTTACCGTCCAAAATACTAGCAAGAACGGTTTTGGAATGAACAATTAAAAATGGTAAAAAATGTTGATATACCACTAAAAGATCTAACTGAAAAAAATATCTCATGAAATTAAACAAGATTTTTGGCAAAATGTTCGATTATATTGAATTACTTTGTTGCCCCATATTTGTTTTCATTATGGGACCCTGTTGTTGTTTATGCTGTTATTGTTATCTTGTTGCCCCATGCTTATTTTAAAGCAAAGGGTTTCAATAGTTATTGTGGAATTTGTGAAATTATAACATACGCTTACTTGATTAAAAATACAGTATTATAACTATATTTTATTCCTTTTAGCACTTTAACAAAATAACAATTACTCGTCATACATATTAACATGTCTCATCATTTATCATAAATCAGTAAACCTGTCAAATCAAAATGGTTATAAATGCATTGCTTATAATTCCAAATAAAAATATAAGAAGACGTAAACTGTAAGATGACAGTAGGCAACGTATTTTATTCCAGTTAATTTATTTTTATATTTTTGTTTGTAAACTAAATTAATGTATATTTTTAAAATAATAATTTTTTTTTGCACATAATAAAGATTTGATTGATGCGCTACAGTTTTCTATAAATATATAACCTTGATACATACGCAGGTAATGCGATGCCTAAACTTTAACTTTTTCTAGTTAAAATTTATTAAATATAAAAATGTGTAATTTATTTACAAAAAAAATTACTAAAAAATATTTTTTAATTTTATATTCCTTTTATTTTAAAAATAATAATTTTTAAAATAAAATAACTGCTCATACATATATGTACAAATTTGCACTGTATTTTTAAATAGTCAATAAATAATTTATTTTAAAAGTATTTTAATATAAAGAATTTTAAAACAAATTGTTTATCAAAAAATTATTAAATTATTTTTAATAATTTAAGCACAAGGTCGTTTTTTATTTTCCGTTTCAAAATTTGAACAAATATTTAGAGAATTGTGTCATAGTGAACTGTCCAGAAATGCTACAGGACAATTAACAATTATTCAAGACAATGCTCCTGTGCATACTTCAAAAGTAGTAATGTGTATTTTAACATAACTTACAATTTACTATACGTTTTCTTATTTGGACATAAAAGTTTTGAAAAGCAAAAAGCTTACTTTTATTCAACTTCCTTCATACAGTCCAGACCTCAATGTAATTAAAAACCTTTTAGTGAACCGCATGGAAACTGACGTATTATTGGAAGCGAAAATTAATCATGTTGTAAAAAATTGCATTTCGAAGGACTATATTGGTACGTTGGTAGATTCCTACCCAAAGCGGCTGGCACACGTTGAACAAAAGCGTGGATATCACTTAAATTACTAACATTATTAAGTTTGTTACCTTTATTTTGTATATTTATGTATTTTAGTAGATAAAACTTTTTTAAAAACCAATTATCTGTGTTTGTTTTTAAATTTTCATAATGGTGGTATTGTGTATTATATTAATAATTTTTTTGCGAATAATATTAAATATATATATATATATATATATATATATATATATATACATATTAGTATTATCTAAGGTACTTATTAATAGGTGTTAGATATGTCTAAGATAAGTAACAAGTGCTATATATATTTTAATACGATAGTAGGTCAACATTGGATTCACTTAAGTCACTATCTGGAATTCATTTCGTATTTTCTCATTATTCACAAACACATACAATTTTAGTTTACTTACTTAAATGTCATTTGTACCCTACTTTTTGTATATGCATTGCTTATAATTGGTGTCAGTACAATTACAATATTTTTAAATTGTTTTTTTTTCAATAAAATATTTTTATTCAATATATAAATATAAATTACCTTGTGGAATGTTCATTACCCCAACAGTCAAGCCAGCAATCATATCATTGATTAAATATTCATTAATTTCATAATTTTTAAATATTTTGATGCATGAAAAATGACGAATTATAAAGCACCAAAATTTAACACAAATTATATATAAACAATTTTTATTAAAACAGCCTTTCGATTGTGTGCAAACATTTAAATGTTGTTTGCAGTTGTCAATAATTTGTTCCTTTACTGAATTCTGGTCTTTTACAAGATTGTGTTGAGCAAATTGATCATATTCAGTCTGCAAAAATAATGGTCTATTTAGTTGGATTTTGACATTCAAATTTTCGCTACTGGATACTAAATCACCGGTCATTTAAACAATAATCTAAAATGTATATATATATATATATAAATGAATGAAAACAAATAAAAACTTAATATTGTATGTTATTGAATTGCACTATATTATACATGTATTTATAGTGTTACAATTTTCACTTTTAAATAACAAAAATTTAATTTAATATTTTTTATTATTTATTGTTTATTTATGTTTGCTACTTTGAATTTTTTACGGGAAATATTTTTCAGCAGTGGACATTTAAACGAAGTCGAATGTGGGCCCGCATTTTAGTGCCGGTGGTGAGACTTCAGCTCATGCCCACCCAGGTCCAAATCGAGCGCCGTACTACTAGACTACCCCGGCACACAATTACACAATAAAACGATGGTTTGTTTTGTAAAACACAGCTTCTATACTATCTTGTATAGATTTTTAAAAAAATATAGAAATAAATAATTTAATTTGTCGTAGTTATAAACCTTAGAATTATCACTATTAGTAACGTTAATCAATTTTATTTTTTAAGTTATTTAAATGTTTTTTTTCGTTTTCTTAACTAGTTTAGAAAACACTGTTTAGCAGGTAGACACCGAACAAAGACAAACTATTTAAAATTTCATTAAAGCTATTTATTAAAAAATACATTTTAAGTTAAAATCAATTTATTAAAAAGTTGTTATTATATGTTTTTTAGGTAAATAAAACAACAAACACAAGTGCTTCTAGATTACATCTTTTTTTCTAAAAATAACTTCAAATAATATTAGCTCGGCACTCAACGAAAATGTACATATTTGAAAAATAAAACTTTCAGTCATTTTGAGATAAATATTAGATTGTTTTTTTCCAATAATTTTCTTTGATATACAAAATAGAACCAATGCATTAGTCATGTGCATGTGCGTACTTTTGTAATGTTGTGTGCAATTTTCTACATATTGCATTTTTTTATTGCTGGAATGTATGGTTTTTAAGTTAGTGTTTATAATATTATCATTTTGTCCAAAAAGACTTGTGTTTATGGATTAAAATTCAGTGTAATTATTGGCATATTTTTTTGTTCCGTTTTCATTCGTTGAGTGTTTGCTAAGAAACAGTTTACAATAAGGAGACATTTAGCGGAACAAAAGGAGAGCCCAAATTCACTGTTTGTAGTAACACTCAATCACATTTCCATGCAGTTTTGAGTATAGTGCTTTAACTACATTTAATATTAATATTACATTTAGTATTGTATTTAGTACGTTGTACTTTTTGTATTTTTTTTGTTTTCAGTGAAAGTATTATTGTTGTTCTTTTTTCTACAAATGTAAAGTTCCTAGTCTGACAATTAAACCTTTTTTCTATTTGGAACACAATCGTAGAGAGATTTTGGTAAGTGTTGATCAAAATAAAATATGAATATTATAATAACTTATTTAATATTTTAAAAGTATATGTAGGGTTAGTCAATTTTTAGTAGTATACCCTAACTTTATTGCAAAACATCATAATATTGCATGTTTAAATAGTTCGAAGTATATAAAAACATTACTCTCAAACAGATAACTGTTTTTGAATTTATTTTATCTAATTTTTCTTATTATATATATATATATTAAAAATTAGAAATGATAAATTAAACCGTTTTCTTAAATATATTTTTGGAAAATAGAATGTTTTATACCTCAAAAATTAAATTTTAAATTAGGTTTCTTTAACGTAAACCATTTTTATTTCTTACTACATTATTTACTACATATATTTATGTAATAAAATATTGTTGGAACGTGATACAGTTATTTTTAAAGACGATACATTTTTTTACAAAATTATAATATTTTATATTTTGTGCAGCAAAAATATTTTTATTGAGTAAAATTTAAATTTTAACTAAATTTAAGTTTAAAAAACGTTTTTATTTACAACATTTTTAAAGTAAAAATATTATTCCAAAATCAATACTGACTATTTTATAATTTAATAGCGAACCTCACGTATTATACATAATTGGATAAAAAGTAATCAATACTTAAATTAAGTAATTACTAATATTTATTCGATTATACTTTTACTTGTATATTTCGAAAATTGTAATATATCCGTGACAATAATTATTCACTAAATTGTTATTATTTAAATTTTCGTAAAAAATAAATAGTAATCTTTATAAAAAATGTAATGTTAAAAGCAGACTTAAAAATACAATGACAGTCTTTTAGAAACTGAAATTTGTGCTTTTTATTTAAATCAAAGGTACATAAGTAAACCTGAATACAACTGACAGGTTGAATTTACAAAATAGCGTACTTTTATATATCCGGCTTATAAACATTTAACTGTTACATAATGTGATTAGGATGCATTTAATTAGATTATACCAAAATAACTTTTGTGCTTCTGCTTGGCCTTATCACTATTAAACAAAATTAATGTTTAATTAATTATTACAATTATAGGAACCATAACAAAACTTGCTACATAATACAAAAGTGATAATGGTAAACGAAGTGTTGAAATATTTATCTTTATTTATTTTTACTATTTTGAATGTTTAACGTGAAACGCATTTTTATTTAGTAGACGTAGGCCCGCATTTAGTGCCGGTAATGGGATTCAAACCTATGAGTACCAGGTCCAAGTCGAGCAATGTTGGACCACCCCATCACAGTAGAAAAAAGAAAAAAAGTAGCTAATAACTATTAAGGATGGCCTAATAAGTAGTATGTGAAGTTAGTAATAGTTTTGGTAAAGAGTAGATTGACATAAAAAAAATTAGGTTGCTTCAAGCACTTTAAAGCGCTTAGAATAGCAAATAAAGAAAAACAGGAAAAAATGTATAAATATAATAAGATATTACATCGACTAATCTAATTATTGTAACATCTTTTTAAATGCAATAATATATAAAACACTATGTATATAATATATGTATATATATATATATATATATATATATATATATATATATATATATATATATATATATATATATAACATTTAAATTAAATAAACTTACAATATTCAATGTCTTGATATAAAAATAGTTGTTGAATTAAATAATTCTATACTAAATTTGTTAAAAACATGTATTATAAATTTATACTTCTAGTTGTATGCAAAACTAACCAATAAGAATTTAAAATTTATAAAATCCAATAAGACGTTTATAATACAAAATATCAATAATAGCGGTAGTAGTAGTAATAACAACTACACCAATCACATAATTAGCAATGAAGTAGAATTAGTTGGTTGATAACTGACATTTGTTTTACTATTGACGGTCCTTGTTTTCGGCTTTCTTTAAACGTAAACATTTTGACAGTCTGTGTAAATTTAATCAAACAATTGTGTTATTTGTAACTTTGTTCTGTTCATTATATTGTAGTATACATAAGTAAGAAAGGCCATACTCTATATTATTTTATTTTATTTTTTTATTATTTTATGTTTGCTACTTTGAATGTTTTACGAGAAAATCTTTCAGCAGTGGACATTTTAGCGAAGCCAAACATGGGACCGCATTTTAGTGCCGGCAATGGGATTCGAACCCATGTTCATCGAGGTCCGAATTCGAGCGTTGTACCACTAGACCACCCCGGTTTTATTAGCTAAATACAGAGGCAAAAGGTTTTTTAAAAATACATGAGTATTTCACAAAAAAATGTTTATTTAGTTATTATCATTGACCAAAATGCTTTACGAAAAACATTTTTTAGCAAGTGTATATTTTAACAAAGACAAACAAAAACCTAAAAAAAAATTAAAATTAAAATGTAAAGGTTTTAAATAATGGGGTTTAGTATTAACAAACATTAGAGATTAAGAAAAAATAATAACAAAGGGCAAAATAAATAAGACTTTAGTAAAATTGGTCATTGGAAATGTTTAAATTAAAACGAATAGAAATAAGTTTATTAAAAATAAGGCAAAAGTTACAAACGCTTCCAAAACATTTCAAAAATTGAACTGATATGGCTACATTGTACAAAAATAGGTAAATATATAACACAACAAATTTTGACAAAAGATATGAAAAAAAAACGAGAAAAATTGAACAAAACGTCTATAAATTGTATAGATAAAAACCAAAAAAGGACAAACAAATAAAACCAACTACAGCAAGTAACAAGTCCGAATCATTCTGTTTTCTAAATATGTTTGTTTTTAAAATAACAAAAACGTTTTATACATTATAAAAATCAAATTTATGCAAAACATTTAAAAAAATGTTATGACGTCTAACATACGCTTGTAATGGGATACCCAAATTTTATTTAAATCCAATTAAAATATTTTAAATGTTCAAATATTTAACTTATTTTTTAAAACAGTTAATATAAATGTATTTTAATTCTACTTTTTTTATTTTTAAAATAAAATAAATGCCTACATAAATACAAATTTTAATTATATTTACAGTTAATTATGCTATTTTAAAAATAATTTAATATAAAAAAAATTATATCAATTTTTTTATCTAAAAATTTTAAATAATTTAAACACAAAATAATTTTTTATTTTCCGTTTAAAAGTTTTAAATTTTGATAAAAGGCTGCTTATTTTGGCCTACTCAACACTTATTATTAAAGAATATTATCGTAATTATCTGACCTCACATAATTATTATAATTTTACCAATATTATATTTTGCTTAACATATTTTATTACAAAAAGTAAACAGATAATGAAACAACTTCCTTTAAACATGTGCTCCTTTTCTACGTGCTTATTTACTTGCTTTCTATTTTAAACAGATTGCATATTGTTACCTTTTGTGTTTCTGTTTATTATTTAAAAATTTAATTTTTAATTATAATAAATTTACTCAGATTTTTATAATTTTGTAAAAATAGAGTCTTTATATACATATTGGAGACGGCGTGAGATGTAAGATCTCACTATTTACGGACAGGAAAAACAGGACATAATAATATTTACAAAACCACAGTCACAACAACACGTAATAAATTCACATACAAAATAAAGTGCGCGTTAAAACAAAGTTTAAATAATGTTAAAATTGTTTAAATGTAGAACAATATAAAAAATTGTAATTAAAATAAAAATTAATAAAATAATAATTTTTAATATTTTTTGCCCACAGTAACAGTAGGTGTAATAAAACTTTTAAAACTGGAATAATATGTTTTTTTTGTAACCTGTGATCCATAAATGCTGCACGGATTTGTCAATAGCAATTCTTGATTTATTCAATCAGATAAAATTTTTATTTGTTGCAAACATTTACATAAAGGGATCAAGTATAAAAACAAAACTAAACATTCTACTTTTTAAAAAAGAATAGATAATATTTGCAATTTCTTGTAAACAAACTTTTGCCAAATCTGTAATAATTCTAGCAAGACCAACGACTGTAAGTTTATTAATAAAATTTTACTGCAAATTGAGCTGCATAAAAAAGATTTATGACAAAATATTATATTAAAAATTAATATTTTAAAATTTACTTTTTTTAGTGTTGCTGTTAATATCAGAATAATGCTCTCCCAGAAGAAAACTATTAATGTTTTTAAAGATTTAGTTATGGATTATTAAATATGCTGCACTGCATTAAGAGAGTGACTGAATTTTTTATTAATAATTTTAAAATTATCTCCAATGTGCTAAATTGTATTTTTACAGTAGATTCCTTTAAAGTGACTTGTATTTGTTGCAAACTACCAGACTAAGCATTCCATCTATTTGTCAAATGTTCCTACTCTTAACGCATTTAAGACATTGTTATGCCTTGGCCCATTATTAAAAAATCTGTACCGTTTTATCTTAGATTTTTTAAAAATTTGCCTTTACGTTAAAAACCTTCTAATTGTTTTAACCCATTTGCAAAATTTACCAAAAATTATGTTAATATATTTCCCATAGACAAGATAACACCCCCAAAATTAGATGTCAATAGCGGTTGTACTAATATACAAGATTTTTTTTAAACGACTGAAAATCAACTTTTCTTCCCCATTAAGCATCTACTCAAACAAAAATCACTGCTACTACCAATTCTTTTGTACTAAGGGTTATGTACACTAATGCGTTAAATTTTATAAACAAACTGACTAAACTTAAATGCTTAACCTTTTTTTAATAAACCCCCAGATTATTGGGATTAGAGAAGCCTAACTCTCATTCAAATTAATTTTAGTTTATCAGTTATTTAAATTCAATTGTATTTTACATTTCTATAATAATTATTATGGTAACATGAAGAGACATTGTTGTAAGATTTATAGGCTAAGAGCCTAACAATGAATAAACTTCATAGTTACATAGTTAACTCATAGATGGACAAGTCATTTGACAGTAATTATAATAAGCATTTACTCGTTTTCTTTATTTAATTTATATTCTTTTTTTTCTTTACTATTTTTAAATATTTTTTTTTCTCAGATTTGTCTCCCTTCTTTTTATTCAATCCTCCAATTTTTACTTTTTAGATAAATTAAAAACTGAAAATTAAAATAATATTTTCTTACGTATATTCCTGATTTCTGATTCCGAATAATATTAATTATTTATATATTTTGTAAACAATATCTCTGTTTGTAATTATTTATTGTTATTATTATTATTATTATTATTATTATTATTATTATTATTATTATTATTATTATTATACTGTATCGTCTGGTTTAATAAATTGAACATGTAAATACCTAAGTAATGCTTTCTAGATGTACACAAGAATTATTGATAAACATTAAACATTATAATTTTAATAAATTTAAATTTTATATTAAAGCACATTTTAAAAATATCAGCATTATTTGGATCTTCGCGAGGTAAGGCGCGCGTCACGCTACACGTCTATTCGAGCGTTATTAATCATTTTCTTTTTTCTACTTTTTTGAAGATTATTGCAGTGTTTTTGCATTGTAATACGTAACTTGTTTTATTATTACTTTAGCATATTTCTCGTTACTAGTTTTCTATAATTGTTAATTTCCACTATCTACCTTGATGTTGTCTTAAATTCAAATATTTTTTGTGTAACTAATCCCCCTTTAAAGGAGTTTTACTCCTACTTAACTCGTGTATTAACCTGTAACCTATAACCTGTATTTTAATACACATTCCATTTTGTATTTGAATTTATCACTTGTGTGTGTGTTGCAAAAATTGTAATATTGTTGAGTATTGTCATTTCTTGTTATTCCTGTTAATAAATAGTATAGGTATGTAACTCTGTATTTTTTGTATTAATAAAATGTAAAACAACCTTTTAAAGATATTTCTACATCTGACAATAAATTATAAAGTTTTAAAATAAATTAATAATTACTGTAATTATCACTAAATTATAATTTAAATTTAAATTCCAAAAAATGCGAGGCTTTACATTTTAATGTAAGTAAACATTTGATATAAGTGATTAAATTTTTTATTTAAAATTTTAAAATTAATACTTGTAATAGTTTAAAAAAACAGTGTTCTTTAAACAATAATATCATTTAATAAAGTTATGTAAATTATTACCGTTTTTATGCTATTTTTACTTTTATTTTTTACATTATACGTAACTGTTGCCATCTTTTTGCATTGTAATAAAAAAATTGTTTTATAATTAGTTTAATATATTTGCAATTTTTTCCTTGCTTTCCATAATTATTAACTGCTCCAGTGCCTACCTTGATTTTTGGCTTAATTTAAAACATTTATTGTGTCAAATCCGTTTTTCCCTTAACTTTAAGTATATTTTTCACCATAATTTAAAACAATTTAAAAACGGAGTTCTAAAAGAGGTTTTAGCTTACCAACACAATCCAGGATCTTAAAAAATATTTAGAAAATGGCAACAGTATAGTAATCTGTATATATTTAAAAGATTAAGTATTATTTAATATAAACACAGAATATAAGCACAAAATGATGAGTCATTATTTAAAAAGTACGTATTGTGCTAAATAATAGGAACCAATAAGAATGAATGTCACCTGATTTAGTCATGTGAATCATATGATTACAGTAAGCTAAAATATGAGTAATATTAATTTAATGCAAGTATTTTTATAAGTATTCAAAAAATTAAAGATAAAATTAACTAAATATAATATAAATATAAATTAATTATTTAATTAATTAATATAAATATTAAGCAAAGAATAAATGATATAAATTTATATAAAGATAAAAAAATTATTTAAATATAATAAAAAAATAAAAAAATAAAGGAAATAGAAGTATCATTTATTTTAATTGGAAATTAGCATTAATTATCCATAAATAAAATTTCTTTATAAGAATTAAACTAGTTAATAATGGTTAGTTAATAAAATTGACAATTTTTTTGATTGGATAATGAAAAATCTCTTAAACTCGTACACATTTTTAGTAAAAAATAGAAGATAATAATCATTGGTTAATAAAATTAACATGATTTGTAGATATAGTGTTTACCATTTTTGTTGTTAAAAAATGTAAAATAAAAATTTTAAGTGCAAAATATAAATCTTTATTTATATATGTACACTCGATTAAAAGGTGTCACCTTCAAAATGTGGCGGTTATTTTTAAGTCTATTGTGTGGCAGTCAAAGGACTTATTTTTTATATTGTAATTGAAATTAAGTAGGAGAAAAATGTATTTTACATTTTAATATTATATATAATAAAATTTTTAATGTTTTTTGTATTACTTAACTTATTTATTTTTTAACTACTATTTTATTTGAACATTTTTGTATTTGATATTTTTTGACGTTAGATTATATGGTAATGGATGAGACTGTCAACCGAAAACTCTATGCTAAGCTCGATCGTTCTACTTATTTAGCAAGTGATCGTGTTCAGTGTGAAGTTGGATTTACGTCAAATACAACGGATCATGAAAAATGGTATGATGATATTTAATTAGTTGTACGTTTGGTTAATTGTTTTTTGATAAATTATTTGTTAATATTCTGTGTGTTAATTAAATATGGTGTGGATTTTGGAGCGTGAGATGAGGTTCACAATATGTTACACAGTTCAACACATTTACTATTGTGTATTCGGTGTTTAATTTGTTAGTATGAGTAAATGATGCTTTACATAGAGGTACAGAATTAGGAATATTTTTATTAGAAATTGTGATTTTATAAAGATTACTCAAATCCTCAAATATACAAAACGGTTAATCAAAATTTGGATATTTTGTGTTTTTTATGCTTATATACAAAGGTTCATAACTGGTCTTGTTGGTCAAATTGTTGGACAATACAGAATGGATAAGAAATATTTTCAAAACTATAGTTTGGTTGCGTACAATTCTGTTGACTTGTCTTCTTATGATTTAAATAAGTATTCATGTAGGTCGGGATATTTTGTGAATAATTTAACATTTTTTTAAAAATTATTTAATTTATTGTAAATAATAAGTAGTGTGTGCTAAAGAAGCTATTTTTTATTGTTAATACTTTGTTAATACTTTTACTTTAAACATCTTTCAGCAAGTGGACATTTTAGTGAATCCGAACGGGGTTTACAATTAGTACCGGTAGTGGGGATAGAATCTATATTTACCGAGTTTTGAGTTATGCATTGTACCGCTAGATCACTGACATTTAAAATTTTTTGTTTCTATTTTGTATTAATTGCATATTTTAAATGTTAAATTTTGAATGATTTGGTGATTGTACAAAGTCGATGTACGATTATTAAAAACGCTTAAAAACTTGTTTTTATTTCCAAAGTTTGAAACGGGAGAAATTAATTTATTATATTGTTAATATTTGTTGTGTATTTAATTCGTCTAAAATAGTTTTTATTTGAAAAGGAATATATAAATAATTATATTTAAAGTACATTTTAGAATTGTATTATAGTTAGTTTTGAGTTGCAAATCTAGTTAGCGTTGAACAGAAGATAAATATTTTAAAGTGTTTGGTGTTCAGTAGTATTTTTAAACTGATGAACATTTTCGTTGTTTATTTTTGGTTTTAATATAATTGTTTGAAAAAAGTTGAGTTAGGAGTCATACGCTTTAGCTCTCCACTTTTCTCAACATACGTTTGGAAACGTCGAAATCCAGTTTTATAAATTTTGGTTATTTATTTTTAGTTGACGCTCAGCCTTTATTCAACTCTGTTTTGGATTCAGCTAGTCAGATATCACTTAAACTACCAATGAACGTCAACTATTCTCAATCATCAAAAGCTCGTATGTTTCAATTCTAAACGTTTCAATCATTGTTAATATTGTTATTTGCAACGAATTATTGCTGTACATTTGTCTTTCTTTGACATAACAATGTTGCTGCTATCATTGATTTGCTAAATTTTATATTTGCAGTTACTATTTGCGCTCAGCTTCCTCATAATTTGCCACCAACGTGTCGTGGTACCATGTTCAAACTCATTTATCGAGTAATGATTGCTATCGAATGTCAAAAATCCAATTTCACATCGCAGTCGCACATAATTCAATTACCTATTCGAATTCTTCCTTTTGCCAATTTGGATCACATGAGCGATGATCACGTGAATGAATATTCGCTTAAATCAGCCAATCCATTTTTGACCAACGAGTCGAATTGCTGTGATGACAGTGCTTATAGACTCGATACAGATGAAGATATTGCGTCGCAAATAACGAAAAGTGCCGGAAAAATTAGGTCTAAGTTGCTATACGAAACAAAATTCTCACACGATGTTGCCGACAATTCACTCTCATTACATTTGGGTTCAATCCCTGTCTATTCATTTGAACATTTGGATGCTGTTGCTAGCTCACAATCAGGTAATTAGATAGTTAATAGCAATAAACAACATAACGGTTGGTGGCAGAGTCACCTCTTCATTAATTTGTCGAATTCCTATACGAAAAGGTTGTCGGATGGGAATTGAACTTGAGAGGATAAATGAAGTTTTTTGGCTAAAAGACTGCTTTTTTGCGACGACGCCAGTGTTTACAGGAATTGACCAGGCGATCTTCTTTAGGGTTAATACCGGTTGATGGGTTTACAAGCCTAACCGGCTGTATATGGTAAATGGATACTTTGAGATATCTTTTGAGCATCCATTTACTGAAAGGGAATCGATTGAACATCCAGTTATACTGCTGTGCACCCTGCTGTTATTAGTCTAAATGCCTGTTGGCACCTAGTTCAGAATGCACCACAAGGAGAATGATCAGTTAAGAATATTACCATAATTGAAAATTGAGACTTTATAAGCATTACCCAGATCTTTAGGATCATTAGCATTTCCTAGGAGTGAGGATCATTAGCATCATTAGTAAAAGTGTTGATTTTATATAGAATACTATTTATTTTTATTAATGATGTTAATGGGATGCCAATGATCTTGAAGATTTGAATAATAATTATATTTTCAATTTCCAATCACGGTGTACCTAGGTACACTTAGTCCAGGATACACCACGCGGTAAATGTTAGCAATATCACTATCATTAAAAATTGAAACTTAAGATCGTTATTATTTTAAAAAATATGGAGCATTTTACAATTTCGTATCTAATGTAAACAATGATTTTAATGATAGACCTGATAAAGAGAACATATCATTTGGATTTAATACTGAATAATTAAGTGAGCCCAAACGTACATTTGAATTTCTTAAAAAGGTGTTTCGAAATGTATACATACGATATGTAGCTACCTGACTAAGAAAGTTTATTTTAACAAGAAGTCAAATATTTTAACTCCTGAGTTAATTTTTGACTATGGTTAAAACTGTATATTAAACGGTTGGAATTAAAATTTTCTAATTAAATAATATATTAATTTATAGCATGGAATTAGTGTTGAAAGTCAATATTTTTAACATCTATTTGTAGCAAATTTTGTCATATCTACTGCTCGGGGTCATGTTGGTCGATTGTCATTTTTTCGAACCACGTATTGCTTAGGTGACACAATACGTGGATTTTTCAATTTTGAAGACGCCAACGTATTGTGTCTTAGTTGTTTGTTGCAACTGGAAAGTCAAGAACAATTTGTACATTTTCGTGATAATGAATCGGTTTTAAATATGATGGATTTGTGTCAAAATAAAACCAAATTTGGTTATGAAAGTTCTCTAACTAATATGTCATTGCTCAAAAATGAAACGGAAGATGTAGAACGTTTAGGTAATATATATATATATATATATATATATATATATATATATATGTAAATACTTGATTGGCGGAATTTGATTAAGGAACAAATAACTGTTATGATAATTCATAGCTGTCAATAAGTTAATTGTTTGATGATAATTATATATTTATCATTTCTTTGATATATATATATATATATATATATATATACCATATACTATAAAAGCGATTTTATACCTAATAATCTTTATCTAACTCCCGCTAGTTCGCATTCAACAACCTCTTCGTATGTGAATGCGGGATACTATGTGAACTTGGAACTAATGAGGAGGTGGGAAAGTATTTCAAATGATCATTTCTTACTGTTTTATGTGCAGGGAAATCCTTATATGCAGAAAAAATATGAAGTCGCTTGGCTGATAGACGGTATCTCTGCGAGAACGTGGTAGAGCTTACTAAGATTGACTAGATTGATTGTTAGTCAGGATTGTTTCCTATAGGTAGAATTAGTAATTAATCTTGATAACAATTTTATATTTGAGTGTAGATTATATTTGCAAAGTGCCGATTGCTTTGATTATTAGTATTGTGCTGTGGTAGTACAATTTCTACGTAATGCAACTCTTGTTCTAGTTGGAATACTAGTAATTTTGCTCATAGATGAGTCATTTACATTTGATGTATACTGTTTTATTAGGATACTATTAACTATAGAACGTTTTCAAAGTAATATCATGCCCGTTCATGCATTTAATAATGCACATCTTTGAGGATATTAGACTATGTTATTTAATTTAATTTTCTTACTGCTGTTACGAATTTTATCGTATTTTTATAATTGTACCTATTATTTTGTGTACTGAAAGCTACTTGTACTGAAGTATCTAAACCAATAACCATGATAATAATAATAATATTTTCAATATTCCTGATTCTGCAGCTTTATGTGGTGCATCCTGACCCTATTAACACGGATCAGGGATTGAGTCTACAGCAACATAACTGAATTATAAATGTGGCTGTTGAATGCGAGCATACACTCAGGGTACTTTAGTGGTAACTTGAGTCTTACGTATACATTATGTAGCCATTAGGCTAAGAGACAACTCCAACAAATATCGGACAGTTTTGTTAATTTTTAGAACAGTGGCGCCGTTTAATAGCCAGATATGTAAGGTTTTTTGGCATATAGAAAATAAGAGGCAATTGTTTGGAATGTTTTGCAAATGCGTATAATGATTTTTCCATTCTATTGATTATTACTGTGTTAGGGGTTTTAATCATACTACCACCACTAAGTGTGGGCTCTGGTTTAGCTCCTGCAATTGCTTGTTTGCTTACAATCTTGTTAGTAAAGACGTTAAACTATTAGCTCATGTAATCGATTTTTAACCACTATATGAATGTACATTTGGGTTATTTATTCGAAGTGTGTGATTTTCCAACTGGTGTAGTTATTTACCCATGTTTAGATAATCCCCAATGCACAAAATGGACAGACATACAATTGAATTGCATTTACAAAAAAACAATTCCATTTGCTTTGCCAATTCCAACCAACTTGACTCCTCAATTTTGTGTTTTGGGTCAAGTTGATTCTTTGCCTATTGGATTTGATTATCGGTGGCGTTTAAGGTTTCACTTTGAACTCATTGTCGATTTGGACAAGAATCAATTGAACAATTTTTATATGACACCAATTAGTGGCAAACATGGTCAATCGTGGAGTTTACCGACCAAAATGAAAACTGAAAAATTAGTTTGGGATTTGCCTATTCAACTAATATCTACTAATCCGTCTGTACTGAATTTTCCTGATAATGGATTGATAAATTCCGTTTGTGTTTCCAATTAATAACTTATTTATTTTGATACGTTATTTCTTATTTTACAAAAAATATTGTGCTGTAATCATGTGATTTTCATTCATTCATTTTCATTTTCATGGTCACCTTCATTATTTCCCATATTTATGCGACATAGCAAACGATCGATTTTGATGGCTTGATAAGCGTAACACAAACGTAGAATAACAAAGTTTCTTGGCTGGTAGACGGCATCCTTGTGACGTCGCCACTGTTCGCAAAGATTGACGAGACCGCCTGATTTTTTGTAAGGGTTATCTCCCTTAGTTCAAGGGCTACATATGGTATACGTATACCTTTAGATACCTTTTAAGTATCCTGGGTATATGTTCGCACCCACCCGCCGTAGCGGAAGCCCAGTTATACCGCTGTGCACTCGGACCCTGCTGTTATTAGTCTAGATGCCTAGGGGCACCTAGTCCAGGATGCACCACGTGGAGAACAAACAGTCAGGAATATCACCATCACTGGAAATTGAGACTTTATAAGCGTTACTTAAATCCTCAGGGTCATTAGCATCCAATCATGTAATTGAGGTATAGCTAAAAACGAACAGTTAATATATATATATATATATATATATATATTCGCTATAAATGTATTTACCTGCATAAAATTAAAAAGAAATTATTCGTAATTAACAGTTTATTGTATATACTTTTGTTTATTTAAATATTTTTGGAAATAATCGTTTTTCAAGAAAGGTTTTATATAAAACTGAATACTAATTTTACAAAATATAAAAAGTTACAGTTAAAATTAGAAATATGTATATTAGTTGATCATAAAGTTAGTTTTTGCATTATATTTTAAAATAATATAATTTCAAGTGTTACATTTAAATGGGTACCTGATATGACTCTACTCTTTCCATCAATGCTTCAGCATAACCAGGTGAATAGTATCGGACAACTTCTTCCGGGTAGCAACTATTTATAGCATTAATATATTCAGATAGTAATCCTTCATTGTCATCTTTTAATTCCTGAATTTTCTTGAGACCTCCAGAAGCAACAAAACAACAACGAGCTCTGCTGTCATGTGGCAATACTTTGCTGAATTGCGCTACTGCATGTTTCAGTATACTGGATGGTGCTTTTTGGAGAAGTGGTTCAAGGGCTTCTAAATTGATACACTTTTGTATTATTTGTTTAAGAGCTTTTTTAGTCTAAACAAAATGTTTATAATTTTAACTATTATCGTTACTTTTGCTTTAAGCTCTTCTGAAGCATTTGTTTTCAAATAAGATTCTAACAATATTTGTAAAACATCAGCTTGTGCTATTGCTTTTGCATGTTCCGGTGTGTGGCGTCCAATTTGTCCGAGTGTCCAGGCGGTTGCTGCTTGCATTTCTTCAGATGGTTCGCGCAGTAAGACGCATTTCAATTGAGGGATACCCTTATCAATGTTTATATATATATACACATATTAACTTACATTTGAGACAATTACGGCCATTGCAAGTGTTTCAGAATGGGCAGCAATATATCCAATAGCAATTATACCAGGCAAACAGGTAAAACCTTTTGAGTCACCTATAAAGTCTATGGTAGCAGCAGCACCTCCAGAATTAACAATGAGTTGACTTAGTTCGGGCGTGTGTTTAACAATTTCTTTTATTAAATTTGCACAATTTTTTTTTACTATTTCATCTGGGTCTTTTAGACACACCAAAATAGATGGAAATATTTCGGATTCTACTACCAATTCTGCTAAATCAACTGAATGTTTAGCTATTGTTGCTAAAGCAGCAAAAACTTGACGCTAAAAAATAATGCTATTAATTTAAATACCTTAAGTGACCCATCAGGATTTAATACCAATTGTGCTAGATGAGCAATTGCTCCAGCATCAACAACACATTGTGCGAGATCTGCAGAATGTTTTGATATTTCAGATAAAGTGCATGCAGCCGATCGTTTAAGACTGATTTCAGGTTCTTGAACACATAACACTAATAAAGGTATAGTCCCTGCATTAACAACAGCTTGTGATAATTCAGCTGAATGTTTCGCAATGCAGCCAATTGCACATGCAGCACCTTCTTTAACCGTTGGGTCAAACTCCTCTAAGCATACAGCAAGTGCATCCAGCGCTCCGCAATCAACAATACTTTGTGACAGTTCTGCCGAATGTTTTGCTATTGATCTTAAAACAAACGCTGCTGCTCTTTTGTAAAAACGCTAGAAAACAATTTACACTAAATTAAAATGCTAATTATACATACGTTCTGTTCGGCAAGTGAATACACTAATTGAGGAAGAATATCTCCTTTTACTATTAATTCAGCTAAATCCTGACGGTGGTTAGCTAACCTTCCTAACGCCATTGCAGCAGTTTGTTGAATAGTTGGTACTGTGTCTAATAACAATGGTCGTAATAATGATAAAACTCCAAGATTTTGTAAAATCTCAATATTTTGGATTTGATTTGCATGCTCGGCAATAGTTTGAACAAATTTTGCTCTCGACTTTTGATAATGTTCGAAATCTTAAAATATAGAATATTTTAGCAAATCTACCTTGTAATATTCGTCTATGACTCATTTTAAATAAATAAGTCTACAATTGTTATGCCAACGATGATTTAAATTTATTATAGTTTATTTAAAATAATGAATTATTAAAAAAAAATTTTATTTAATAATTAAAATTATTATAAAATTAAAATAAATAATTAACAATTTATTTTATTTGTTAATTTTTGTTTACCTAAAAAATAAATGTTTAACTGATATATTTACAAAAATTACACGTGATATTTTTACAGCATATTTTTAATTTTAAAAATAAAATTACGAAAAAATAAATAAAATAAAAAATGATTTTTTAGGTTTTCGACAATTTAAAAATGTGCAGTTGAATATTAAATTATTGTTAGTACTGTAAAAGCTTTAAGAAAAGCATTTTTTAACACATTAGCATTTTAGCAAAACCTAAGCGGAGGCTCACATTTAATGTCGGCAATGCACATTAAACTTACATTTTATTAAGTCCCATATAGAATACTGCATTCGACTTACGTATCCTTACCATAATCACATAAATCTTTTTGTAAAGGTCCAGAGGATAGCTTCCAAATTTGTAACCAATTTTATAGACAAATCATATAATTATGGACTAAAATATGTAAATTTATTTTTTATTAAAAAGAGGAGACTTTGACATGATTACATATTAGTATTCAACTTCTACATATGTCCTAAACTGAATTGTTCAAATTGACATCCATATACTTACTAAATGTTTTAAACCTAGAAATAATATTAAGCTTAAAGTTTATTATTTTTACATAAAGCAATCTTAGCATCAAACCGTATACCAGCTTATACATTTAATTTTTTTAATTTATTGTTATTTAATAAGTATCATTTTAAACATTATTAGCGAGGAGAGACTTACACTGCACGTCCATTAGAGGGTTATTAATCCTTTTATATTATCTTTTTTTCAAAGATTATTGCAGTGTTTTTGCATTGTAATATGTAACTTGTTTTATTATAATTTTTTATAATCGTTTCGACTCGCGAAGTAAGGTGCGCGTCACGCTATACGTCCATTGGAGCGTTATTCATCCTTTTCTCTTTTCTTCTTTTTGATGATTATTACAGTGTTTTTTGCATTGTAATAGGTAGTTGTTCAATTAATTTTTTGTATATTTATAATTTTTGCTTGTTTTTTATAATTGTTAACTTCCACTATCTACCTTGATTTTATCTTAATTTCAAATTTTTTTCTGTGACTAATCCCCCTTTACCTCACCATCTATTTAATTTTTTCCTCTGAAAACTTGAAACAATTTGACAACCGAGTACTAAAAGGCGTTTTGGCTTACTCAACTCGGTGAAAAATCCTAAAATCCTGAAACCTATATTTCTTTTATATATTGCGTTTGCCTTTACATAATAATATTTAATGGGAATGTTTTTTTATTATTTGTGTTTCTATTTCTCAATTATTTTTGGTCTTTACTTTACATTTAAAAATCCGATACAAAAAACCGAATTATTAAATAGTCTCTGACCTGATCAATACGTATACCAACCTCCTACCATTAACCTCATATCTATTATGGTCTGTTAGATGACATTAAATTTTAAATATTTATTATTATTATTATTATTATTATTATTATTATACTTAAAAGTTTTAATCTTTTAAATTAATGCAAAATGCTAGCTTTTAAGATAACAGGAACAAAACAGGACAATAACGAAGTAGAAAAATGAAATATTGCTTTCAATACTCTGTTCTCAATATATTTCAAAGTATTAATATATCTGGTGGAGATATATTATATAAGGAAAATAAAAAGTAATCCAGGTATAACGATTATTAAAATAAATAATTTAAAAAAGTAAACAAAATTAGGAATTACAGACTTATTATAATTTGATTCAAATGAATAAAGGATTGAGTTGTGACAATATACTCAAAAAGTTTATTTTAGGCATACACAATAAAATGGTGTAATTAAAGACGCACTAAAGCTCTGGGTTTATAGAGTTTATGCTCATAACCTCTAAGACAATGTCAAAAAATGGATTTCGCACTCAACATTCGAAAGTCAAGTGTAGTGTGAATTTTGCTAAGTATTACGTTTTTTGCAAAATAAGTTGTTTACGTTTGTTATCTACATAGATAATCTGCTAGGAAGTGCCTAAAGTAACAAAAATACATTTGTACTAATGAAATCTTAAACAGTAAAAAATTATTAAATTTTTCTTTAAAATTATTGTAGTCATAATTTTAGCAAGATATCTCAAAAAATTTAAAACATGTTTAAAATGATATTCCAGTGTACATTTACAAATTGGTAATGCGTGCCTTAGTATAATTTACAACTTCCTATATGTTTGGCCTATTTAGAGTGCAAAAACCTTGTTAATCAAAAAACGGACCTTTGATCCTCAATATCCCGGATTTAAGTGTTAGTAATTTTATGTTTGGTTTTTTAATAATAGGCTAACAAGTTGTAAAATAACGTATAACTTATTGAAAATGTGGTTTATGTTTTAAAAAATCGAGTTTTAAAGGATTCTATTGGTACCTTGATGACTGAGATTGGGAATGGCTGGCAGAAGTTATAAAAGATTGTGAATGTTGCTTAAATTGTTAATATTATACAGTTTATAAGTTTTTATTTTATATATTTATGTATTTGAGTTAATAAAATTTTTTTAACGAATTATGTGTTTTTGATTTAAGATTTAGTAAATTATGGTATCATGATTTACTGCAAGAAGAAATGTTGTTGTTTATTCTAATTTAAATTTATTTTTGCGAATAATGTTACTTGATCCGTATTGATAAAGTATTATCATAGGTATGTATTAGTGAGAGTTAAATATGTTTATTACAAGTAACTACAGTAGAATGCTACAAAGTATCACAAGGTTTCCATTTTCGCACGTCCATTATCATAAATTGTCAAGTAATAACAATAAAATAAAAAACTCAAAAACATACATGTATATATATATATAGTTTTAAATATAAATAATTTACACACTTATGGTTCTAGTATGTAATAAACCTTAAATGTATTACAAATTTTATAATAATTGTTTAACATAATTATTTTATAATAGTTAAATCTATAATTTACAGATTAGTTAGGTTGGTGTTTGTATTTGAATAATGTTTCACTACCATTTAATCTTGAATAAATCAACTTTTATTATTTTTTAATTATAGATTCAGAGCTTCTAATGTTTTAGATAGCTATTGTACAAAAAGTTATTTTTATTACATTATAATAAAAATAATTTTTATTTAATAGCTTTTTGTTTAAATAACCTCTTATTGAAATTAGTGTTTATTATGTACAATCTTAACTGCAATTTGAAAAATGTCTTTAAAAACTGTTTATTTATTTTTAACTGCAAAGCATTTCTACTACAATTTAATAAATTAATTTCCACAAAACATGTTTAATTAAATAAATGTTTTTAAATGTAGATTAATAATGCTTGATCAAATTAAAATTATTTAGTAAATGTAGTATTAGAATTAGTAGTAGTTATGAGTAAAAAGTGGATTTTATTTTAATTTACATTAATACCAAAATAACATGAGTTTAATATAAGAATTAGTTGAAAAAACAAATTACTATAGAAAGTAATAAACACATTTTTATTTCTTACTTTATCGTGTTTTTCAAAATAAATTTAATTAGTTGTTAATGCTTCGACTTGTTACTTAATATAACTACTTAATCAAGTTAATGTTTACATATTATAAAATAAAACAATAAAAATATTTTAACTGCATAAATATATTATGCATGATGCTGTTAATCACATTAACTTTAGCAATTATTTAGTTACATTTGAAATAATACAAATGAATGCAAAATATTTAATAACAATATGCATTATGATTTTTAAAGATTATTTGTACACATTCAACTTTCAAAAGATTGTTAAAATGTTGTTATTGAATTGCGGTTGTAAAAATAGTACATTTAAAACTATTTAAATGTTACTTTTTGCGTTATGTAATGATGCATTATTTAAACTATTAGAAATATTGTTCGTGCTTTCCTATGTATATATTAAGAAGATGTATTAAATATAATGCAAAATTACAAATTAATTATAACATTATTACCAAAAATCTTATTTATTTAATAACAATGACTATAACGTTGAACTTACAGTAAACATGTAAACTGTTATTTAAACATTAATGTTTTAATAGGAACCATACATTTCAACAATAAAATTATAAAAAATTTGCATGTATAAAGCATTGCTTAGATATAGATTAAAACGCTAATACGCTTAAAATATAACAAATTTTTTATTTCTACTTCTTATTATTACACAAGCTTTTTGCTTTAAAGAATGAGCATGGGGTAATAAGACAACAATTACAGCAAAAATAACAACAACAACAAAGTCTCGTACTTCAAAGAAAACATGAAACAACAACATGTTTCCATGTATTTAAACATTCTGCCAAACGTTTTGCTTGATCCCACGAAACATTTATTTTAATTAGATCTTCCCGAATAGTTCTTAGTTAAGTTTTCTGTGGTCTGCCACCCTTTCTTTTATATACCAAAACCGTTTTTGCTGATCTCTCTGGCGGTAAATTTAGAATTTGACTAAGTGATTTTTTTTGTCTAACTGTAGTGATGTCATGTAGTGAACGAGAGTCAGTTTCTCTCATGATCTCATCTTTTGAAATGTGGTCGCGCCAGGTAATCTTTAATATATTTCTAAGACACCGGAGATAAAAAACATCAACTATCTTATCAATATTGTCCGTATGTTTCCACGTTTCACTCCCATATATTGTCGTAGGAATGATTATTAATGCGTCTTCAGGCAACTAGAAGAACACGACCATATTGATTTGAGTCTATTAAAAACTGACATTGCCTTTCCAAGTCTGGCTTTAACATTAATTTCGGTTTTTCCGTCTTTACCAATGACGCTTCCCAGATATGTAAAGGAATCAACAGTATTAATATTTTGTCTACTAATTTTAATGGACAAATTATTGTTCGATTTAGTGAACAACATTTTTGTCTTTAAACAATTAGTCCGTAAGCCAATACGAGAACTGATATCACTGATATGTGTTGTCATATTTTGCATCATTTTTGGAGTTTCATTGGTTCCATTTAAAACCATAAAATAAATTATTCATGGATCGAGTCATAATAAAATCAGTTACCAAAAGAAATAAAAACGGTAACAAAATACATCCTTGATGTAATCCCGTGACAATTTCAAACATAGCAGTATAACCACTTTTTGTTCAAACGCAGCAACTTAAATTTTGGTATAGCGAACGCATAATATTCACATATTTCAACGGTATTCCGTAAAACTTAACGATTTTCTACATAGATTTTTGATAAACACTATTAAAAGCTTTCATAAAATCAATAAAATTGATTGTAAGTGATTACTGAAATTCTCGACGTTGCTCAATAATGTTACGGAGGGTCAGTATTTGTTCAATACAGCCTTTCGTTTCCGAATTTTTGCTTGTTGCTCTCGAAGGTGTTTATCTAGCGCATTACTTAAATGATTTTAAATTCCTTTGTAAAACACAATACCAGAAGCAGATAATAAGGTTATTCCGTGTCAATTATTGCAATCGTTCTGACTCCCTTTTTTGGAAAGAGGAAAAATTACTCCTTGCTGCCATTTGGAACTTGTTCATTATGCTATATAACATTAAATAAACGAATAAGCTCACTTGCTACAACATTACCTCCATGTTTGAACATCTCTGCCTTATTGTTTTTCAACCTTTAAATTGCAAAATCACTTTAGTTACAGAAATGTCATCAATACATATTTCCGGATTTTGAGTCACATTCATATCACTATCATTATCAAAATCTATGAAAGTATTTGGCATGGGCTGATTTAGTACTTCTTTAAAATGTTCTACTCATCTAGATAATTACTCATCATCTGTTAGAAGTAAACGACAATCTTTTCCTTTGATTGGAATATCGGTGTTTTTTCTAACTCCCGACAATTTTATACAGAGTCTTGGAATCATTTTTTCCTTCTGCCTTATCTGCTTTTTTGCATCTGCTTTCTAATCAATCATTTTTATCTTTGCGACAGCTTTTTTAACCTGTTTGTCTAAAGTTCTATATTTATCATCAAATATTTTCCAAATAAAAGGATTGTTAAATTGATCTCTCTCTAATTTTGTTTTCTTTCTGAGATCAATTAAATTTCAGGAAACTGATAAAATCCATTGTTTGTTTGTAGAGTAACATCTTCTACCCAGCACATTTTCTTCACAGTCTGTAATTGTTTTATAAAACAATTTCCATTGATCATCAGACTTTTCCACCCTTTTCAGATTTTGAAATGTATTTTTTAAGGAATCGTAAAATTGATTTGAAATATTTGGCTGCTTAAGCTTCTCACACGAAAATAGATGTAATTTTGTTGTAGTTTCTATTGTCTTTAATTTTAAACAAAATTTTCCAGCAACAAGATTGTGATCAGAACCAAGATCTGCACCGCAACATGCACGTACGTCTTGGAGTGAAGATCGCCATTTTGCGCTAATACAAATGTAGTCAATCTCGTTTGCTGCTTTTCCGTCTGGAGAAACCCACGTTGTCTTGTGTAAATGTTTGTGAGCGAAAAATGTGATGCCAATATTCATTCCACAATGATTGTTTAGCGTCAACCATCTATAACCATTATCATTTATCTTATCATCATAGCCATGTGGTCCAACATTTAAGAAGTTTTTTTTAGAAATGTTATATTAGTATTGTCAGATTCACTTGTATAATAAATTTACAAGGTTTTCAAGTCAACCAGGAGCACTGTACAGCTGTTTCATCCTTATTTGGAATCATCAGCAGCACATACCTTTCAGGTTTTACACACACTTGAACTTGAACCCACGTCCTATCTGGTGTCAGGCTAGTGCCTTAAACCACTGAGCTACGGGTGGATGACCTTCGACCTGTAAATTTATTATTTATAGTGAATTTGATCAATTCTAATTGCCCAGTGTCCTCAGATGCTGTTACGTTACTACCAGTTTAGCAAGTGAGAGAACCCTTTCACTAGGACTTTACTATATAGGTTCTTGCATACTATCGGGTTTAATAGCCTATATAGTACGGTTCGGTTATGTTCAACAATGGGCTTTTAAGGGATTATTGGAGAAGTACCCAGATCTATCTTTGTTTAATTTTGCATTGAAATTATAGATTAATATTTTGATATCTCTTCTTGGTACATCATCTAACAAATTTTGTAATTGATAATAGAATATATCTTTTTGGTTCTCCTCAGTAGCCTCAGTATAGGCATAAACTTGCACAATTGTTACTTTTGCAATTCTGGTGATGAATTTGGCTAAAATGATACGGTCGCTCACAGGTTTCTATCCAATTATAGCTTTAGCAGCATTTTTACTCAACATAATACCAACTCCTTAAATATGATGTTCTTCATGTCCAGAAAATAAAATTGATGTATCTCCACTCTTGAAAGGACCTTGGCCTTTCCATCGCATTTTGCTAATAAGTAAGTTGTACTTTATTATTTCTCGAAAAACTTGTTCTAGCTGTTCAGTAGGAAAAGGTGTGCGCACATTCTATATCCCAACTCTGATTAAGTTTTTGGCATTGAAGATTCTGCAAATCAACGATTGAGCATCCTTTCGGCTTTCAACCAACCTTATCATCTGTGTAACTCTGTCATCCAGATACGTGCGATCATTTTTTGGCGTTGTTTTGCCGGAATAGCGTCCTCTTGATTGTTTCCGTAGCAGTATAATTTTTTTTACAGAGACCAGTTTGCTAACCTTGCGTTGAAACCCTCCTCCTTTATCCAGGCTTGGGACTGGCTAGATTGAATGATTTTTTATCCAAACTAGGAGGAGTTACAAATGTATTATTCTAATTTAAAAATCTAAATTAATTAAACGTTGTTAATTATTTTAATATGTGTTTTGACGTTTGTTTCTTGCTATACCAAATATATATTTTTTAAATTGAAAAGTCACTACCAGTGCTGTAATTATACATTTTCTATAATTGTATAAATTCAACTATATTTACAACAATGTAATATAAATAGTATTAGTGACCAAAAGTGTTTTATTTTAAATGAGTAAAATGCAATAATATTGATCTATTTTTAAAATGTAGCACGTCATTTATTTTAAAAACAATAAAGCAAACCTATTTTTAGTTAATATTTTAAAATCTAATTTTCTATAAAAATAGGGAGTTAAATTATTTAAAATTGTGTTAATATTGTTGAAATGTGTTTAACGTTTTTCAGTTGACTGTTTTGTGCATTAAAGTTTAATTCCATGTTTTAGTAACTTTTTTACAATTTTATGTTAATATAATTATGGTTTGCAACATTTAGACAATTTTTACATGTTAAAATTAATTTTAAATAAATGCAAATTAATGTTTAACATTATTATATTGTTATGTTAAACTCAATAAAACGTTTATAATTAACGAAACGTTTAAAAATGGTTAGTAATCATATACTTAATATAGTAAATACCATATCATTATTTTTAAATTAAAAAAACGTTATTACATAAGATATAAAATGTACATTTTAAGCAATATATTTGAAAATATGATTTGTTTACGAATTAATTACATTAGGTTTTTATCAATATATATTCATATTTCTAAAATGTTTAATTATTTTTATATTTATTATAATTATTCTTACAATGTGCTTTTACAATAAAAACAAAAGTTATTTGCTAAGTCCCAATTCTAGTTTTTAATGTTTACTTAAAAAGTTGAAAAAATTACAATAAATACAATGTAAAAATAGAAATATCAATTCTACTGGTTTGAAATAAGGTTGGGGTAAGATATGGGTTTAAGCTCAAGGCTAACAACTTGACCTATGTTAAATATTAATATTGAAGAAACAACACCATTTGATTAAATTACATCCTAGATGTGAAAGCATCATGATACCGATGACGGCGTTTAACAAAATTCGAATAAAATTTCAATCTTCCATAAATATTGTACAATCCTATTGAACAATATTGTTGCCTTGTGCATTTTAGAGTAAAGGAACTTTACAAAAATAAATAAAAAATAACAGTAAATTTTTAATTCTACGTTTTAAATAAATATAATATTTTTAAATTCAATGTATTGCTTTTTTATTTTTACCATTTTATTTTTTACCATTTTATTTTTACTACTTGAAATGTTTTACAAAAATATTTTTTGGCAGTAGATATTTTACCGAAACCAAATATAGGCCTACATTTAACGCCAGTGGTAATGGTCGAACTAATCCCCACTCAGATTTGACTCAAACGCTGTACCGCTACACCACACCGGCACTAAACAAGTAATATATATGTAGTAGATAAATGATCTTTAATATACATTATCGGTGTGGGATACATAAAACCAATTATTTGTTATCAAAAATGTCATTGCTTTAAATTAATATTTAAAAAACCGTTTTCAAAATTATAGGTAAATGTAGTATTTTTTTAAATTTAATTAAAATTTATTGCGTGTTATGCGTTTGTATTTGTTTTGTTACAAGATTTACAATATGGTATAATTAAGATGTGCAAGGTGCCTAATTTGTGGCTTAGTGGGTGTAGATTCAAGTTCTATAAATTATACCACATGAATCACTTGATTGGTTTTGCTAAATATATTCTTGCTGAAACATGATTTTTGTAGAACATTTAAGTAATAATGTCAAAAATAATGAAAACATTTTTTCTTATTATTATCATTATTATTATTTTTATCATTATATTATTAATATTATTATTATTATGAACAGTGTTATTGCTATTATTATTATTATTATTATTATTATTATTATTATTATTATTATTATTATTATCATTATTATTATTATTATTATTATTATTATTATTATTATTATTATTATTATTATTATTATTATTAATATTACTATTGTTATTATTATTATTAGTAGTAGCAGTAGTGTTAATGCTATTATTACTATTACTATTATCAATATTAATATTGATGTTACTGTTATTATTATTATTATTATTATTATTATTATTATTATTATTATTATATAAATGGAAAATGCAAAAAATACAGCAATTAATCTAATAGTACTAACTAAAGGGAAAACGCAAATAAGCATGATAATGTTAACTTTTTAATTTTGATATAACTAATAGTAATTTGTTTACGCTGTCATAGATAATTAAAACGTTATATTTAAACCTGGGTGGGCATACGTTTGTTTGATTTCGCTAAATTCCCATTTTCTAACAATTTTTTACTAAGGTGCATTTTTATAAATAAAAGTAAAATAGCTAAATCTTTTTTTTCTTAAACATTGTACTAAATTTAGTAACAATTAATAATTCTTTATTTAATTATTACAATGTGTTTTCTAAAATTTTGAAAAAAAATATTTGCAATATGTTAAATATTATCTTTAATAGCAAATAACATTTTGATTACTTATAAAGTTTAATTAGTAAATTACCCATATATATATACGTATATATATATATATATATATATATATATATATATATATATATATATTTTACATATATATGTATATATATAGTTATGCATAAACAAGTTATTATATTGTAATTTTATTCTCTATTTCTGAAAAAATCCTTATTTATTTTTGCATGATGAATTTTAATTTCACTTTAGTGTGACATACAGTAAATGTATAAGTAAATGAAATTTAAAAACATCTGTTATACAAAAATTGTTTTGTATTAAAAAATATTTACAAATTATTAGAATTTTTTTTATTTTTTATTTAAACATAGTTAATAGTAAAAAAATATTAGTTTAGTTTTAGATTTTTAATTAACGTAAAATATGACTATATTTAATAGTTATTGAAAACGCATTTATTAACGCACTACCCTAATAATATTACGATTTTCTGTCTACAGATAGCATTTCACCTTTTAAATATTGTTGTAAACAAATAGCGATTAAACCAAAATAAATACTTGTGGGTTGTTTAATTTTTTTTAAATGCAAAACAAAATATTTTTAAAACAAAGTTAATTCATTTAAACAAAACTGCAAACAGTAATTATAAATATTGTAAATGTTATATGTTACAATTTCTAATTTAATAAAAAGAAGGTTTTATTTTACAGTATACTATTCTGCAAAATATTTTTTAATGTAACATTTGCAATATATTTTTGTTTATCAATAAGTATTACTTAGAGTAAAAATACAATAAATACTTATAACAAGTATTTGTTTTCTTATTACGATGATTAATAATAACCAAAACGCATTAACTCTTTATTTTCTTAATTATCAGACCAGACAATAATAATTACAATAAATAAATAATAATAATAATGGTAATAATAATATATACTACATATAATAAACGGTAACGTTTATCTTATATTTCTGGTTCATATAAAGTAATCTTTTTAATTATCACTTTACAATGTATAGAGTCATTACAACAAATACCGAAAAAATGTGATTATTTAACTAAAACATTTCCAGCTATTACTTAACATAGAAAAAAAGGTCACTGTAATTGTAAAATATGCAATATTATATAATAATTAAAATACAAGTATACTTTTATAGATACATATTGTAAATAATAAAATACTTATGCGAAATATTAACTGGCTCATAATGTAATATTAAGTAAAATTATCAACATCAAATACTTAAAAAAATGAAAAATGTATCTAATTTTTAGTTTTAATAAATGCCGTATGTATAATTTACTACAAAATATTAAATAATAAATGTAATGGCTTGTGTTTTTAACTAATTAATTTAGGTGCTTTGGTATGCTCTTGGCTAAAATGTTGATATAGCTTTATACAATCTAAATTTTAACAAAATAATGATTTAATGAAATAATATTTTTATTTAAATATGCTTATACATGTTAAGTTTTATAATGCAAAAAACAAAATAAATATCATTAATATTAGATCTATTAAATAACAATTTAAAAAAAAACTAATTATTATTATTTTAACTCTTATTGTGTTTAAATTAAGATTTTTATGTAAATAAAATAAATTTAAATTCAATTAAAATTAATTTTGTAGGATTAATAAATAGATTATTGTTTTTATAAACAATTGTGACCTTGGCATACGTAAATTATATTTTAGTTTAAAAAGTATTGTTATATTTTACTATAAAAATACCAATGCTTGAATTGATTAATATAATTTTCTAAATAAGAATTATTTAATACTTTTTTATAAAACCAACGTAATATTTTTTGCATAAATAATCTTTTTTAACTGTAAAATTTTAAATTTGTGCAAAGTATTTTATACACGGTAACTTTTAAGTTAATGTTTAACGTCTACAAGTAAAATTAATTAATATTAAATAATTGTTATATTTTGCTATTATAAAATATACTTCTGGTGCTTTTATTTTGTAATTAAATATTAACTGAGCTTTCTGTGATTAAAAAGTTAAAACATATTAATTTTTTCTGTTCCTAGCTCCCAAATTTGTGTTTATTGTAATTTATAATTTAAAAAACTAGTGTATTTTATTGTTTTTCATGTATACAATAATTTTTAAACAAACAAAAAATAAGATTTTAATATATTTAAGGAAATACCCAAAATATTATTAAAAAAGTTAATGTAATTTTTAAATTGTTTTAAAAAATATACCGCATTTTTTATTATAATTTTTATGCAAATATTAATTTTTAACCAAACATTTATCAACAAATCAATATATTAGGTAAAAACCAAAGCAACATTTTAAAACCGGATTACAAGGTAAAATCGGATTTTGAATTAGAAAATATATATCTCTAAGGAAACCTTTTAAAATAACAAATATACTTTTAAAATTATGTATTTATAAAGTAAATATTAAAAATAATTAAACAAATAATTTTCTAATATAAATTATTTTAAAAAAAATTAAATTTAAATTTTTATTATAAGGTAACAACAACGTTAATATTTTGTTGTAAAAACATAAACTTGGAGTATTAAAATGTATTTTCGATAATGATTTTAAGCGTAAAAATTAATAATTAATTATTTATTATAAAAAAGCGTAAATTGCATTTAGAAATTCCGTTTTAATAAGAGTAGCTTTTAAAATATGCTTTTTATGTTGAGTTACAACACTTTAAAATAAATATTTTTAATTGTGTTCACTTAGAAGTAAAGCAACTATTAAGGACTTTACATTATTTTTTTAATTCTTAATATTTATTTTTACAAAAAAAGCAATCGGATAAACAAATTAATTTACATTTTATACTCTTATAAATGTTTTCGGGATTGTTAAAACGGTCGTAAACAATATATATTGTTTTAAACGGTATATATAACTTATGTTTAAATTAATTTTTTTATGCATAAAGTTATATTACAGTATTTCGTTATATTTACATAGCTACATTGCTACAGTAAATATTGTTGTTGCTAAATTTAATTTTTTTAAAAAGCAAAGTTTATAAACAAAATTAAAAAAAATCAATTCAATATAAAATAATTATATTTTCTATATTAAGTATTTTCTAACATTTGTTTATTATTAATTTAAAATAATTAATTTTAATGCATGAAATCATTTTTAACAGTTATTATTATTTTCATCCATCATTTATTTCTAAATGTTTAATTTACAATTGTAATATCCCTTCTTTATTTATAGTTTCTAGATTATATTTATTGAAAGTAAATTTAACTTCTTTTAAACTTAATGTTATAACTTTACTGCAGCCGGTCCCAAGTCTGATTGAAAAAGGAGGAGGATTTGAGCGCAAGATTAACAATTTGGTTTTTGTAGAAATACATTGCTAAAGAAACGACAAAACTGATACCATTTTTATTTAACTACGGCATAGAAGTAAAAGTAACATAATTTCTATAACGGGATTTGGCAAAATTTAGATAGTATTTTAATTTTTAACCAGCATAGTCTAGAAAGGCACAATTTTAACGTATGATTATATAAATAAATCATGTTGCTTTTGTAACCAAAAAACCACAGATTAATATTATTAAAATAGTTTAATTTTCTGTTTAAAAATAAAGTACAATAATAAAAATAGAATTGGTATACATTTATTGTACAATTCGACAAAACATAATTTATTTTTAGCATTATAATTAAATTAATTAATACTTTATATTAAAAATTGACATTTTATTATTTTAAAAATAAGGTTAAAAAACATATTAAATATTTAGTTAGTTAATTGAACTTGATCATTGTAATTTAATTACCTTTTTGGTAAAAAGTATTTAAATAACACTCAATAGTATAACCATATTATTAATTTAAAACATGAAATGTTTTAACAAAGTTTGTTTAATAAAATTATGATAAATTTTTACTAAAATAAATCAATTATTTTTAGAATTCACTACCCAAAAAATGTTTTATAATATTTTTTACGTTCCATTAATTTTTGCTGAATAATAATTGATAAAAATTATTTTTATAGTAAATAAACAATTTGTTGTGATAGAAAAAGACTCATTTGTAAATGTAATAATAAACAAATGTACTACATTACATTACCAATCTTGTCGATACAAAGAGCATAAAAAGACACAAATTGTTTCATTTGGAAAATTTTAACTATTGGAGATTCTACATATTAAAATCCATTTTTTTTTCAATTTTTAATCAATCTTGTTGTCAAATTTGTGTTATATTCACTTTTTATTTTTGTTGTAGTTTACCGAAAAAAAATTTTTTTTTTCATTTTTAGCATTAATGTTTGTCAAAGACCAGTTAATTAACCTTGAGCCCCAACCCGTCTTCTTTCTCAACCAAATTTTAAACTGGCTACAGTGTAGTTATTAATTATACAGCGCATAAGTAGATAAACGTAAAAAAACCGTCAATATATATTTATCTTTATCTTATTTTCATTTGTGCTTACTACTTTAAGTGTGTTGTGAGTAACCTCTTTCAGCAGTGGACATTTTAACGAAGCCGAACTTGCACCCGCGTTTAGTGCCAGTGCTGATATTCGAACTCATACCAACCCATGTCTAAGTTAAGCGCTGTAGCGATAGACTACCCCGGTACACACACACACACACATATATATATATATATATGTATATATAGAAAATTAAAACTAATTCAATCTAACTCCGCCTAGTTTAGATAAAGGAGGAGGGTTTGAGCGCAAGGTTGGCAACCTGGTCTCTGTAAAAATTTATACTGCTGCGGAAACAATGAAAAGATGACGTCATTCCGGCAAACAGCAACGTTTCTGGATGGCAAAGTTACCAGATGACAAGGTTGAGTAAAAGCCGAAAAAAATCGCAATTTTCGATTTGCAGAATATTTAACGCCAACGAGACTTTGTTATTGTTGTTGTTGTTTTGCTGTAATTGTTGTCTTATTGCCCCATGCTTATTCTTAAAGCAAAAGGGTTTTGTAAAATAATAATAGTCTCAACTTTAGATAAAACAGAATAGTTTGATAGAAAGATTAGCAACAGAATCAATAAAAGAACGTCATTCCAGCAAACAGCAAAATTGAAGGAATAGCACGATACAAATGAGGGTATTGAGTGAAAGAGGAAAATAAGTTAAATTTTTTTATTTTAAAAATTTTTTTAATAAGAAAATACTTAATCAGATTTTGCTCGACTTGAATCTGACTGCGCATGTGTTCCGATTCCCATCGCCACCAGCATCAAATTCTGGTTTACATTTGGCTAAAAATAGTTTTTTAAAAGTTAATTCAATTTGTTTTGTTTAAAATATAGCACTATTTAGAACTGCAGCTAAAAGTTATGCAAATATTTCAGTAGTTCGTTTTACATTAACTTGGTTTCCGTTATTATGCGAAAAAACAGTGTCGGTTCTACGAAGGTAGTTTTCTACTTTAACTATTTTTTATTTTCAATACAAGCTTAGAGTCGTTTATAACAAAAATATTTAAAAATAAATACAGATGAAATAACCCTCTTTTAACTCAACTGGACTTGGGATCGTATATCTTAAAGTTAACTGTACATTATTTTATTGTCTACCCATGTAAATATAAATTTAAATCTTACTCAAATACGTGTTATTTCTTAGGTGCACTGAAGGACTCCTTAAAAATATTTTTAAATTTAATTATTTTTGAAATATTTTGGTTGGCGTTGTGCAGTATTTATTATAAAAGTCTTATTATTAAAAACTTGTTATAACATTAATTTGTAAAATAACAAAAAAGTATGTTTCCTTAACTATTTTACCGATTAAATTATTTCCATCTGTTTGTAAATAAGACGTGTATCTATAGTGATATTTAATGTTAGTCTGTTTCCATTAGTTACATATTCTTTATTGTTTTTTTCTGCATTAAAAGTTAAAAAATAACAATTGTTAAAATTGTATTAATGAAAACCCTATTTTCAATGGACTAGGATAATTAATTTGAAATTTTGTTTTCCAAAGTTACTGTTACTATACAATTTTTAAAAATGGTTTGAAAGTTGTGTTTTTTATATATGGTTTTACGTTTAACAAAATATTTTTTAAAACAACTAAAAATTGTTTTTTTTTTTTCAAAGCATTTAACTTAAGACTAACGGATGAAAAATAATTGTAGTATTATTTACTATTACATAATGCATTTACGGGGCCTAGTTGATGCATTGAAACTGCTAGATAAGTAGGGGATTAATCTATCCCATTTTCAGTACTAAATACTAATTGCTATTTAAATGTTTGTTTTTTCAATAATTATAATATCACAATTTTATGTATTTATAGATGATGAATGACGATTAGTAAAACGTAGAATTTTAGAATTGTTTATTTTGAACAATAAACCTAATCAACATTTCACTTGAAATATATGCTCACAAGCAAATATAATTATATATTTATTTTAAAGTAAATCAAATTATTTTTGCCGTTTTTTTTATTATATTTTATTTAATTATTACAAATAGTACAAAATAAAAACAAATTATTATTATTAATTATTAGATTTAAAAAATAGTCATGTCAACATGATTTATTATCAACAATTATTTTTTAATTACAAAAAAAAACGAACAAATATGTTGAATTATAGATTTACACAATTTTCTCTATTTTTTGTCTCTATTTTATTGAAATTGCTTTTTCACAAATGAACGTTCAATAAACAACATCAACAACAACAAAAATCGGTAACAGAGTCATCGCTTCATTACTTCCAAGTTCGCATAGCATCCTCAATTTTTATATAAAAAGGTTACTGGATGCGAATTGAACTTGGGATAAAGATAAATTATTATTATTATTATTATTATTATTATTATTATGGTTATTAGCTTAAATACTCAAGTAGAACTAATTTTTAGCACCCAAATAGAGGTTCAATTATAAAATAAATAATTAGCAGCATGCAACATGGGTTAAACAAAAAATTAAAAAAGTCTAATACTCACTCAAAAATTAATAGATATTTAAATATGCAAGCATTATGATATGCATGAATAAGCAGGAAGTTTATTGACTAGAAGTCCTCTTTCTTGCAAACACGCCAGTGTTTACAGGATTGTTGGCATTGTGACTCCAACGTATTATGCTTGCCTAACTACAACTCACTTATGGCAATCTGGTACAAACAATAATCTGTGGACACAAAGATGGTAAGAATCCTAGACTGGAATGTAAATGGAAATACTTTTGAGTTACGCTACTGGGACTAAATGCAAGCTTTTGTCTGACTTTGTCAAATGTCTACTTGCTGGAAAATGTAGATAACTGATATAACTCGACTGATTATCACTGGTTTTTGGTGCCACTTATAACCTCAAAGTTTTTATCCGTCTACCTCAACTAGGATAGGAAAAAAGCAAACGGAAAAGCTTTTATTGACTGTAACAAAAACGTACGACACAAAATCAAGTGTTACATCTAAATTTTTTTAAATAATTTTGATATAGTAGAACAAGGTATGATAATACTAAAACTAGTACTACTACTACTACTACTACTACTACTAATAATAATAATAATAAATGTTAAAAATTTAATTGTTATAAATTTAAAAAATTATAAAAATATTTAAAAGATTTTTCTTTTTAATTTTCTCCACTACAAAAACATTTAAGCAGTAGCAACCACATAAAAAATAAGAACTGTAATAAAACGAAAAATTTTTTACCAATTAAATAATATCGACCTATTTTTTGTAAAATTTACATCGTAATAATAATTTTGTAAATTATTTAAAACCCCTCAAAAACATTTTCAATTTAAAAACATTTTATCAAACATGCATAACAAAATCAATGGGGAAATACATGCAACGTAAAAATTAATTAATATGTTCTAAATTGAACAAATTAAATTAGCACTTGTACGAAAAATTAATATTTTTGTTGTGATTAATTACAAATAATTTACCAACTTCCCAGTATGTTAAAAATTCTCAGAAAATGTTTACTTACACACACACACACACATACACACACACACAACGACAACAACAACAAATGTTTAATGTTTGTGGACGAAAAAGAATATACCAAATAAATTCATCCCATTGTTTACTACGTGTGTTAATATTTTAATTTGAAATGAAAAAGTTACTTTAAAATACAATAAAATAGAAATAAAGTGTTTGTCTGGTAAAACGTTACAATTAACAATTTTTGTATTTATAATTTATGTCCAAATATTTTTAAATGTATAAAAATAAATATTGAATTATTCAAAGCTCAGGGTTCCTTTTATAATTCTAATTCTGATAAATAAGTAAATGTGTTTAATGCTAGTTCACTATAAACAATAATTTTACAAATTCTTTCTTAAGCACCGGTAGCTTAGTGGCTAAGTCTTCGGTTTGACACCAGATAGAACATGAGCGTAATAAAACTTAGAAAATATGCACTGTTAACAACAGATCTCAAATTGTAGATGTATCGTCTTACAATCTGAACTAAGTGTAACCTTGTTATGTTCACTCAGAAACCTTTACATGCTGAAAAATGTTATTAGTGCAATGATCATAGTAATCAACCGCTAAAGAGTGTTTATTACAGTTTTATAAAAATAATTGTTAATATCTAAAACAAGAATTGCTGTGCAAATTATGGAGGTTTTTTGTAAATGTATATTATTATTATTATTATTATTATTATTATTATTTATTATTATTATTATTATTATTATTATTATTATTATTATTATTATTATTAATGCAAAACCTTCCGAGATAACAAAATTATTTTATGAAAATTAATTAGAATTTATCCCATTGTTGATTATAAATATTACAAATTGAGCGTTTTTTCGTTTTTTATACTCAAAGGTTTTATTAGAATTGTGCTATTTTGTCGTAGTTTGTAAGAGTGGTGTTCTGTTGTTGTTTTTCAGCAAAGTTTTACAAAAGTCAAACTTCTAATTTAGTGCTTTAACGCTCCGCTTTTTTTAACCTGACTTGTAATCGGCTATAATGGAGTTTTCAACTAATAAATAGTATTACCTTTTATCAATTTTTGTAAAATAATCATTGTATTTTTAACATTCCAATATGCTTGTTATAAGTAAACAAAAATAGCATTATAATTACGATTACAAAGTTTTAATAATATACTTTTACCTAAAAATTAACATTTATTTATCAATTGTGAAGATAAACCTTTGTTTGTACGTATCAATAATCATTCCTATGGCAATATATGGGAGAGAAACGTGGAAGCGAACAGACAAGATTGATTAGATTGTAGATGTTTTTTATCGCCGGTGTCTTAGAAGTATTTTAAAGATTACCTGACGCAATTACATTTTGAATGATGGGTTTATAAGAAGAACTGACAAACAAAATTACTTGGTCAAAATCTACGTTCACCACCCAAAGGATCAACAAAAACGGTTTCGGAATAGAAGATCGAAAATGGTAAAACAAAGGTTGATAGATTACAAAAAACCTGGCTAAGAACCATTCGAGAAGATTTAATTGAAATGAATGTTACTTGAGATCAAGCAAACCGTTCGACAGAATGTTCAAATACATAGAAACATTTTGCTGTTTCATGTTCTCTTTAAATTGTTGTTGTTTCTTGCTGTAATTGTTGTTTAATTGCTCCATACTTATATTTAAAGCAAAATAATTTTGTACAATAATAATAATAATAATATAAAGTGTTGCATTGTGTTTAAAAATATAAACCATACGTACAGGTAAATTAAATATATTTTTTACAATAATTTAATTAACATATTTTGAAAAATATCAATATGCATTTATAAACTATTAGGTTTATCTTTTGATAACAAAAAACGTAGCTCTTTTTTCTAAACACAGTTTTTTTATTAACGTTTAAAAATTTTAATTTTAACGTATTATATCCACTGGGTAAACGAAATGTCACTAACACGTCAGTTTTTCAATTTTAGTCGTAACGTAAGGTAAATTTATTTAACATTAACTTTTTATTACTCTGTTTAATTATTATTATTATAGTAGTATTTTTAAAACTTGTTTTAATAAATAGTATTTAAATAACCGTTTGGGAAAGAGTTACAATACTATTAATTGTACAATAATTATGCAATAATAATTTTAAACAAAATAATTTTTAATTTTTAAATGCTTCAAGAAAAAATATTTTTTATCAAATGGACACTTAATAAATTCAAGTGTTGGTAGTGGAAATCAAATTCATGCCTTCCCAGTTTCGGGTATAGCGTTCCAACCATTTTTAACGCCCAGGAATTTTATTAAAATATTAATATTTACATAGCTAAACGCAAGTTTGTTACACTCTTTTAATTTATAAAACATTAATTAATGTTTAGATGTATATATACATACAATTTTAAATATTATTTTATGTAAAAGAATTAAACAAAACATGTGTGTAATTTAAATACAATAGTTTAATTTATTAATCTATTGCATTTATTGTGACAACTAAACTATAAAAACAGTTTTAAAACTGTATTGACTAAACTACAATGTTCCCAAAAAATCATATTTTGTGTTGAATATATCACATTCATCTATTTTTCAACGGTTAAATCCAGTGATTTAACTTTAATTAACTTGATTGAATTCGATATTATAATTGGACAAATTTATGCAAATATAAGATTACGTTATCCAAAAAAATAATTTTTACAATTAGTGAATTATCATTTGATATCCGTTTTTGTTGTTTATTGTTTTACAAAACATATTTTTCGACTAATAAATGTTCATCGAAGTTCTAGATACAGACTCGTCAAGCATAAAATTGCACTCAGATTCTACTCAAAAAATTGAATATTAATAAAACAATACATGCAAATTAATTTTGAATTTCGAAAATTTGTTTATAAAATATTAATAAGCTAATTGATACTTGTCCTTATTTTAATTAACTGCTCAAAATAGTTTAAATGTTTTAAAAAAAGTATTACTTTTAAGTACTAATTCTTTAATATATTTATTATAATAGTTTGTATTAGGCGTTAATAAAAGTAATAGTCTCTAATAAATTTATCCTTTAATGTTTCTTTAATAAGTTATTATTATTATTATTATTATTATTATTATTATTATTATTATTTATTATTATTATTATTATTATTATTATTATTAGTAGTAGTAGTAGTAGTAGTAGTAGTAGTAGTAGTAGTAGTAGAGGCAGTAGCAGTATTACCACTGATTTAGCAATACATTTATCAAATAGAAATGTTGTAACATAATTTTATAATATTTTTTCGATAAATAAAATTATATATATATATATATATATATATTACTAATTATCATATTTTATATTTATTGATTAGTGAATGTTAGCTTCAACCAAAAATTTTGTCTAAAAATGTTTGAAAATATTTTTAAGCCAAGTCATAACAGATAGCATATTTTGTGTATAAATCAAGTAATAAAAAATTTTAATTTTATATACACATGTTATCTGAATTTAAATTTTGTAAAAATACTAATTATTTTAATTATAAACATATTCATTTTTATATTATAAATTAAATGTATGTTCAAATGAACACTATAATATATTTATCTACAATTGGATTATTAATTGTTTTACAATATGTGACATTAATTTTAGGCGTTACAATATATTTATAAATCTCTATTTAATAAATGCTTATAATTTTGAAGATTTGGGTTTCAATTTCCTCATTTCGTAATTCTAGTTGGTGCGTCCTAGGCTCGTGCACAGAGTTCTAATTAACACATTACATTTGCAGATAAAAACATATGCATGCTACACCCCGGGTACCAAAAGCGTTGCATAAGGTACACGTATACTATATGTAGCTGCTGAGCTAAAACATATATTCTTGACAAATAAAAATTAGCCGGCCATATCGATTATTCTCGACAATGGCGTCGTCACAAAAATGACGTCTAACTGTCCAGAAACTTCATCATTGTCTTACGTTTGTTACACTTGCAAAATCAACAAATGCATTAATTTAATGCGCTGTACAAACATAGAAATAATAAAAAGGTGACTATGTCATTTGACTACAATAGAAAATTAATTTAAAAAAATTAAAATGTTATTTAAAAAAATATATTTGCTGTAATGCAATGTTATTCCTTATTAATCGTTTTAAAACGTTGTAGAAATTGATTAGTGACTAGACTTGTTATTTGGTGGATATTGATTGGATTTTTGCTACCAGCGCGTTTTCGTATCCAAGGCGTCACCAAATAGCCACTTGCCAAAATGTTTCAATCAATAAATTCAGAAATAAAGTGCTTGTTATAAAAACAAAATGGGATAAAATGTAATATTTTTTGAATAAATCTTTTGCATCTTTTGCTCTAGATTTAAAATAATAACTTTTAAGTATTTTATGAATGTTTAAAAATAGTAATTCAAAAGTTAGTTAAATTTAAAAAACATAAACATTGAAATTGGTTGTGTAGTAAGTACATTATACAATGCCCTATGCATCTTGTTTTATTACATTTTAATAGATTAACCTATGTAAAAAATGATTATTTGCTTTTTTGTTTCATTAATCATTATGTTGGAGACACCTAAAAATAAATTATATTATTTTTTCTAAAATACCTACTTTAGCATTGTTTAGTTTCAATTTATTTATTAACCTATCTAAATTATGTGAATAAGCAAAGACAATTATTATTGTATAAAAAAACAAATCTCAATTAAAAGGCAAATATGTTTGCAAGCTTTTGTTTCAAAATTTCTTTCTTGTTAATTTACAAATAACATAGTTTTAAAATGCATTTTTTAAAATAATTAATACTAATACAAGTGGTAATAGTTAATTTGCATAATGTGCATAATGAGAGTTTATTAAAACCTTCAAATTAATAGAAATGTTTTATGATATTATTACAATTATTAATGTTATTATTATTATAACTACTACTAGTATTATTTTTTCAATATTATTATTATTATCATTTTTATTACTATTATTAATAATTTTATTATTATAACAATCATACTAACATTAATTTTATTATTACAAATATCAATGTTACTATTATTATTATTATTTGCATTATTATTCTTATTCTTATTATTAGTATTATGACTTTGACCTTCTACGACCTAATAAAGTTTAGTGCATTAATACATGTCCTTCGTCAAAGTTTGAAGTTTAGTTTTCTACCATATCTAATCCGGTTCACTAACTTCAAAAAATATGCGAAATACTACGTTTTACAAAATGCACTAATTCGTCAAAACCATGTAACGTTTAAAAATTCCAAAATTAAACTATTTGGTTTTATCTTTTTTATATGTAAAATCTTTCAAACATTAAAAAAAACCTTCCTACAGTGTTTATTACGTATTGTTCAATAACGTCTAATAGTTTCTCAAGTACTGTTTAATTTCAATATGTTTGTTACCGTTTCTTTAATAATGCACATTATTATTAGTTGGAGTTGCTAGTTTTAATGTATATTACTAACAACCAATGCTATACAACAACATCTAATTTTATTTATTTTTACTACTTTAAATATTTTACGGAGAATATCTTTTGGCAGTAAAACTTTGAGCGAAGCCAAACGTGGACCCGCATTTAGTGCCGATGGTAAGATTCAATTCTATGCCCACGTCAAGCGCTGTACCGTTGTACAACCCTGCAAAATGCATTTACTTGATTAATTTCCTTATCCTAAATGTACTTATCATATTTGTCCTGGTTAGTTTTCTCAATTTGTATCAAACCAATTTAAAGCATTATAGCCATTAAATAGTTTTGGCATAAGTTTTTAACTAACACAACACTTTCTTAATCCAAGCTTGTAACCGACTAGATCGGTTCATTCTCAATCTTTTCTTGTTTTTAATCTAAAGTAATTATTATCAGCTTTTGTGGTCAATAAGTAGTAACAACTTTGTAAAATATAAATATTTATGTTTCATGACACAATGACTAAAAGCAATACTAAAACATATATTGTTGGTGTACATAAACAATTAAAATTAATTTATAACATTTTACAAATTAAATAGTTTGGATAAACAAGCCGATTTAAAAGCTTTAAAAACAAGTGTAACGTTGCAGTGAAACAAGATGGCTAACAGCGGAGTTGCTATTATAGTACAGGACTTTTATATAAACATAATATTAATAATAATGATTACTATTATTATTATTATTATCATTATTATTATTATTATTCTTACAAAATCGAAAGGTATTATTATTACTTGTTAATTTTTTTATTTAAAAGCAATTTTCAAAATTCAAATTTTTTTGGCGCGTATATTAAATTTTAAAAATAAATAATATTTAACAATTTCAAGTCAAACAATAATTTTAATTATACAAATGAAAATTATAGTGTATGAATAAAGCGTACTAATAATTAAAAATAATTTGAAATAATAATAATTATTATATATTTATAACTACAATTAAATAAAATGATTAATGCATAATATAAGTTTTTATTAAAAATTTAATACAAAATACTTTTTATTTTGTTTATCGATGTACGTAGATATTAAATTTTAATTATTGTAAAATATGGTAGAACAAAGGTTTTGCTTTTTAAAAAAAAAGAGATACACAACTTTTAACAATATTTTTTAAATAGATTGCAAATAAAATAAAATAGATGTGTTTTGGTACTATATAATTTATGAAACATTTATGACACTAAATGTTACACACTTATTCATAATTTACTGTTTTAATTTTTAACATGTCAGTTTGTCAGTAAACATCCAGGTACAAATCTGCACATTTGCAATATGTTAATACTAAAAAAAACTTTAACGCTTTCCAATTGCACATTGTTATAATTGTCGATTTGGGTAAGTGTAGTTAGAAATAGACAAAATACACTTTTTAAATCTGAGCAAACAAATTATTATTGTTGTTATTGTTAGTAATGGTCCAGCGGTACAGCACTTGACTTGGACCTAGGTGAGCATGGGTTCGAATCCCACCCCGTAAAACATTCAAGGTAGTAAAAGTAAATAAATAAATAATAAATATTTCATTATTGACAATTAATTATTTTATTTAATTGTAGTTATAAATATATAATAATTATTATTTTAAATTATTTTTGTAAACCGAAATTTAGACCGACATTGAAAATATTCACCCGAAGTTGCATATTATTTTTGTTCTCCTTATTGTTTATTTTATTTTTAACAAGTTTAACAATGATTTGCATGTATAATTTATCCAACTAAATGTTAAATGTTTGATTAGTTTAATGCAAATTTATGTGTTTGTAAAATTAACGGATTAATTCGGTTATTTTGAACTTTTCTTTTTCAAAAATTTTTAGGTTAAAACATTCAATTTTTTCTTTACAAACATAAATCATAATATCTGTTGTATGTGTAGTTTATGCATTTTACTTACTTGTTTAATTATTATTATTTATTTTTTTAATTATAACTAATAATTTACCGCATTTATTAGTTCACATTTTGTTATGATTGTTATTATTATTATTCAGGCTACATTCTATAATCTTTAAGACAATTATAAGCATTGTATATTGTAATATACTGGGGATGAATATTTACTAGTTTGAATGTTTTACGGGAATCATTTTCAGAAGTGGACATTTTAGAAAAACCGAACGTGAGCCTACATTTAGTGCCGGTGGTGGGATTCAAACTTATATCTAACAGGTCCAAGTCAAGCGCTGTACAACTAGGCATACGCAAATTCAAGTGTACTAAACATTATCGACACAGCCCCCTTTCTAAACAGTTCAGTAGTTATTTAACAAATTAAAATATGTTCATAATTTTAAAAAGAATAATTATTACTTGAATGCTTCACGAAAATCATTTCTAATCAGATGGAAATTTTAGCGATGCCAAACAAATGCCCGCATTTAGTGCCGGTAGTGGGACTCATACTCACACTTATCCTAGCTTCAGTCCAATGCTAAGCCAATAGACCACCTTATTACATTAGTTTTAATTAACTCTATTTTAATAATTATTATTTTAACTAAATATATGTTTGTGACGAAATAGCATACACAAATTTAATCCATTTAATGGTTTATATCTTTCAATATTCTTATTTTAAATTAGAAAAGAAATTCAATGTTTGAACTTATATATATATATATATATATATATATATATATATATATATATATATATATATATATAAATGCAGTTGCTTTTTAGAAATTATTTGACACATATATTTTTGTAGTTAAAATTGTTACATTTGTAATATTGTTTATATTACAATTTTATTGTATAACCTAGACAACAATTATGTTGACAATATGTGTAAAAATATAGTACTTTAAAATGCATTTAAATTCAACTTATAGTTTATATATTTACAAATGCTGTAGAAATTAAGTAATTGTAATAATAACAATTATTATTATTATTATTATTATTATTATTATTATTATTGTTTAAATGCATTACAAGAAACATTTCTCAGCAAGTGGACAATTTAATGAAAGCAAACGGACCCCACATTTAGTACTGGTGGTAGGGATCAACCCCATGTTCACGTAAGTTAGAATCGAGCGCTTCACTCTTAGATCACTGCGGATTTTAATGTATAAAAACCTTTTCTTAATCGAATTACTAAAAAGTTAAATTTGGTTTAACTTTTGCAAGCGAATGAAACTTTTTGTATATAATGTTAAATAGTGTATTTCTTAATTTAGATTAAATTGTTATAATAACATTTTATAAGAAATTTACAATGTTTGTTTTAGCTACTTGTAGCTAAGTTGCTAAGACTTTGGTTGAACATTAGATAGGGCGAGTATGCATTATTGATGATTTCAAACAATAATGGAACAGCTATACAGTGCTCCTAGTTGATGCAAACCAAGTGGATTTTTTATTTAGTAAATCTGACAATTCTAATATATTACTTTGGAAAACCCCATAATAAATTAATTGTTACTTGTAATTTTATAGATATTTAAAAAAATGTTAATATTTTGTAGAATATAAGTAGCGTTCAACAATATTATATTTACTATTAGAAATAATTTGCAAACAAAAATCTATTTTTGGGATTCAAGTGTTGTTTTATTGACATGGCCATAAATATTAATACACAATAATTGTTGTATTATTTTACAATCTACAAGTCCTTCAGTGTATATATTACAATGACTATAAATAACATTTATGTTTGTAATTAATAAGAACAATAATAATATAATATTATTCTAATATATGTAACTACACTGTATCCCGTTGAGAAAGGAGAAGAGTTTAAGCACAAGAATAGCAGCCTGATCTTTGTCAAAGAAACAACAGGATAATACCATTTAATTAAATTATTTTTGTTTATTTATTTATTATTTCAATTTTTTTCCTGAAAACATATTTCAGCAGTGGGTATTTCACCAAAGCCAAACGTGGTAGGATTCCACCCAGGTCTAAATCAAGTGTTTTACCCCAAAAAGCACAAAAAAGAAATATAAATTCAATAACAGGATTTGGCAAAATTTGAATACAATTTCAATTTTCAATATGCACGATTTTCGAAGTCTAAATGTTTAATGTACAGTCATATAAAACAATCTTGCTATTCTCACACTTTTCAAAACAAAAGGATTCTAAATTTTATTGTAAATTTTACATAAAAGTGTGAGTGTGTCTAATTGGTAACATTGGTAACATTTCCGTTTTTCCATCATTTCTATATATATATATATATATATATATATATATATATATATATATATATATATATATATGTTTTCCTACTTTGAATATTTTACGGAAAACAACTTTTAGGAATGGACATTTTAGCGAAACCAAACGTAAGCCTACATTTAGTGCCGGTAATGGGAACCCATGCCCACCCCTGTTCAAGACGAGCGCTGTAATGCTAGGCCACTCTGGCCTAAGAGCGTCATAAGCTATTTATTGACTTCTACCAAAACAATTCCTTCTAAAAGGTTAATTAATTTAGACATTTTTTTAAATATCAAAATACATTTGAATTTGTACACATGTTAATATTTTGTAATAAACATAAAAAACATTGTGCACCAACTAGGTGTTTTTTTTATTACAAAAATTCATAAATACTATACTGTAACTTTTTTATGCACTTTGATGTTGTCTGGAAATGTGAAATATTTTAATTTATTTCTGTAGTTAATTAGCTTGTATTGGCAATCGTAATAAACATGAATAATTTATATTGCAATTGAATGAAAAGAAAATTGTACCATACTTTCTACAAACAGTCTAAATGTGCATTTTCTATAAAAGTGACAAACCAACCTTATTTAAAAATTGCAAAACATATTCTTCAATTTCATTTATTGTTTTTTTTGCTACTTTAAATTTTTTACAGGCAATACATCTTTCAGCAGTATACATTTTAGCAAAGCCGAACGTTAACCCGCATGCCAGTGGTAGGGTTCGATCCTAAATCCACCAGGTCCAAATCGAACGCTGTAGCGCTAGACCACTCCCGACATTTTTGAAAACTATCTGCAGTTGCTATCCTTTTAAAATATCAACATTTGTTATTTATTTGTATTTTTTATTCAGTTTTCAAAACCAAATAAGAGCCTGCACGTTGTGAAATCCGAACTCATTTTTATTTAGTTTTGACTCTACGACAGGCTCTTTTTTGTTTTTAGTAACTGTCAACTTGCTAAAATATATGCATATTTTATTAACTATTATTCAATTGATAGAAACTAAATGAAAATATTTATTTAGGTTAAGAGTAATGACATAAATTTTTGCAAAATTGTACGTATATAAACGTTTTGTATAATAACTTAAATTATTTAAAACAATAAGTTTTACAAGAATCATGCAAATAATTATTTTTTTAATAACAATTAGTACAAATTTTATAATAAACAACTTTCAACATCGTTATACAGCGATGGAAAAGGATGCTAATGCGCCAGACATTGAAACTGGGTGGCACTAAATGTGGGCTTTCTTTTCGCGTATATATAACATTCAAAATTTAAAAACCAAAAACATAATTATAATAATACTTAACCAATCATAGCATTATTAAATCCTATTAAACGCCACTACTGCCGGTCCCAAGTCTGATTGAAAATATATTGTTAAATAAACAGTAAAAGGACACAATTCCATTAGACTATGGCAAACAAAATGATAACATGATTCGGATATGTAAAACTTTTAAAACCGAATTTTTAATGGAACAATCATGTTACTCCATGCTCTTTAAAGCGAAATAGATAAATAAATAAATATGCGTTGCTGCTCTACATGTATGTGCCGATAAACGTAACAAAATTTACTATTTATTTATTATTATTTTATTTCACAACAAGATTGTTCCACATATTTAGTACATTAAAATTTTGATTTAAAAAGCTTGCATATCGAACATTGGAAATTCTATTCGGATTTTGCCAAACCCCGTCATCAGAATCATGTTTTCATTTTTTTTCCAAGTTGCTAATCCTGCGTTCAAACCGCCCTTCTTTCTCAACCCGACTTTGGACTGACTACGGTGGAGTTATTAACAAAAATGTTCAAAAACTTATTAGCCAACTATTTTTATCGACCTTGAAGTGGAACAGTCAAATGGAATTTTACTTCACTTTCTAACAATTATGTTTTACATTTATTCTATCTACTCATTCTTCAGACACATGTAAAAGATATTTTTGATACAATTTGAACTAGCTCATTTGGTTAAACATTGCAAAATCCAATGTAAATTTCGTTTCATTTTTTCAATAGCTTTTTAACTGTTAATCACTCTTTAGTGTGGATATTTTAATAATTCTTTTTTTTACTAATATACACTAACTACTAATAATTTCTTTTTCATTTGTAGTTATTTTAATTTTTGTTCATTTTGCTTTATTTATTTTGATAAAGTAAATAATATATATGTATATATACTTTTTTATATTTGTTTGTAATGCATTTAATTTCTTATAAAATATTGATTTAAATGATTATTTTATATTGTTACGTATACATTCTAAATAGTTTGTTTACACTAAACATAAAACGTTTGTATTTAAATTTGTTATAAAATTTTGAAATGTACTTAGTAAGTACTTTTGTAGGTACAATCATATTGAAGTATTGCAATAAAAATAAAACTTTGTAAGTTTGTATTTGTATATCTACATATGTACTCAAAATAGCACAGATAACAATGTAAAATGTGATAAAAAAAAGTTGATTATTGAAAGTTTGAATAAATTGTAAAGTACATTTTTGAAATTAGCTAATGCAAATTATACATTGTATTAATTTAACTTTTTCAATGAATGTTGAATTAATGCATACACTTTTTATTTCAATGTTTATTTTTATTTTATTTATAAAAAAAAATTGAATAATTTATTTATTTTGTAGTATTCATATTTATTGTTTGTATCTACCATAATTTTTTTTTTAATTTTAAAGTATTTTTACACTTGTAGTTGAATATATGTCACCACTACCAGCACCAAAATGTCAAACATTTGTTAAATGTTTGTTTGATATAACGATGGATTTAGTAAAACATGCGAACGTTAAACTCAAGAAATAAATAATAAATTGCTGTTTTATTATAAATTTCCATTCCTATTACACTACATTACAGAACATTTAAAATATACATTCTTTATTTATGAAAAAAATTTAATAACTTTAAGCAAATTAAGAATTAATTATGAAAACATTTCAAATAAAAAAATGCATTCAAATGAAAACATTTAAACATAGTTATTATAATAAGTATTGATTTTTTTCCATGTTCTTATTAAACATTTTAGCAATGAAACTTTGATAAAACACAAAGATTACAATTATTAAAACAAAAATAAAAATTAATTTTAGTTAATTCGGCAAAATGTTGCAATGATATAAAAATGTGCTGAAGTAGTCTAATAGTACTGTACGAGACTCCAACTAGGGCGGGCATCGCTTAAAGTGCCACTGCTGGTGTTGACTTCGCTAAATATCTACGTGCAACAAATGCTGTTTTTTTGGTAAAACATTTAGGCAACAATAATGGTTAATATGTAAAATAAAATAATTAATTAGTGTTAAGTTTTTTAGATAGAAACAAATTAATTTAAAACTCCACCGTAGCCCGTATCAAGTCCGGTTGAGAAAGGGGGATGGTTTGGGCGCAAGGTTTGAAACCTAGCCTCTGTAAAAATAATATTACTAAAAAAACAATAAAAGAAAAGCATTTCATTGGACGACCGTAAATTAGCAAAAGTAATGTGATTCCAATGACGAGTTTTGGCAAAATCCGAAAAGAAATTCTATTTTCGATATGCACACTGTTCAAAGCCGAAAATGTAATGTACAATCACATGGAACAATATTGTTGCCTCATGTTCTATAAAAGAACAGAAGGATTTTAAATAAACAAAAACAATAAATTTTGTAGTGCAACAAAAGTGATTAATCACAAATTGCCATTTTTACAACAAATGTTTGCATACTTCTAACACATTAAAAAATATATGTCCATTTTAATTAATAAAAAAAACATTTTTTTAATTAACAAAATTTATATATTAAGTTAACTAAGTAACACATAACCAGTAAATTTTTACGAATTTTTAAACACATTTTGTGTTTTAAATCACTGGAAGTCGAAAATTATTAAAAGAATTTGCAGTAATCAAATTTTATATTTTAATTTAAAAATTGTTGCATATTGATAGACGATTTGAGGAAAAACAAAAGCAAAGCCTTTAAATAGTTGATTTTACTGTATCCTAAATAATGGGAAAATAAGTGCATTGAGAAAAAATTACTTTATTTTAATTGAAATAAAACGCAACAAAATATGAGAATGAGGTTAAATTAGTAGTTAGAAAGATTGAGTAGAAGTAGAAGTATTGAAATAATTGTTTCACGTTTGAAATAACATGTTACATAATGTATAGCGTCAATCATTCTGTTCAATTCCTATTTACTTGACGGAAAAATGGGTAATAGGTTTTACGTTATAATTGAGTATAACATTTTTAATAATTCTATTAGTAAATAAGTATTTTATTATTATTATTATTATTATTATTATTATTATTATTATTGTTATTATTATTATTATTATTATTTAATGAAACTACGGTCAAAAAATAAAAGCAGCAAAATTCCAATTAGTGTAAAAATTGAACAGAAGCTCAATTGTCCATACGTAAAGTCTTCAATAAAAATGTGATGTACGTTCACGTAGAACAATCTTGTTGTTTCATATTCTGTAGAGAGACAGCAATCAAAATAAAATAATCAGTTATTATTATTATTATTATTATTATTATTATTATTATTATTATTATTATTATTATTATTAATATTATTATTGTTGTTATTAATATTGCTATATACAGCTTACCGTAAAATAACTACAAATGTCAATAAAATTAAGACATTGATTTAAAATTAGTATATTGTAAAAGCTGCAACCGTGTTTATGAGAAAAATTCATTAAAACACCCCAAAATAGTTATCCAATAGTTATTTAATGCCAATAAAAACATTGCTTAAAGTAGAACAATTATTATGTTTTACATTATTTTTTGTCTGCTGTCTTACCAAATTAAACATGGAGATTTGTGTTTGTTGTTTCACTTTTAAAAATAGTAACAAATCACTGTTAACATATTCAAACATGTACGGTATCCGTACACAACATAAAATATGTTAATCAATGATCAATAATGTAACAACTAAATCACAAGTCTTCCAAGTCTATCTGGAAATAATTCATAACGTTTGTAAAGTTCAAAATATTGCAATATATTTAGTAAATTGATTCAATTCCACATACACATATAATCTACATTTTAATTGCAACCATCAAAACTTACTTTTTTAACTTCGACATCAATAAGCCATTTTCCAAAATAATATAAATTCAATATAATCCAGTGTATAAGTAATATTCATTTGCTGTAAAACTATTCCACGTAATCACTGAAATCCATAGCAAAAGCATTCAATCAATATGATCAAAACCGGGGGTATTACTTATTTATTTTCCATGCCTTCCAATATTATCCCTTAGTCAATCTAATCAACCAATTGTAAACTATACTCCTGTATGCTTGTATGTATATGGGTGTGTCTGTAAATTTATTTGCCTATTATTTATCCCTTCTGATTCAATGCAAAATACATTTTAATATATAATAATAATCGATAGACAGACATTTATTGAGTAATAATATCAATCAATAAACTATATTAGCCAATAAACAATTAAAATGTTGTATAACATTTGTTTACCTTACTCATTTGAACATTTTGATTGGATGATATTGTAATTATCATGTCGTTCTCAATCCATGGAACCAATGAATATGGGGAATATGGAGCAAACATTCGAATAGAAAATATATTGATTATTTTCATTTTAATTAATGCCACACCCACGCGTAGGAAAAAAAGCAAACTCTACAACATTATCAATTTGTTTGTTTTCTATTTAAAATGATAACATTGATTCAATGTTTGCTTTTTTGAAAAAAATATGTCATTAGCTTATAGCAAGCAATACGTAGAGCTGTAATTATTCAATATGAAGTGCAATTTCTGTTATCAATTTTTATTAATATTACATGTAATTTGTTTGACAAATGGAAGCAAAGTAAATGTTCAAATGCCCGAAGTGAGAGCCGACAAGGTAATTAAATGTGAATTATCAATTAATTTTGTAAATTTTTTTATTAGGATGATAGTTATTTGTGTCATTATAAAAAAATAGATGATGATGAAATATATATTAGTGAGTATTTTTTTAATGATAATTATTAATCGTATGTTTTTGATTAAATAATAGTAATATTAATAATAATAATAATAATAATAATAATAATAATAATAATAATAGTAATAATGGTTATGACAAAATAGAGTAAATATCTATTTTATAATTAGATCATACCTAATTGTAATTTTAAAAAAGAGTACAAGTGATGTACCAATCTGTAACCAGATATTGATTAACTTAAAAAACAAGGTTAGTAATTATTTACTTTTTAAAAATAAAAATTATTACGTTTGTTTAATTACAAGTTATATTTAAAAATTTATCCAAGTACTTAATGTAAATAATATTCAAACAGTGCACATTATGATATGTAAAATTATTTTTAATAAAATAAATAAGGAGTGTAAATGTAATTACTTTTTTGGATAATTAAAGTTTATGTTTTTATATTGCTTAAACAAACAACTACATACTTGTTGTTTTATTTCATTTATTCTAAAATTTTAAAATAAACATAATTAAATTTAAATTGAATAAAAAACGGCTAGTGTTTAATAAATAAATCACTATGATGGTATTATCAAAAACAGTGACGCATTATGTGAAAGAGGGAATAGAGCTATAAAACATTGTTTAAGCCAACTTAATATTTAGGTATTAAATAGATACAAAATAAAAACATTTGGAAACGTAAACTGTATGATGAATTCATTTCGTATACTCTTGTCAGTTTTTTAACTAAATCTCAACTGTAAACACTATATGTTTGTGACTAACAGGAATATACAAAATAAATTTATTTTACAGTTCATATTTTCTAACATTTTAATTTGCAAATATAAAGAAGACTCCCAAAAAAATTAATAAAATGTAACAATATTTTTTATCAAACGTTTTATTTGCAAATATACATTTATATAAAACTTTCCATTTTTAATTAAAAAGTATTTTACAATAACAAACTAAATGTTTCATTAATAAATTATTATAAAAGCAACTTCTTATTAACATTATTTCAAAACAGCTGCGTTTAAACCATTATTTAATCCAAAAGTAACTCATCATATGTTATTGTATGCCTGTGAGGAAACTACATCTGAAGAAGACACATGGTTCGTTACATATATTAAAAATTATTTTGTATATATATATATATATATATATATATATATATATATATATATATATATATATATATATATAATAGTAATAAATTATAACAAATGTTAAGTGGTTTATAATTAAAGATAGAGTAAAATCATTAACATAAATGACTATGTCAAATATTACAGAAAATACAAAGCATATAGAATATTTTATGAACCAAATAGTTTATTGTATTAAACATTACAAAATATCAAATAATACATGTAATTCCCTTTTTGTAACCACATGACTTAGGTACTTTAGTAGGTAAAATTGTTAATGGCCAGTCTTGTGTAATTTAATCTTTAGCAAAAACAAAATTTAAAAGAATAACGTTTTAAATTTTAATATGCTTATAAACGTTTTATAAGATTTAGAAAATTAAACAGCACAAATGTCAGTACTAATAAATAGAATTTTTTTAAATAATTATTTTTTTTAGCTTGTTAAATTTTTTTTGTATTTAATAAAACAAATTTAAATAGTTGGAACGTTAGAAATTGTTTTTTTTAACTGTGACTCATATAAGAAAATTGTGTTTTAACCAGAAAAATATTCTCGCACATTGATATGAAAATACTGCGGCTTAAAATGATTTATATGTGCCAGAGTTACCTAGCAGTACAGCGCTCGACTTGGACCTAGGTAGGCATGCGTTTGATTCCCACTACTGGCACTAAATACAGGCCCACGTTCGGCCTCGCTAAAATATCTCCTGCTAAAAGATGCGTTTCCTGCAACAATTAGAAATAAATATAATTTGTAATATGATAACTTTTTATACTTTATACCAAACCTAACATTATATGTTTTATAATAAAAACAACGTTTTAGTCATTAACAACATAAAAAAATAATTTTTGTTTTATTCAAAATAGTTTGTAAGTAATATTTTACAATTTAAAAAACTACTTTAGTTAAATTTTTAAATTCTACTATAGATTTTTTTAACAACTGAAGTATCTACTGAAGTATCCAAGCCAATAACCATAAATAAATAAATAAATAAATAAATATTATTTTTTCCGTTTTACAATTCAAAATGCAAAATTTTTCTAACAATTTATTATGAGTTATTTTTCCAAGATTTAAGAAAACAACAATGTTTAAATTATTTTTAAAAATAAAATAATTATTTTTTTAGTTATATTACTTTACTCAAAGGTTCGCGTAAAAAACACAATTGTATGTAACACAATGCAACATAAAATCTAACCGTTAAAAATGTTTTTTAATTATGATTATAAAAGTTATATATATATATATATATATATATATATATATATATGTTGTTTTTAATGTTGGTTTTAACAATTGTTATTATTAGGTAATTATGACGTTCATTTTCTAATTAATAAATACAAACTTTAAATATAAAACAATATGATTTTAAATAAAATTAAACACAAATCATTTATTATAAAAATGATATAAATTGTATTTAATAAATTACTTTTATATATTAATCTTAAAATATAACCTTTTTACCGTTTTTAAGTTTTTGATTTTTTCTAAATAAATAAAAATACTACATATTTTATTTAAATTTAAAATTTAAAATTTTTGTTGACAAAAATAATTATTTAAAAATGTAGATATGTTTATGTATAATGCTGCCTTAGTCGCTATACAGGAATTTCTCATAAGGTTGTATACAAACAAACATATTTTTGCTAAACTACCAGTCACATACAGCAATTGAGGACACTGGGTAATTAGGGATTAAGGCACCGGCCTGACACCAGATAGAATGTTGATTTAAGTTGATGTGTGAGACTTGAAAGGTATCATTCTAAATAGAAATAAAAAGGCTGTACAGTGCTCCTGGTTGACTGATACCAAAAGTAAATTTATTATTTTAATTCAATCTGTGAATTCTAATAATGCATTCTTGAAAACATGTATATTTTTATTTGGTTTTTAATAATCAAATGTTAAAAACTATATTGTTTACATACAAATAAAAATTCTTTGTTACTATATTTCATTTAAAAGCGTTTTGTAAAAAATAATTTTACATGCTGTGTTATGTATGTAATAAAATAAATAGGTATTTAGTTTCATTCCTCTTGTCTATAAAGAAATATTGAACATAGTTCAAGTTTCATTACATTAAACTACATTTTTCTCAAGTTTTTTAAATATTAAAATACAATTGTAAAATTCTACATCTTTGTTCCTTTTTTAGCAAAAATATTTTTATTTTACAAAAATATTAGTTGAATGTGTTACAAGAAACAATTTTTTAGCCAATTGACATTTTAGCAAAGCCAAACGAAGGACCACATTTAGTGTTACTATTGCAACCTTTACCCTTACTCAGTAGGGGTTTATAAAACAGGCTACAATTAAGTACATTAAGTCTTATTTTTTGTTTAATATACGTACTACACACGCATGTATATATGTAATTTTAATCCTAAAGGAATTGTCACAATATGATGAAACCATTTTGTACCAAGATGTCACATATTATATTTTCGTGGGCTAACGGAGCACCAGCATTTACCTTGCCTCCAGGTTTGTTAATTTATCATTAATACATAAATAATTACATTTGAAATATATTTTAAAAAATCTATTTTTTACATATTAAATAACAAAATATTTTTCTCATACTATTTATTTTTAATGGAATTGTTCTTTTATGAACTATTCTATTTAATTACAATAAAACATATAATAATACAATTGCGTAAAAAAATTAACAGTTATATCAATTGACACAAAAGTTGTAATAATATTTTTTATTAACTATTGTTTGACAAATGAATTTATTTTATAATGCATGTGCTTACATTTAAATAAACTAATATTGATTGATTCATACATTAATTAATATTTTAATTGAATTGTTATCTTAATGTTGTCAAAAATTACTAACTTACTATTATATTATTATATTACTGTCTTAAATTGGATTTTTTTTTAAACTAGATTATTTTAACATTACTTAAATATAATCTGGTTATTACAAGACTGTTTAAATTTTATTTTTAAAATATTATTTATATTTGAAGACTTAAAATTTATTCAATATTATTTATAATTAGAATGTTTTTTTTTAATAGTAGTTATTTGGATTTTAAATATAATGAAATATGTAATTAAAATCATATATCTAAGAAATATTTAAAACAATTGAAATTATGTAACAATAATAAAGGTTAAGGCAATGGCCTGATACCAGATAGGGCGTATGTTCAAGTTCATCTGTGTAAAACTTAAAAGATATGCACTGCTGATAAGTTCAAACACAAGGATGAAACAACTGTACAGTGTTCCTAGTTTACTAAAACCAAGTGGATTTATTATTTAAGTAAATTTGAAAATTCCAATGATTTACCTAAGAAAACCCATAAATAAATACATAATTAAATAAATAAATAATAATAATAATAATAGCTATAAAATGTGTGATGTTAAAAATGGTTTTGAGTAAAAACAAACATAATTTTCTTGATTAAATTTGTTTAAATTAATTAGATACGTCTTTTAAATTTGGCAAAACCACTCCCTTTAATTATCTTGTATTACAAATTCACTACAAAGATGCAGCAGAATTTGAAAATAATCGTAAGTTGTAAAATTGTATTAATCATATAGTTAAAAAACGTTTTTTTTACCACTTTGAATGTTTTACGGAAAGTATCTTTTATCACTGGACATTTTAGAGAAGCCGAACGTGGACGCGCATTTAGTGCAGGTAGTGGACTTCAAACTCATGTCTACCCAGGTCCAAATCGAACGCTGCACCACCAGACCACTTTAGCATATTTTATTTATTTTTACTAATTTAAATGTTTAACGGGAAACGTCTTTAGGTAGTGAAAGTTTTGGCGTAACTGAAAGTGGACCCACATTTGAATAAATAAAAATGTAAAATTACATTAGTGCTTTAATAGTGGTCTAAAATCTCAACTCATTATTGGATGAGCTTGGGTTTTACTCCTGCTATAGACACTAAATGTGCTAAATGTTTAATCATCGTAAAGCAGGCCAAATAATTATTATTTATTATTATTTAAAGAGCATGGAGCAACAAGAATGTTCTATAAAACTGTACATTCCATTTTTGACTTTGAAGATTATTCATATTAATGATTAAAATTATATATATATATATATATATATATATATATATATATAATTACATGTTTTTATTTTAGTGGACCTTGTAGATACAAGTGGATTTGAATTAACATTTCAAAATGAACCGTAAGTATTTTGTTGGTGTTGAAATTTACATAGTTTGGTGTACTTCAACATAAATCATTACAAGATAATACTGTGATATTAATCAATTTACTTTATGGTAATTATTTATTTATTTATTTTTATTTTTGCTAATTTAAATGTTTTACGGAAAACAACTTTGAATATTAGACATTTTAACGAAGCCAAAAGTAGGTCCACATTACTGTTGGTGGTGGAATTTAAATCCATGCTCACTCACATTCGAGTCTACAACTGTACCACCAATCACCAGTTAGTTAAAATATCAATAATGTATTTTTATAAAATGGTATATATATATATATATATAATTTAATTTTTACAACTTTAAATGCTTAATGGGAACCATCTTTCAGCAGTGAACGTTTTAGCAAAACCAAACGTGAGCCCGTATTCGGTGCTGATAGTGGAGATTTAACTTATGCCTAGTCAGGTTCGGGTAAAACGTTTTACCGCTAGACCACCCGATCACCTCTTTATATTATTATTATTATTACTATTATTATTATTATTATTATTATTATTATTATTATTATTATACCAATTGATGCTTAAAAAAGTAATACAAAATCTTTCATTATAGTATGTCTTCAGGAAGTTTTTCAATATGTTTTTAAATTTAACGGGAAGAGTTTTATTTTGCTATCAAATATGTCTACTCCGGTCCATCTAACTTTATAAATTCCTAGCAACATTTTATATGTAATACTTGCGTTAATCTGATTCTGTAATACACAATATTCTAATATTTCAAAATCTAATTGTGATTTTTTGTTTTCTACTGTGTTTAGTGCTTTTCACAATATTGACTACTATTAGTTACACATGAGATTTATATGCATCCCATACACACTGTTTTGTTTAAAATGTTTTTGTAATTGTGTTTTTAGCAATTTACGTTTGTGGACTAGTTGGTTTTGAGCTACATAGTCAACCATCCACAACCGTACGTTAATTAAGTTACACGCTTTATAAATTTTGCTACTTTTAATTCACTTCGTTACCTTATTTTAACAAATACCACTAACAAGACATCCTATTTTTATTAATTTTACATTCATTTTCCTAAAAAATTATATATCCTTCCATTTTTGTTCTTAATTCGTTATACTAGTTACCACATAGTTACGTTGTATAAAGTTTTCAAAAATTGTAATTTATTTTTGTGTTTTCAAGATAATTATGTAAATGGTTTTAATATTTAAAACTGGTGTGTTTTTTCAAATTAAGTTATGTAATAAAATTGAAACCCGTCTACTATTTAAAATGAAATTACAAAAGATATAATTAGTTTTTTTAATTAAAAAAATAATTCATTTTTCTTATTATAATTGGTCAAGTAATCAATATTTTGGCAAAATAGTTAATCAGTCGTATATAATTGCAAACCAGTTTTTTTTAATATTAAAACCAATTAAATTAAGTATAATTAAATTAAATAATCAAACGTAAAAAGTTTTCTTTTTAATTTACCCATATAAAATATGTAATAATGTATACGTTACACATTTTTGTATTATGTAAAAATGTTTTTTTTTAATTGATAAAACATACTTTTTAAACACTGTCTCATAAATTATTAACAAGACCAGTACATTAATGGATCTTATAAAGTTAAAATAAATGTTACATGCAATGTAGCAATCTTTTTTTTTAAATTATAAACAAAAACATATTATTTTTAGTTTTACATAATTTATTATTATTGCTTATAAACTTTTATTTAAGACACAAAAACTATTATTTTGACACATCAACATATTTTCTATATAAATTTACGTTTAAATGTATTATAGAGTAATTATAGCATACACAAAAATAACAGTATAGGTTTTAAAAGGAGCCTTTTAATCTCCATTTGTTATAATTCAAATGTTTTACGAGAAACATTTTTGCCCGTTATACATGTACACACATGTACACTCGAACCTGGGTAGGCATGAGTTCGGTTGATGCCACCGGCACTAAATGCGGGCTCACGTTCGGTTTCGCTAAAATGTCCCCACTGCTTAAAACTTTTTCCCGGAAAACATTTAACGTCGTTAATAAAATGTTGGTAAATTTAAACAAATGAAATCATTCAGTGTTGGTAGTGGAACTTGAATTAATGTTTATTCATATACTTTTGTTTTAATAATAACTAATACAGTTCATGCAATTAAAAATTACACATTATTATTATTAATGTTATTATTACTATTATTTTTTTAATTATTATTACAAACTTTTCTGCTTTAAAATAAGCATGGAGCAACAAGATAACAGTAACGGCAAAAAAAACAACAAGGTCTAGCGGTTCAGTGCACAAATTCGGACCTCTGTAGGCATAGATTCGAATCCCATTTCCGGCAATAAAATGCGGGACCACATTCAGCTTTGCTAAAATGTCTACTGCTGAAAGATGTTTCTCGTAAAACATTCAAAGTAGCAAACATAAAATAAATAAATAAATAAAATAAAATAATTTAACAATAACATGAATCAACAAAATAATTCCATGAATTCAAACATTTTGCCAACATTTTTGTTTAATGGCCCAAGAGAAACTTATTTCAATTATATTTTCCTGAATGATTTTTAGTCACGTTTTCTGTGGTCTACCTCAATCTTTCTTTTGTCAACCTTTCAATTGTCTATTCCAAAACCGCTTTTGCTCATCTTTTGGGCGATAAAGGTATAATTTGACCAAATAATTTTCTTTATTTAATCGATAATTCTGTAAATCAAAGATTGAACTTTTCCGCTCAACTTTGTCATCTGGGTCATGCCCCAACCCTCCTCCTTTATGCAGTCTTGGGACTGGCTAGATTGGTTCATTTCTGATTTTCTCTAGGCAGAGTTGAAATGCAAATTGTAATTTTACTTTTTATTTTTTGCTTAATAACTCCAAAACACGTTTCATCATTAATCAAATCTAAATTATTGCGAAATAATCACTACATTGATAAAATATCGTTTTTTGACTACAATATTTTAACGTGTTAATAATAGGTTACTATGTTTTAATTCATTTTATTATAAATTCATGGCATTGATTATTTGTACATAAATAATTTTTAATTCTATACAATAAAAACTCAGTATATTGTTTCAATTAATATAATATATATAATATAACATACAATTAAAAATTACACATTTTTATTACAAATGCAATTAAATATATATATATATATATATATAATATATATATATATATATATATATATATATATATATATATATATATATATATGGTTTCGAGTCCCAACATCGATCCTTTAAATGCACACCCACGTTAGGCTTCATGAAAATGTCCACTACTAAAAGATCTGTTTTTCGTAACACATTCAAAGTAGTAAAAATAAATCAATAAAATTTTTTAATAACTTTTAATTCTATACAATAAACTCTCAACATATTGTTTGAATTTAGAACGTCAAGATTGGCTGGTGTTTACACACTATCAAGCAATGAAGACATTTATCCAAATCAAGAAAGTAAGTTTTACATTTTTGTCTTCCTTTTTTAACTTATTTTCTATTTACACACGATGTACGTAAATTTTTGATCAAATTTTATCTTTTTTTAGGTGTTCTCAATATGTCGTGTCAATATACTGGATCGAAAAATATTCATCCATTTGCTTACAGAGTACATACCCATTCGCATGGTAAATTGTTAATAATAATTGAATTTGTTTTAGTTACCTAACGTTTTTATTTAAATATTATATAAAATCAATAATATAAAGCAGTGTATAAAGATAAATTTCAATTTGTTTTTTTACAAAAAAATAGCAACAATTGTAACCAAACATTGATAAAAATAAATAATTGTTCAATTTATTATAGTTCTGGGATAGAAAAATTAATAGTAAATAGAATAATTATAAATTAAAATATTTTGAGATAATACAATCTTTTGCAATATGCTTTTGTTTTTGTAGTAATAGATAAGATAATTGACTAAATAACATACACAAAAAGCTTTTAGCATTAAAATAAATCGTATATGATTTAACTTTTTAATTTAATTAATATTTAACAGATTAAATTGATTTATAATTGTTTTATAGTTAATATATAAAAATAGATGCACTGTGATACTTTGCAACATTCTGCTCTAGTTATTTATCTTAGACGCATCAAACTCTTACTAATACATACTTTAGATAATGCTTTAGCAATACACATCAAGTAACATGATTCCCAATAATATTCTTTCAATAAAGCAAAATACTAGCATTTATTAAAACTTAAAACAACCACATAGAATTTGTTATTAACTAAAATATATGAATATATAGACAAAAAGTTACAACGTTTATAATATGAACAATTTAAATAACATTCACTGTTTTTTATAACTTCTACCAGCCGCTTTAAATCTGAGTCTATCAATAAAATTCTTTAAAGCTTAATTTTTACAACATAATTAATATTCTCTATAAGTAATACATTATTTTACAACTTGTTAACCACTCTTTAAAAAAACCCTAACGTAAAATTAATTACGTTTAGATCCGGGCTGTAGAGGATCAAATGTACGAAGGTCCGTTTTCTTTCTTAACATGGTTTTTGCAAATATATAATAAATTGTAAGTTTTACTAAAAAACACATTATCAATTTGAAAATGTACATTGGATCATTATTTTGAACATGCTTTAAATTATAGTGAGATAGAAATGTTGATAAAGCGTTAGACTGAAACCTTAGTAGGCATTAATTCAATTCCTACTACCGATACTAAACACGAGCTCTTGTTTGAATTCGCTAAATGTTCACTTGTTGAAAACATTTTTTCTATAAAACATTTTAGTATTAACAACTAAAATGTTTTAAATAATAATTTTTAAAATTAAACTAATAACTAGATATTAATAATTGTCTATAGTTTTCACCATATTAGTCATTTTAAATAAATATTAATAAACGTACAAACTGGATTTATATTGTTTGTTTTACATTATACAATAATAATGTATTTTTTAACATGCTTTTAATATATGTTGAGTTAATGTTGTTTTTGATTCCAATTATTTATAAACTTTCAAGGTGTATTAAACGAAGGTGAAGTTATTCACAATGGACAAGGATATAAAATAGGCGAAATGTCACCCCAAAAACCTCAAGTAAATATTGGCAAATCACGTTAATGTGTACTTCATTGTAGATGTTTTATCCTGTAAAAAATCAATCATTAGTTGTTCAAAAAGGCGATTGGTTGGTACGTTTTGCTTTTTTTTTAATTATCTGTTTTACAAGTACAGAATGCCAAATGCATAATGCGAAATGGCAGTGAAAAACTAATCAAAATTGGGTACGTTGAATTTAATATAAGAAGAAGAAGAAAAAGGAGAATATACACAATAATAATAATTTAAACAAAAATATTTAATATAAAATTAAATATATTTTTAATAAAAAGCAAATTTAAGAAACATCTTATCAATGTTAAAATATTGTTGTTTATTCATTTTGAAGATTTACACGCAAAGATGAAATGTGCAATTTTTATATTATGTACTGGGTTGCTATAAAGGACGAAGAGCAAATTTACGATAAAAATAATCAAATGTGTGACGTAAATTATGAATTAGACGACAATAATTTTTATTTTGGTAATCATACTTTCTTATTATTTATTTATTGCAAAACCCTTTAGCTATGAACAGGATAAAAACAATAAAATTGTCTCATGTGATTGTACATCACATTTTTGGCATTAAAGATTCCGCATTTAACGATTCATATTTGACTAAATCTCGTTATTAGAATCATGTTGTTAATTTTTTATTATTTTGTTAAAATAGTGTTTTGTAGTTTTTTGGAAATACTTCTTTACAAAAGGTCATGTTGCTAATTTTGCACTCTACCCATGCTCCTTTATCAACAAATTTGGGATCGGTTACAATAGATTTTTAAATAATAATAATAATAATAATAATAATAATAATAATAATAATATACAGATATATATATATATATATATTATACAATACCCTTTTTCTCTAAAAATAAGCATAGGGCAATAAGACAACAATTACAGCAAAACAACAACGAAGTCTTGTTGGCATTAAAAATTCTGCAAATCAAAGATTGAGCTTCCTTTCGGCTTTCAATAAAACCTATCATCTGTGTAACTTTGTTATCCAGATACGTGCGATCACTTTTTTGCCGTTGTTTGCCGGAATGTTGTTTTATTAGCAGTATAAATTTTTTAGAAAGTCCAAGCTGCTAACCTTGCGCTCAAACCCTCCTCCTTTATCCAGGCTTGGGACTGGCTAGATTGAATCATTTCTAATCCAAACTAGGCGGAGTTATAATAATAATAATAATAATAATAATAACGAAAATACTATTATTTTGTTTTTTAATAATTTGTTTATTTAGATTATATATGATTTATTAAATAAGCATTAAAACAAAATTGTTTAGATCTATGTATTTATTTTACAATTATTGTATAATTTTTAATTGTTTGCACTTTTCTTATTTACTTGTGCTAATAATAAATAAATTGTTTGACTTGATGATGCTTAATGTATTCCTGTTTAAGTATTTAAATAATTTTGAATTATTGTTGTTAGGTATCGTTTGCGTAACAAACTTTAATTTGTGCAGTTAAATTTAATAAATATAATGTAATATTTTTTATTTTAAATAATGTAAATCGTTTGCATATCTCACCTGTTTAAATGTATAAGGTTGCCTATTTATATTGTTAATTGTTTAATTTTAGATGAACGTGAAGAATTTGTTCAAAATCCTTATGAATATACGTACCCATTTATGGACATGGAAAAATTTTAATTTAATTTAGTCATTTACTATAATTGTTTTGTCAAATACATTTATAAAACTGCATTTATTTAATGCGTTAAAGATTGAGTTTTTGGACTATTTTGAGTTAATGATCACAAAAATATGGCTAGGCGCTAGAATTGTAACTGGGTTGGTAAATGTTTGGTGCTAGAAATAAGCTCTTATTTAGTTAAATTAAATTCTCATTAAATAAATAATGTTTTCTGTTATATATTTAACAAATAAACAAAACATACATATTTGCTTTTTTTAGATTTATTATGTGAATGTTTTACAAAAATGTATTGTTTTAAATTTATAGGCAGATTTGCATGTAAAAACAATTAAAAAACAATTTGTATTTATGCAAGTACATATTTATGATTTGAGCTCCTAGCACTACTTTAACTCAAAATTAAACATAAATTAATTAATAACCGGATAAAATATTTTATTTACTAATCAGATAGTTTAGCATTTATAGTACACTAATTTATTAATATATGTTTACATAAATCTAGTTGTCTTTTTTGGTTTTTGTTTGTACATTTAATAAAAAACATTTGTTATTTAGTAAAATTTTAACAAAGACAAACATAGGATTAAACTTAATGTAGGTGACTAAATTTAAATATTTGCATATTTTGCGCTCGAATTCAGACCTCGGTGGGCATAGGTTTGAATCCCATCTCTAGCACTAAATTGCGGACTCACGTTCGGCTAAACTAAAATATCCACTACTAAAAGATGTTTCTCGTAAAACATTCAAATTAATATACATAAAATAAATAAAATATTTTACTGGTAATAATAGAATTTATATTCAAATTTTAATTGTTTACAAAATTTGAATGCTGAATTTCGAAAACATTATACATCTAGCACTAGTAAAGCAATATTCACAAAGTATTTTATTAAAATGCATATTTACCTAATATTCTTAAATAATATAAAAATGTAATTGTGTTTTATGTGTTCACAATTTTATTAAATTATTTTACTTTTGCTACGACAGTAGTTCAAAAAAAAGTTAAAATACTTTAAATTTAGGTTAAATTAATATTTAATAAATAACAAATTTATTTGCAAAGATGTAAGAAATAAAAAATAATTATAGAGAAATACCAAGTAACAGATTAATAATAATTGTCATTAAAACGATATAAGTAATTTTTTAGACTGTCCTCAAATGAGGACAGTGGGATATAATGGGTTAATATTGTTTGCATTTTTACAAAAAAATAAATAACAAATTATTAGTTAATTTAACTTCCTGATATATGCCGACAATATTAGTATTTAAAGGCTTAAATTTTGAATTGCTACAACAATACATAGACAGATTCTAGAACTGGTTCCAAAATCAGACGTTTCTTAAATTGGGTGAAGTGTCAATAAATGAATGCACCATCTTTTGTTCTCTAATTTAATGTATAGTGACAGTAATACATTAGATTAAAGTGGATTTCAACATTATACAAAGCAACCCAAACACGTTTAAAAATTATATTTTTTAAAAAGAAATGTACGTGCTTTTATTCAGTTACTTACATTTATTGTCTATGTATTAAGTTACACGTAAAGCATTGTGTACAATGTATAGCAACTTTTTTGAAAGCTGACATTTGTAAACTGCGCACAGTTTAAAGCAAATTTCCAAAATTTTCTAAGTTGTTATGGAATTCTGGATATCTAAATCAATTGAAAATACTCAAATTGTTCTTATTGTATAATAAAATGTTTTAAAATAACATTCAAATATATCAGTTCATAAATTTCAGTTGCGTTTTTACTAATTCTTAAGAATTAGGACTTTTATTAGAAGACATATGTGCAAGTTACAAAATTTAAAAAAAAACAGGTTTACGTAAACATTATTAATTTATTTAAACTAAAATTCAAAATCTTTTATCGCACTCAATGTGTGTTTTATATAAAGAAGTAAAAATTATATTTACAATTAATACTTACTGAATATAATTACATAATTAAATATTATTTTAACTTAAAATTATATAAATTGACAAATTAATAAATATATTTAATTAATAATTTTAAATAAAATAGTTTAATACTACTACCTATTCTTAATCAACTGAAATCCAATAAAAATTACAATTATAAACTAGTGAAATATCAGTAAAACATTAGTAAATAATCAATAATGTTTGTAAATTAATAATGCCAAATTTTGAACTATATAATTTTGAGTTTTATAATAATTATTAAATATAATTTTTTAGTTTTTAAAACTTATTTGCTGAAAAATAAATAATCTAAATTTAAATTTAAAAAAACGTACATTAAACAAATATTAATTTTGTTAATTTTTAAATGTAAAAAATATAAATAAAATTAAAATTGAAATAATAAAAATATTATATTTTTATTTTGTTTTGTTGCATTTAACTTATGTATTATTTCGCTCGTGCGTACTTTTAAAACCATGCAAAAGAGTCTTCTATCATTTTTCACAAAACCAATCAATGTTTTAAAGGATATTTCAAGTACACAAAATGTCGAGAAAAAACGGCATTTAAACAATAGTACAAGCATTGAATCGATCAAAAGTAACTCGTTGCATGAAGATGAAGTATATTACAATTTATCAAAAATTAATATTTTTAGCCACTGGATGATTGTATTCAGTTATCTTCAGTTTCGAAAAAAAGAAGAGTTATTATTGAATCAAGTGATGAAGAAGATGTAGATTTTAATAATTGTAGCATACAATCTGAAAATGTTGAATCAGTTTCAAAGCTTGATGTTGGTCCTATTAGTATCTATTTTTTAGTCTTTTAGTTTTTCATCCGACTTACAAGATTGCAATAAAACAACTGTTAATTGTAGTTTAAACAATTCAATTCAAGAATTGAAAGATGATCTAAATACATCAATTATTGATAAACCATTAGATGATGGTTGTACATGGATGCATTTGAGTTTACCATTTCTCAATCATAATAAAATGAAAGATATTAAGGGTCGTAAATTTGGTCATCCAGATTATGATCAACGTACTTTATATGTACCAGAGGATTTTAAAGTTTGCTCATTTTAAAAAAGTTACACTTCAGGTTAAACAAACGCCTGCTATGAGACAGTGGTGGGATATTAAATCTAAATATGCTGATGTAATATTATTCTTCAAAATTGGAAAGTTTTATGAGTTGTATCATATGGATGCAGTTATTGGCATTGAAGAGTTAAAGTTAATTTCTGTCAAAGGATCTTTTGCACATTGTGGATTTCCTGAAATCGCATTTCCTCGAATGGCAGATTGTTTAGTTCAAAAAGTATATTTTTGAAACTTTACTTAATTTAATTATAGGGTTACAAAGTTGCACGAGTGGAACAAACTGAATCTGCTGACGCTATGGTTGAACGCTCGAAAGGAAAACCTTCTTCAGAAAAAGTTGTCAGAAGGGAAGTTTGCCAATTAATTACACCTGGCACTTGTACTGCTAGCACTTGGACAAATATATCCGAAAAAAAGTTTTATACATCTAATAACCAGTCTAGTAATTCTGAATGTTCGGTAGATTCTTTGGATACTGTATCTTCTGATTCCTTTTTGTTAGCTCTTCTTGAGTCTGTAAATGAATCGGTGCATAGTTTTGGAATTGCTCTTTTAAATGCTTCTACTGGTGAAATAATGGTAACTTTTTTTGTTGTAATATTAATAATATTAGGTTGGTCAATTTACTGACGACCGTTATTCTTCACGTTTGAGAACTCTTATCGCCCACTATCCACCTAATCAAGTAGGTTTACAAATTTTTTTATTGAGCTGGAAATACATTAGATTTTAATATTTTATAAGTTTTTAAATATTTTATTTGAAGCAGTTGCTTTTAATGCATGTTTACCTAAGTGGATATACTAAATATAACGATTTTTGAAAAATATTTATTTTTGCATTTGAATGTAGATACTTGTTGAATGTGGTGGATTGGGGGGTACTATTAAGATACTTTTGAAAACTTGCTTATCGAGTATACCAACAGAAAAATTAAATCCTCAGCAATTTTGGAGTGCAAAACAAACTATACAAGAACTAGAGTCAGCGGATTATTTTAATAAAAGTGTTTCAAATATAGAACATTTGTCAAAGTTTTCTTGCAAAAGAAATTGGCCTGATGTGATTCTGAACATGTTATCTGAAGGTATTTTATTTTCGTTTTCATGTGATTATAAATTCTTTCCTACTGTACATGATAGTTTTAATTCTGATTTTGTACCTTCAAATAGTGCATCGATTCAAAATAACGTGGATCAGGAATCGAGTGTTCAACATTATAACCGTTTTCGTCGTAACAGGCTAGTGTAAATATACTTTGAGGGGTACTCAAAAAATAGCTTAAGGTATATGTATGCTATGTGTAGCTGTTGGGCTAAGGGAAACAGCTTTCACAAATTTAAACAGCCTTATTAATTTTTGTAAACAGTTACGTTGTTATAGAGATGGCGTTTATCTTTCAAGAAATTTTAGTATGTTTGGTGCTTATACGAAGATTTATTTGAATATATATTTGAACACAAAAATTGTAGTATTTACGTATTTCAGTTGATGTTAGTTTTTTCTTTTACATCTTTTCCCTCTTAAGAAAGGTTGCTATTTTCTCCATTTGGTTCTGTACTGAATCAAAGTGAGGCATTATGATTATTAAATAGTTTTGATGTTTTTTTTACTGTTACAAACCCTCATTTACTCAAGCTTGAGACTGGTTAGATCGGTTCGTAATTTATCCTTTCTAACTGGTACAGTGTGCTAATTCGTTTACAAGGTCGCAGTTGAAATATTTAAATATGATAATATTGTAATATTACATTTTGAAATTATTCATCATCATCGGGGATAAACATCCCCCACCGGTTATTATCACTCAGGGTAGTCCAACAAAAACCAAAGCGTCTGTAAAAACGTCAACTTTTGTAGTGTGTACTCAAAGAACGACACTTGAGGTGTGCTGACATTAAATGTTAATTACATCCCGAGTTAAACCCTTACAATGACCTCTGTTGGCTGCATAGGGTAAACAAACAGACGCCCATTTAAATAATTCATTTGGACGAGGGGCTTAGCATAAATAAAAGGACTAAGTTCGCATGTTACAATGTCGGTCCAAATTTTCCGTTGGCCGCTTGGCCTTCTTTTCCATCCGGGTAATGGGTGGTCTTCCATAGCTATTCTGGCTGGATGAGTGGGAGATCTACGTAAAACATTGCCAATCCATTTTAATCGTCTTTCTTTAACTGTGTTAGATATACATGGCCAATAAATGTTAAGAGACTTACAAATATCTGGGAATGGTCGAAATATTTTACCAGCTATTAAGTGAGTGCGTTCAATAGAAGACAACGAGCGAAACCATATAGATCTTAAACAGCTTTGCTCAAAAAGAACAAGATTTTGCGTATCCGCTTGGGTGAGAGTCCAAGTTTCACATGCGTAAAGAAGAATGGAACACACTAAACTCTTATATATTCTAATCTTGGTTTTAATAGAAATATTACTTTTGTTCCACAAAGGTTTACTTAAACGCCCAAAGGCTGCAGCAGAGAGGCGAATACGACGCCGAATCTCTGAAGAGCTGGATCCTTTACTATTTATGATCGAGCATAGGTACGTAAATTCATCGACCACAGGGAGTGGGCTACCATTAACAGTGATTGGATTTTTAAGGGGACGTTAGCTAAAACCACTGTTTTTTTAGTATTAAGATATAAACCGTATTTCTCTGAGGCTTTTTGAGTAAGTTCAATCGCATTTTACAAATCTTCGGTTTCTGCCATAATAACCGCATCGTCTGCATATTGAAGATCCGCTACCTTGCGACCATCATGAGTTATACAGCCCTCAAATGACCGAGACACTTCATGAAAAATGTCATCAACTACAAAATTGAAGAGCATGGGAGCTAAAACACATCCTTGGCAAACACCTGAATTTATGTAGATTGCATCTGTTAAAGAATCACCATTCCGTATTACTGCGTTTGACGACGTGTATAACGATTTAATAATGTTGACAATCTTGGCAGGGAGGAGACCGACCCCTATTTAGCGCGTCCACAGGTGGCGGATAGTGGAATGACCTTTAACAATAAAGGTTAGCTGTGGATAAGGCTGTGCCAAATAAACAGCCGTGGACCAAACGGATACTCAGGCGTTAAGGTCGTTAACGCGTTGACAAGACGGCGACAACGGTTATCGGTGTCACCCTGAGTATTATCACCAAGCAGCCCTATTTAGGGACAGCACTGCTTGCTCCATTCGGAGAGGGGCTTAGAAAAGGTGGTTTAAAAAGTGCTCGTCTTCTCACCAGGATGGCTGGCCGCGGCTAACTGGTCTATATACTCGCGATCGAAATTATCTCAAAAATCAATTAAAGGCCGTGGTCAACAGGGCTGATACTGATGACCAAATTCAAAAAAACACCATTCTCAGAGCTCAAACAAGGCAGAATGTGACTCGCGACGCTACTGCCTGCTCTGTGAATATTACTCGCGATAATGGACCGGTTTGAAATTATTGAAGATGAAGAAGTTACAAATAATTAGTTATCAACTAGAAGCATGATAATTAAACAAATTAGACTACATTTTTATTTTAGTTAAGATGTTATATCTTAAAATATTATAGATGATCCTTTGGGTCAAACAGTCAAGCCTGGTTGTGAATTAGCTCTTCGATCGCTTGGTGCCGTCATCTACTATTTGCGTTATTGTCTCATTGATAGAGAAGTTATGACTTTGGCATATATTGAACCATACATTTCACCTGATCAAACCGTTAAATTGTATGACACTTTTTCTAGTGGAAAAAGTCAAACGGGGCCGCTATCAATGGTTGGTTATTCTATTTGTAAATTGAAAAAAGCGTTAACTGTTGTTTATAGTTTTGCATACACTTAATTATTTTTAGTGTAGATTTTATAACAATTTTTTTAAATGTGATACTGAAGAAATTTACTGTAGCGTGATAGCGGTTATCTTATTAGGTTGAATGTTCCTTGTTTGTATTTAAGTCGTCTTTTTCGAAGTGTGTTTATAAATTATTTAATCAATGTTGGATTTTGTCTAATTATTGTGATCAAGTAAGGACATTACGATGAAATTAAGATACTTAACTGTAATGCTATAATTAAGGCAGTGAATTGTAAAAACATTAACTTTTTCATTGTTTAATAAACATTTTAGGTGTTGGATAGTATTACTTTATCTAATTTGGATATTATTAAGAATAATATGGACGGGTCGCAAGAAGGTACTCTACTTGAACGACTGAATACTTGTCATACATTGTTTGGTAAGTCAGTGAATTATTATACTCTTTTTTACATAACTTATTAGATATATGAATGTCGGTTATATAGAATACTAGTTAGTGTATTTTTCGTTTTCTTTTTAAACGATCTGGTATTTACAATGTTTTACTCTTTTTTAAAATAATAATTTTTATTTTTTCCATTATATTTCTGTAAAAATTTAACGTCAGGAATATCGCTATTATTGGAATTTGAGATTTTATTAAGCACTTTGTTTTTATTATTATTTTATGCCATGTTGGGTTATATCGCGTTTTGACGGATATGATATTCGAAACGAATTAATTTACAGGTCGTCGACTGTTGCGCCAGTGGTTGACAGCACCGCCTTGTGATATCGACTTGATTCGACAAAGACAAAGTGCTATTGGCAATTTGATCAATTTGAATGAAATTATTCCGAGAATACGCGACAAGTTACGTCTTATCCCCGATTTGGAGCGTCTCATTACAAAGCAAGTTTGAATTTTGATTACGTCTTTGAGCACTCCGTAGATAGTACACCCCCAGTTACACATTTGCTTGTTTTATTTTTACTACAGCTTTTAAAATTCAATATTTTTTGACTGGTAACATAGTTGCCTCTTCTTTATTTCTATATTTGTACAGTATATTAAACGATCAACTTTAATGGTTTGATAAGCGTGACACACGTAACAAACATAACAAAGTATCTTGGCTGGTAGACGGCAGCCTTGTGATGGCGCCACTGTTCGCAAAGATTGACAAGGTCACCTGATATTTCATTAGAATAATCACCCTTAGCCCAATGGCTACATATGATACACGTATACTTTAAGATACCTTTTAAGTATTACGTATGTTTACACCCATCTTCCAGAGTGGAATCTCAGTTATATCGTTGTGCACGCGATTCCTCTTCACTATTTTTATATTTGTACAGTATTTTGAACAGTCACTTGTCATTGATTTGTATACATTACTGTTTACGATTTTCTACGCAACTTTAACTTAATTTGGAGACCATTGATCAGTTGAGTTTATATGCATATTTTTATTGCCTATTTTTTCCGTTTATCCAATATAATACGTAGCATTTATTATTCTGTTTTTGTTAGAATACATTTACTGGGTTCAAAAGGTACAAGTCAAGATCATCCAGATAGCAGAGCTGTTTTGTACGAAGAAGTACAATATTCGCGCAAGAACATTATTGATTTTGTGGCTACACTTGACGGATTTCGTTTGGCTATGAAAGTTATGGAGGAAATGTCGACGTTCAATTTGACGTAAATTGATTTCACTTTGTCTTATTGTCATTATGGGGATGCCCATGATCCTGTAGATGTGATTGATACTCATAAAGTCTTGATTTTCAATGATTATGATATTCCTAACTGTTCCTCCTCCATGTGATGCATCTCACACCAGGTGCACATAGGCATCTAGACTATTAACAGAAGGGACTGGGTGCACAGCGATATTATTTGGGTTTTGTTTAGGCGGATGAGTGCAAGCTTATAGTCAGGGTACTTAAAAGGTATCTTAAGGCTTCTTCTTTTGTGATAGGTATATTTCTGTGCATTAATCTAGATGCTTAGGTGCATCTAGTCCAGGATACACCACGTAAAGATAACAGTCAGGAAATTGAAACTTTATAAGCATTACTCAAATCAGTGTTATTAGCATCCGGTTTTTTATTATTTATTTAATGTTTAATTTTTTCAATTTTAGGTTATATTTTTATAGTTTATAATTTTATGGGTGTTTTTATGTATTACGAGTATTTTCATTACCTTTATGGACTTTGTTGTATTGTTCATTGTTTTTACAGTTCACCTTATTTGAAGTCATTGGTTACCTTCACAGATTGTGGTGGAAAATGTCCTGATTTGATCGAAAATATTACTTATTTCAAGGTCAGATTGATGCAACGTTTTAATGCGTATTTATACATTTCCTCAATAACTAGATATTTTTTCGTGCACCATCGTTTTAAATTAATAATTGATTACTGCTGTTATAATGTACAAACCATGATCATATTTTTATTTTTATTTGACTTTTATCTTTGAAGGATATTGCTAATATTTTGTGAAAGCTAAATTTTTGAAGGATATTGCTAATATTTTGTGAAAGCTAAATTAGTGGATATATATATATATATATATATATATATATTACGTAAATTTATCTTTTGTTACAGGCAAATTTTCCGAAACTAAATTTATAATCAGCTTTTGATATGAACATATTAATCAAAATTTGGTGGTAAAGTTACATTTTCGTTAGTTCCAAGTTCGTATAATATTCCAAATTCCAATGTGAAGAAGTTGTTAGATGAGAATTGAACTTGGGAAGATGAATAAAGTTTATTGTCTATAAGATCGCTTCCTTGTAACGATACTTTTAGAAACCTTTTAGGTATCTTCGATGTACCCTGGCATCCATTCACAGGGAGGAAGTCTGGTGAATGCGCAGCTATACAGCTGTCCACTCGTCCCTAACGTTATTAGCCTAGATGCCAGTGGGCACCTAATCCAGGATGCACCACGTGGAGGAGGATAAGTTAGGAATATCACAATTGGAATTTGAGACTGTGAACATTACTCAAATCCTTCTAATGTGAGAATATTATGTTTTTGATATTTGGGCGCCATTGGTGAACACTGATTTTCAGACAAAAGTTTTTTTTTGAATTTTCCAAGTATCTGAACCAATAAGTGAATATTTGGCAAAGCCAAATGGGGATCAGGATTTAGTACCGACGGTGGTACCCGAACCGATATTCATCCAGGTTCTAGTCCAGTGCTCAACCAACACTGCCATCCCGATGGAGTTTGGAAGCATCTGTCAGTAAGCCCTAAACGAGGGTGCACAATTAGTAGTATTGTTGGAGGGACTAAAACCTATGTACTTTTAATTCTAGTCTTCTAACTACCTTTGCCATACCGATACGCACACGAACACAGGTATATGCAATTAGGTGGTTCCGTATTAGGAATTACAGATTGTATCGTATTTTTTGTAAATAAACTTTATCATAAGAAGTTGAGGTTTTTGGTCATGTCAACATTGCGCGTTGATTTTGTACATTTTGATATTTCTGTTTAAACACAAGTGTGACATCTTGGCGATTTGTTCAGTATTTTTTGTAATTTTGGCGACTATAGTGATTCACATTGAATTATTTGTGTTTTTAGACTGCATTTGATGCTGAAAAAGCCAAACGGGATGGTCGTATCACACCTGAGGCTGGAATTGATCAAGATTACGATTCTTCCGTTTCCGATATTCAGGTTCGATTTGTTATATAGCTGCTTGTATTTTATAATTTTGGATATATATACACTAAACCAGATTTTTTAATAAAATGGAATATATTTTGTTCACTTGTGACGGTTTATATAAAACGAACTATTTACGTAAGCAGTTATTTTTCACAGACTAATGAGTACATCTTACTAATAAAATATTTACCCTTTACATTACTTTTATTAACAATTTTTTTACACCGAACATTTTTAATATATTTTATTTTTACCACTTTAAATGTTTTACGGGAGTTATTTTTCATTAGTGGACATTTTAGCGGAACCCGCATTTAGTGCTGGTGGTGGGAATCGAATCTATATCTACCCATGTTTACCGCCGATGATCGTGATTATTAATATATCCTGAATCTGACTATAACTAATTAAGTACAGCAACAAAAGTTGGTGGCAGAGCCACATCTTCATTAGTTCATATAGCATCCCGAATTACTATACTAAGAGGCTGTCGTGTGTGAATTGAACTTAGGAGGATAAACGAAGTTTCTTGATTAGAAGACAACTTTTTTGCGACGACACCAGTGTTTACAAGAATTGACGAGGTGATTTTCTTTATAGTAATTGGGGGTTGACGCCGGTTGACAGATTCACAAGCCAAACCTGTTATATATGGTAAGTTGGTACTTTGTGATACCTTTTAAATATTTTGGGTGTATGTTGGCACCGATTCACTGTGAATGGAGTGCACTGAAAACCCAGTTATACTGGTGTGCACTCTGTCCCTGCTGTTATTAGTTTAGATGCCTGTCGGCACCTAATCCAGGATGCATTACGTGGAGGAGGAACAGTTGGGAATATCATAATTATTGGAATTTGAGACTTCGTAAGCATTATTCAAATCATTAGAATTCTTATTATTGACTGTTTATGAATTTATTATAACTTTTGGTATGTATAGGACATTCTTTGTTCAAGGTGCTAACAACTATGAGGATTTGAGTATAACTTATAAAATCTCAATGTTCAATATTGGTGATAATCCTGCCTCCAGCTTTTGTAAACTATGGCGCCGTCATAATAAACACGATTATTCTCCCTTATTTGTTGTACTTAAAGAAAAATTTTCTTAACATTTAAAATGCTTTATAATTACAAAAGTAATGATGAGTTAACCATTTCACTAATCTATTAATTGATTGGATATTCTTTTGTTTTTGTTTTAGAGAATTACAGAAGAACTCAACAATTTTCTTGTCGAATGGGGAAAACGTTTAAATTGCCAAGTTTGTTTATGCATTTTATCTTAGCCTTGATTCTCTTACTTAATTACCGTATATAGTTCAAATTTTTGTTTCAACATATATATATATATATATATATATATATATATATATATATATATATATATATATATATATATTTTTGTTATATATAATATATATATATATATATATATATATATATATATATATATATATATATATATATATATATATATATAAAGAAATGGGTTGATAGACAAAATTGTTGTGATAGTTCTACTGTGTTGGGGTGGTCCAGCGGTACAACGCTCAACTCGAATTTTGATGGGCATGGTTCAATCCCCAACTCCATCATATCCTATACCAAGTCCAGTTGAGAAAAGAGGATTGTTTGAACGCAAGATTAGCAATTGGGCCCCCGTAAGAAACGGCGCTTACAAAACAAGAAAACACCATTTCATTTAAGTGAAGGCAGCATAATGACGGTGTTAGGTGAAATCCGAATAGAATTTCAATGTTTAACATATGCAATCTTGCTCCTTGCTCTTCAGAGCGAAAGGTTTAAAAGAAAAGAAAAAATGATTAGGTCCCCATTACCGGCCCCCCTTAGGCTTTACCAAAATTTGTACTTGTTGACGGATGCCTTCCCTTAAAACACTTAAAGCTGTAACGATAAAAGAAGGATTTTGCTTGTTAGAAGTAGTAGCGCACAGCGTTTGAGATCACTGGACAGTTAGCATTATAAATAATAAGTTCACAAGCTTTGTTTCGATCACCCGTAGCACAGTGGTTAAAGCTTCAGTTCGAAATTTGAAAGTCATGGGTTCAAGGTATGCACTATTGATAATTCTAAACAAAGTTGAAACAGATATGCAATGATCTTGGTTAGTTCAAACCAAAGAACGTACAATTTTAATATTTCTCCCTCTAAACAAATCAATGCGATTTTCTCTTCCTGGCTCAATGACTATATATTGCACCGTGAATGTTCGTTTGTATGCATATGTTTGCACTCAACTTATAAGCACTAATCACTTTCATTTATCACCTATGCGCAAGAGCAGCTTACGTACGTCGGTACAGCACGCAATCGGTATCAAGTCGAAGTTCGCGAGTCGGCAACGTCGCGAGTTCCACGCGATTGGCAATTGAGTTCGCAACGCAAAGGTTTCAAGCGGTATCGGTGTACTGAAACGCAAACGTGGCTAGCCGAAATGACCGAAGCCGAAGAACGCAAAGACGTCAGTCTGCGATCAATTATGCGCCACATATTTTCTTCGTTTAGCGAATCGTACGTTGTATCCGTTGTCTTATTCGTATTGCTATGATATTCCTGTCCAATGTAAATATTAAACTCATTATCTAAAATAGTTTTATCGACAACCATTAGCTTTCTAAGTACTTATCGCCCAATCAAGTGTGTCGGTTGTTGGATACATATACTGGATGCATTGATAGATGGAATGGGAAAATTTTAGTGTTTTGATGTAAAGAAGAGGGTTATTGTACTTTTCGTCTCGAATGGAAGTTAACATAGAAGTGGTGTAGACTCTATTTAAAACAACACAAAGAATTACGGTTTGTGATGTTAGAAAAGGGAAAGTTTATTAAGGATTCTTTTTTAAGAAACCTCTTGTTGATTTGGCGGTTTTATTATGCTATTTATTTATGATGATGAAGGTTTTGTGTACGTGAGAAGCGAAATTTGAATTCTTGTGATTGCATTTTATTGTTTTGAAAGTTATCTTTACTTTTATGCTATTTTAACGTGTTTCTGTTACATTTTTTATGTAATTGCATCGCCCCCACCAATTATTATTGTATAAAGTTATATATATATATATATATATATATAACACTAGAGATACATTCAGCGTAAAATATATTTTCACCACTAATATATTTTAAAAAATAACAACATTTTTAAAAAAGTAGTACAAATAATGGGAACAAAATGAAATAGAATGTCATATGTTAATGAATATAAATATAGTCAATACAGTAAACATGTGATTTTAGAAAAATTCAAAATTACTACTTTGAACGAGTCGTTATAAGGCACAGTTGCATTATGCTGTAGGATGTCCAAATTAGTTCGAATAAAAGCTTGGTTCCTACTTTGATAGATTTGTTAGAAGTTCAGTTTTGTTTGATTCTGGCAGGCAGAAGTAAATATAGCAAAAAATTGTTAGAGATAAAATTGATATGAAGTTATGCAATAATCGTAAAGTCTAGAAGAAAAATGTGTTAATTAATAAATACCTCAGTAATATGGTCATAAAAAACCCTCATATTTATGTATAACATCTTTATTGCAGATTTAGCCAGTGGCATTCGTGTATGCGTAATTTGGCCGAGTTAGATTGCTTTATCTCGTTGGCTTTTTATAGCATGGGTGCGTCGGGAAGTACCTGTTTACCTGAATTTTATTCTTTGAATTCCACGTGCGATCGGGTAAGGAACAATTATTATACAATAGTTAATGGTTTTTCCATTAGGTTTAATTATTTTGCATTGCTTGACTGTCCGTCTTTTGTGGATATTTTAGATGGAGTTTTGAATTCCATTATCAAGCTGAAAATGCTGTTTGTATAATATGTTTAAAAATAGAATAAATCTGGATGAATATAGTGTTGCAAATAGTACTACTTCAATTGTTTCACAAAAAAAAGCATCTTTCAAAAGAGTGGACATTATGGTAAACGTGCATCCGCATATATTGCCCGTAGTGGGGATTAAACCCAATCCCAGCCAGGTTTGGGTCGAGCGCTGTAATACGCCTTTATGTCATCAAGAATATTCTAAGAATTTTGATGATCCTGATTAACAATTATGTAGAGTCAGTGTTCAATAATGGAAATATTTCCAATTCCCATTAGACCCTAGCTAATATAAACCGGGAACCGAGTGTACAGCAATATAGTTGCGCACTTATCTTGGGATACCAACATGTGTATTTGTTGAGCTAAGTTAGACAACTCCGGAAAAAAATCGGGAATATAAATTAATGAAATTCCATTGTTTGATAAACGTTGTGGATAAGGTAAAAAGGTAACAATAACAAAAGTTGGTGGCAGAACCACCTCTTCATTAGTTCCAAGTTTGTACAGCATCCCGAATTCCTGGGCGAAAAGGTTAGATGCGAGTTGAACTTGGTACGATACATGATGTTTTTTGGCTAGAAAACAGCTTCCTTGCAACGACGCCAGTGTTGACAGGAATTGACGAGGCGACCTTTTTAGGGGGTTAACGGTACTTAACGGATATTTTGAGATACCTTTAAAGCGGAAGTCAAGTGAAAGGCCAATTATACCCCTGTACACTCGCACCCTGCTATTACTAGTCTAGATGCCAATGGACACCTAGTCCAAGATGCACCATGCATTACTCAAATTATAACTATCCAAAATTTTAATTTTCAAACACATCAGCCATATTTGGAAATTGTCGATGGCATTCATCCGTGTCTGGTCAATACGTTTACGGGCGGCGACATTATACCCAACGACGTCTATTTGGGTTCCAGCACGACTGTGACGATTGAGACAAATCCTTTCGACAATTCCCTCGTATTGCTCGTCACCGGACCAAATATGGGTGGCAAATCGACCTTGATGCGGCAAACGGCATTGCTTATTATTTTGGCCCATTTGGTATTGGACTGTGGTTTTTTGATGTTTGTTAAATATGTAATTACATTGTGGCTGGTAATATGGTCACTTTATTAGTTCTATATTTGTAGGGCAGTCGAATTCTATGGCTTGATAAGCATAACAACGATGCAGAAGAATGACGAAGTTTTTTACTAATAGATGATGACGTCTGAATTATTGTCAGTGATATCTCCCTTAGCTCAAGGGCTTTATGTGGGATACGTATGTCTAAAGATAAAAGTATTCTTAAGCAGAAGCCTATTTCAACCGCTGTACCTGATTCCTGCTATATTAGTCTAAGTGCTTAGGTGTGCCTACTCCTGGAGGTGACAGTCAGGAATATCACCATTATTGGAAATTGACAGGTTCTCACAATCGGTAGAATTCTGTATTGTTTGAATATTTTACAGGAATCAATTTTTAGCAAGAGACTACATTTAGTGCCCATTTACTTTTGAGTCTAGTGATCTACTAACATTACCATCCCCGGTAACGAAAATTTTATAGTAATATCTTTGTAGAGGATTATCAAATTTTATATTTTTCCTTTGTTGAACTGTATTCACAAATTCAAGACTTCAATACTATGAGTTTGGTTTAATCTACCATGATTACATACATAACTTATTTTTTTATTTGCCATTATCGTTTCATTCAGTAATATCTATCTGGAAATATAAGTTTATTTAAATTTATTTTCTTTTAGTGTAATAAATAATTATAATTCGTTTTGACAGATTTATGTTATTATCATTAAAATCTAAGAATAGAATTAATTTTTCTTTTTTACCTAATACTTTTTTTAATGTAGTTGAAAAATATCACTTTAAAAGTAAAAGAAAATTTCATTACTAATACTATCTCTCAATGCAAAATTTATTGTTGGTATAATCGATAATTTGCGTTTACTAATTAATGCGAAAATGCATGTCAACAGTTTTTTTATATCAATTCAAGAATCCTAGTCAAACAAATATATTGATGATGACTTTGTGTCACTTGATAATTATATAAGTTGATTAATTTGTCAAAATGTTAACTTCATATTTTTATTTTGTGTTGTTTTGTTTGATGGCACTGAATGTATTAAAGCTTATGCGAAACTTAGGCTCTTACCTAATTGGATATACAAAAGTATGTTCAGTTTGAACATAGCTGTTTGAGATCCAGATGGTTTCGCACTCCGTCTTCTATTGAACGCAACCGTTTAATAAATATAAATATTTAAAATGTTTTAACCATTTCCAAATATTTGTTGCACACTTAAAATTAATTGGCCATGTATTTTTAACACAATATGAGAAAGGCGACTAAAATGGATTGACCATGCTTTACGTGGATTTCCCACTGCTCCAGTCATAATTGCTATGAAAGCCCATCCATTACGCAGATGGAAAAGAAGACCGGATAGCCAGCGAATAATTTGGACAGATAGTCCTATTATTTAGACTAACCCCAAATGGATTACTTAATTGGGCGTTAAATAATTAATTAATAGTTAATAGCGATAATTGGAGGGTTTAGTTCGGGATGTAGTTAACATTTAAAGTGGGTGTGTTTGAAGTGTCGTTCATTAAGTGCATGTTGTGAAAGTTGATGTGTTGCACACTTTTGGCAATTTGGACTACTCTGGGTGATGTTTATCATCGAAAATGATGAAAGCTTATGTTAATAAATAAATTATTTTTACTCGTTTTGCAGGGTTGTCGCATTCCCGCCCAGTCGTGTCGTCTCACTCCGGTCGACCGCATATTTTCCCGTCTCGGAGCAAGCGATCGTATGTTGTCGGGCGAAAGTACCTTTTTGGTCGAACTGTCAGAAACCGCTGCTATTTTGCGTCACTTGGGACCACACAGTTTGGTGCTGATGGACGAATTGGGTCGGGGCACGTCGACACACGACGGAGCTGCTTTGGCCAGTGCCGTGCTCGTCCACTTGGCCACTTGCTGTGGTGGCGGCGGTTCGGGACGAACGTTTGGGCCGCGGACGTTGTTTTCGACTCACTACCACGATTTGGTCGATCGATTGATGATACGTGACGTGAAGAATGGCGGAAATAAATTGGCTATTGGGTTGGGACATATGGTGAGTGACATAGTTATCTCTATATTTGTATGACTTATTAAACACGATCGACTTCGATGACTTGAAAGGCGTATGAAACGTAGAAGGATAACGAAGTTTCTTTGTAACAGCGCCACTGTTCGCAAAGATGGACGAGGCTGCCCGATTTTTTGTCAGGGTTATTTTCTTCAATCCAAGACACTTTTGAAGTGCCCTGAGTGTACGCTTGTATTTATCCGTTGAAGCGGAACCCCAGCATTGCCGCTGTGCACTTGGTCCCTGCTATTATTTGTCGAGATTCCTATGGACACCTAGCCCAGGATGCACTACGTTGAGGAGGAAATTGAGACTTTAGAAACATGTCTCAAATCCTCAGGATCAATAACATTCTAGTATTATTTTAGAAGATAAACGGGGACCAACATTCAATACCAATGGTGATGATCGAATCCATGGCTATTTAAGTTCGAGTCCAGTGTTGTACTCCACTGGACTGCCCCGCTTAATTACTGTCGTCGTCCACTTTATGTTCCTTTCTACACATCCCACAATTTTATTTAGTTATTGATTTTTACTACTAACCTTTCAGCAGTGACATTTTAGCTAAGCCGAACGTGGACCTGCTTTCAGTGCCGGTGGTGGAATTAGAACCAATGTCAATCAGGTCTGAGTCTAACGCTGTATCGCTAGGCCACTTCGGCAATGAGGGTTGTTATTTCAACAAGCAAATGATTATTGTTACAAAACGCTTTCGTTCTAAGGAACATCAAAGAAAAAAAATTCTATGTACTTGATTATCTTGCCCAGTTTGTTTGATCCTATGTGAGATTCATTTCAATTGGATCTTTTGAAGATTTCTGTGGTCTACCTTAACCTTTCATTTTACATTGTCAACTGGTCCTGATAATTTTTCGGACAGTAAACGTAGAATTTGACAAAGTGATTTTCTTTGTTGCACGCAAACGTGCGGGGGATGTTAATTTAGTTTAATTTATGTTTGCTACTTTGAATGTTTTAAGGGAAATACCTTTTAACAATGACATTTTAACCAAGCCGATTGTGGGCCTTATTTTATTGCCGGTGGTGGAATTTGAACCCATGCCCATCCAGGTACAAATCGAGCCATCTACCGCTAGACCACCCCGTAAGCTTTGAGTCATTCTTAAAGTTTCGATTTCCAATGATGGTGATATTCCTGGCAGTTCGTCCTCTATGTGGTGCATCTTGGATTAGGTGCTTATGGGCATCTAGACTAATAACAGCAGGGACCGAGTGCACAGCGGTATAACTGGCGCTTAAAAGGTATCTTAAGGTATATGTATACTACATGTAGGGAGATAACCCTGACAAAAAATTAGGTGGATTCGTCAATCTTTGCGAACTGTGGCGACGTCGCATGGTTGCCGTCTACCAGCCAAGAATCTGTCATTATTTTACGTTTGTTACTAAGTAGATCGTTTATATGCTGTGTAAATATGGAAAATAATAAAGAGGTGACCACGCTACCAACTAAATTGAAATGAAACAATCAAAGTGTATTGTAAATGAATCTAATTATTTTTTTGTTTTAGCCACCTTGGTTTTAACTCACTTTGTCATGATAAATTTGGGTTTTGTTCTAAATACTTTGGCTCGGTCATATTTTTATCTTTACTCGTCATAAAAACTGTAACATTGTAGATCTGAAGTCAAAATTACATATCGAAGGTGGCATGTATGTGTGTGTGTTTATCTTAACATATTGTTTTAGTTGTATGCTTTCCACCAGACATGTTTACGATTCACTGAGATCACGTGATGAAGAGGTTGGTTAATCTGTTTAAAAATGATTTGTTGTTGAAAATTTGACCAATGGAATGTCAAATCAGGGGGTTAAGTAAACAGTACAATTAAGTGTCTAGGTCGATGCACTGATCAAATGTCATCATTGAAGCCTGAATGCATTGTCATCCCTTCTTATATTGGTATAAATTTATCGACTTTTTTGAAGGTTTTGAATTTAGCTGCACGTAATAGGATAATGATTACAGACACACTTAGTTTATTTTAAGTAAACAATGTAAAATTATGAATTGTTTTTTCACTGATCCGAAAGTCCAACCTCCTATGAATATACGTCATTGGCACGTTTAATGTTAAACAGACTATACCAGACGTTTAGTTTAATAATTTTAATATTTAATTAGTGTTCTTGCTAGTTATCCTTCAAACGTAAATTGTGGCGTTGAGTGTGTCTTGTAGGGTGTTTGAAATGCTATTTTCTGTGTCGATTACCTCAATTATTAATGTTTTGTAAAAACCGCTCCTTCATATTTGGAAACTGCTCGACCATCCTGATTTACAAAAAAATAAGGATAATTGATTTTTTGTCAAAATTTAGTTGATAAGCTACTCTGTGTAATGCTTGTCATTTTATTGAACAGTCATCAAACTTGTAGATGTTCATTTATACTAATTATCACCTCTGCACATGATTTTACTAACATTTTGACAAACTGATTTAATTGGTATTAATATTTATTTTATTTTCAACGTAATTAGTCACATTTGTACTGGTGTTGAAAACTGAAGATTTGAGTTCTCTTTATAGTTTTATATATGTATTAAATTGAAAATCCATTGCTACGGATGATGTAAAATGGGTGATATTAAGTGTATCTGGGACATCTTGCTTCAAATGTTTAAAACTGATGTCTGAATTAATAAAATCCGGGTTTTAACTGCGTATAGAAGTACTGTACAAATCAATGAATAAATGTTCATTTGGTTGTTTTGATTAATGTTTTTCGTTTCCAAAGTGAGTTTGCAACACCGAGTGATTTTGTACATTTATATATATATATATATATATATATATATATATATATATATATACGACCCATATTTGTTACTATTACTACTGAATTTTACATATGCTTTCAGGCTTGCATGGTAGAAGAACAGTTAGATGAAAAGGCTGATTTTGAAAATATTACTTTTTTGTACAAATTCATACCTGGTGCCTGTCCGAAAAGTTATGGATTTAATGCAGCACGCCTGGCATTGATGCCTGATCAGGTGATATATATAGTTTAAATATTGTTTCCCTATATGTTTAATGTAATTAGGAAGAATATTGTTCACAAATTAACTGTTGCTACTAAAAAACATTTCAATAATTAGACAACTAAATTATATAATTATTAATACAAAACTTTCTCTTGAAGAATATGGGGTGGCAAAATTGTTCTGTGTAATTGTATTCCGATTGTTTGGCTTTTAGGATTCTATTAAAGGTTGAGCTTTCTTTTGTAATCATAATCACACTTACCTTTTTGGTACATTTTTCACGAATAACATCTTCACATTGTTTTGATAGCAATATTTATTTGTGAAGAAAGTTAGGCTCTTAATCTTCAGCTCTCTTTCTCTCTCTCTCTCTCTCATATATATATATATATATATATAATCTCACTAGTAGCATAGTGTGATGTTTAACATTTTGTTCAAAATATATTACTTTTGTATCTTGGATACAGCAATTTAGTATGAAATCAATTACGCTAGTAATTCGTTCTATATATTTATTTTCAGAATTGTAATTCTGTTAAATAGCGCAGGTCCAAATAGAGGCTAGAAGCGGATACAAACTTTTTTAATTGAACTAAATTTCCACTTTTTAAATATTTTATAATTTACGCTACAAGCAATTGTATATAAATATAAACATACTTGTTTCACATTTATTTTCAAAAAGGTTACCCGACTTGGATTTCAAAAAGCAAAAGAATTCGAACGTACAAATGTTACATTTTCTTGTCTCAGGTTAGTTTTTATTTTATGCTGCTTTACTCCTTAAATTAATTTGATTATTTTTCAACTTGTAGATCGTTATTGACAGGAAAAGTAACTTTTGATGACTTAAAAATGTGGAAAAAGAAATTGGAAGCATTTTGATAAAGATTCATATTTAAATATATATTTTTTATACGAATTTTGAAAACAATTATAAACTTTACATTTTAAATATATTTTATATACTATTTTTTCATATATTTTGCTATCTTATTTGGGCGCAACATTTTTTGTTCTTATTACATTAGCACGGTTTTAGTCATATATATATATATATATATATAAATAAAGTAGTGCACGATCACCGACATTTCAACAACCTACGATGTAGATTAAATATTATTAAATGTAAGCATTTGTAGGAAGTTTTATAAAGGTCAGTTGTTTTTTATGTAATTTGAGGTTGTTTATTATTCCCTACCAGGTTATTGAAAATTTATTTTGTTACGGCTTGGGTAAACAGTTTTTAAGTTGTCGGATACCGCTATTCTCCGCAGCTTTCGGTTTCAGATTCACGTCTCAAAACCTTTATTAGTGTTTTGCAATTAATTCGTTTTAACATTTTGCAATGCGCTAGAATTATTTAACCTGGTGCTGATTTGAAACTTCTGTAATAGTGTAGCAATAAAATTGAATGATTGTCAGTAAGTAACTGTCACCACAGTTTTCTTAATCTATGTTACCCCTTGGGAGTCCGTTAGAAAATAATTGCAATTGTCCATTTTTTTAATATAGTTTATTTCCTTGGTAATTTTAAGTAAACCAAACATACTTCCTATTTATTAAATTTCCTGCAATAGCTTATTAATCTACATTTGTTTACCATATAATTTGTTTTGAAAAAATCACGTTAAAATTTCAGAACATATAAACAGCTTACATAGGGAGTATAAATATTTTATCTATTTTCTCTAATTTTTTAAAATTTAAATTGCACAACAGGAATACAGGAATTTCACGAGTTGATTAGGAGTCAGACTCCTTTTGATCCTCGGTTCAAATGGTATCAACAATATCATTAAAGGAAAAAGAAATAATAAAATAGAATTATCTGAAAACTGTGGGGTACCGGACATTGGTTAAAGCATAGCTGTCATATAAGCTCTTAAACGATTGGGTAGTTTGAGCATTAACAATCTCGGAAGGGAGTCGATTCCAGTGGTTGATGACTCTGTTGGAAAAATGGTGTAATCTTGCCTTAGTGGAAGCTCTGGGTTTGCTTAACTTCAGATTATGCCCTCGGAGTGAGTTGTGGGAAGGTTAAAGAAGGGACTGAGGGTCCCGGAAGAGATAAGTTGATGCGCCAAAATGAGGTCACCCCGGAGCCGCCTATCTGCTAACGGGAACAGCTTAAGTGAATGCAGTCTTTGCTGATAGGGTATGTTTTTATACGACTTTGGCAACCTGGAAATAGTCCTTTGGACTTTTTGTAGCTTTTTGATGTCAGAAGTAAGGACAGGGGCAGTAACCTGGGCACAATATTCTAGATGGGGCCTTATGTAAAGCATATAAATTAGCCGAACACATTTCGGGGACATACTTCCTAAGTTCCTATTGAAGAATTTTATCAAACTATAACACTTAAGAGTGGCCCTGTTATGATGCCCCGTAAAATGAAGAGACGAGTCAAATAAAACTCCTAGGTCTTTGATAGTTTTAACAGTTTCTAACGGATGAATATCATCTGGAGACATTCTAAAGATATTTCCAGATGGCTTACCAAAAGAGATATGCTTACATTTGGAATAGTTCAGCGGGAGGAGTTATCAAGCGCCCATTTGTTGATGTTAAAAATATCGAGCTGAAGGACTTCAGGGTTAGGACTCCAGACCTTAACATCATCGGCATATAAAAGAATGTTAGAGTTGACAACCGATGATAAGTCATTAATGAAAAGGATAAATAGAAGGGGGCCTAGGAATGAGCCTTGGGGAACCCCTGAGGTGATGTTGCAGGAGGAAGATAAGCCATCACCCAACCTGACCTTAAAGGAGCGATTAGATAGGAAATCAGTGATCCAGGACAATATAGCTCCAGTGATGCCAAAAGACCTAAGCTTAGCTATAAGCAGATCGTGTGGAACTTTATCAAAAGCTTTCGCAAAGTCAAAGTAAATAGCGTCCACTGAGGGGCTAGAATCGAGGATAGAAGAAATGCTATTAGAGTAAGTTATTAAGTTTGTTAGGCATGACTTGCGAGGCAGAAACCCGTGCTGAGCAGGGTTAATTAAATTTGATTTGGTGATGTGATTGAGGATATGAGACCTGACTAGCCTTTCCATTATTTTACTTGGAGAAGATAAGATACTAATTGGTCTAAAGCTCTCAGGTTTAAACTTGCAGCCCGATTTATAGATAGGCCTTATATATGCTATTTTCCAGATATTTGGGATGCAGCCAGTGGAGGAAGAGGTTAAAAATATAACTTAGATGAGGTGCAAAGACCTCCGCACATTCCTTGAGGACCCTGGGAAAAACTCCATCAGGTCCGCAGGAGGAAGAATTAAGTCTGGTTAGAATATTAAAAACACTAGAAGCATCTGGGTGCAAAGAATTTATGGTGGAAGAGGTGTCAGAGAAATGGGGACATGAAGAGCTATTGGTTTGGAAAACTGATTTGAAGTAGTCTCTAAAACAGTTACAAGCTGAATCCCTCGACAAAAGAGTCCCATTGTCATCTTTGAGACAGGGGAGAGAGAGTTCATTTGATCTTTTATCTTTGATAAATTTAAAGAGAAGGCTTCTGTTTTTAGAAGCCCTGCTTAGGAGCTTAAAAAGCATCTTATCTTTGTAGGCCTTAATTAGAGTAGTACACTTGTTCCTTTCCGAGAGGTATGCGTAATGGAGACAGGGGAGGTTAATTGATTTAGATAAAGCGAAAGCTTTATTCCGTTTAGCGATAGATCTTACTATAAACCTTGGCCCCAAAAGAGAGGAAGATTTCGAATAAGAGAAGGCTGTGGTCACTCTTGCCTAGCGGAGGAAGATAAGATATTTGACTAATTGGGGAGGCGTCATTAGTAAAGATAAGATCAAGGCAAGAAGGGGACGAACCTATCCTGTACCTGGTAGGAGAGGAAACATGCTGTGTAAAAGCATGTTCAATGCTAAGCTTGAGTAGATTAGTATCAAAAATACTAGAGGATCCGGAGAGAGAAGGCCAATCGATGTATGGGCAGTTAAAGTCCCCCATAAGGATTTGGTGCTTGTAAGGCTTGGAAAATATGAAGTGAAGCTCTTGTAGAAGTAGATTATTTGAATCGTTAGTAAGAGAGGGGAACGATAGACTAGGGAGCATACCGTGTGGGAACCCAGAATTAATGTTAAAGTGTCATAACCTAAATGGAGATTGTTCTGACGGGAGGGGAGAGTGGAAAAGGCAATATCGTTTCTAACATAAAAAATACATCCCCCGCAGTTACCCTTTGAAGAATCTTTCCTAACAATGTTGTACCCATTAAACGCTATTTCACTATCAAGAATATCTTCAGTTAACCAAGTTTCTGTAACTCCTATGATATGCGGTGAAGAGGATGTCATCAGATCTTGAATCTCGAGCAATTTATTTCTAAGACTTAGAGCATTTGTATAATAGAACTTAATCCAAGAGGGAGGGGAGAAGGGGGAAAGTTGTCGAAGCCGGTGTAGTACCGGGGGAGCATTCCGACTCCGGGTGGAATCCGAAAATTTGGCGCATCAAAGGAATCTAGTCGCAATGGAGACAATCGAACTAAGGGAACAGGGTTACCAGCTGGGGTCCAGGAATTACAGCTTTTAGAGGAGCGTTCCACAAAAGGGAGGTCCCTTGTTAACCTAATCCCAGGGTAGTCGGGTCTAATACTAGACCAGCTGGATAGCACGTCTTCTTTAGCAGAAGGATTAGTGAAGGTTACCAAAATAGGGGGATGAGTGGGGACGCTTGCAGTTGAGCTTGCAAATTTTCAGACTTGAGACGTCAGGACAACATTTAGTGATGATATTAGTGACATAAGTCTTAAAATCTATAACACTATCCTTAACTCCCTTTACAATTAGATTGCAATCTTTTTTGCAGTCTAGGGCATGCTGCTTGGCAGCTGCGAGAATTTCTTCTTGCGAAAGTCTTATTACAGACTTGGCGGCTACTGATGAGGCATTGAGATTGGACATTTCAGACTTCAGGGATTTAAGCTCGTTCTGAACTAAGAGCGAAAGATTGGATATTGAGGAGTTAATAGATTCGGTCTTAGCGAACGAATCAGTAAATTTGCTCATTAGGGACGAAAGGGAAGATGACATAACCCCTATAGTGTTTTCGAGATCAGAGATCTGGGCAGAGAATTTTAAGGTATCAATGCCAGAGTCAAGATGTTCAGTAGATTTAGTGAGGTTAGCCCGAGGCAGATTCTGAAGATCAGTTTCATATCTGCAGTCTGTACAAATGTAATCCAAAGGACTACTTGCGAGCTGCGAATAATGCGCCGACGACAGGCCGGAGCAAGCCTTATGAAACCAATTGCTACAGATTGCACAGAGGATTCCAACCTTCACAGATTTTTTGCAGCGTTCCAAGCCTTAAATAGAAGAATTTGAGGTATGCATCCTTTAGGGATCTAGAATGCAGAAATTTATGCAAAAACAACAAAAAAACGAACAAAGAATATCAAAACAAAAACTATCGCTAGGGAAGACTAGCAATAATCGTATAAAGAACACCGCGCTTTGTGATTACCGCACGACGCACAAGCGACACGCACAGTAAACAATTAACACGTAACACCAAAAACAAAAACTGCCAAAATACACAATACACAAAAATACACCAATACGCAAAAACGACAATTAGCGAACGTGAAAACAGTGAGCAATAACAAAAAGCAAACTACTTTTGATCCGTAACGTCACGCAAGCGTATCGCACAGATTCAAAACAACAACCGTTTAAAATTACTAGTTCCTTTATTGAATGGAAAACTGAAGTATTAATATTATTTTACCAATTTTTTATATGCTACATTGCTCATTCTATTTCAATATTTATCAAAATTTTTTTAGAAGACGTTTATATAATTTTAGAAGACTAACAATTAAACACAAACAAATTAATATAATTATGTACACGATGTTAGCTTAGCTGCAAACATTTTTAAATCAATTTATTGTTAACTTCTATGTAAGCTTAATTATAACTTTAGCAAAACACAATTGAATTTAAAACATTTATTATTTAATAAAATATGCTAATTTTATACTTAAAAATAATTTCAAATTATTAATGCTACAAACAAAGTCGTAAAACTATATTTTCTTGGTAATGCAATGCAATCACTTTAGTATTAAAAAAAAAATTTATTTTTTAAATTTAAAATTTGCATCAAATTTTACTTATTTTATTTTATTACTCGCAAAATTTTATTTACAATACTTAATTAAAATAAAAAAATAAAAAAATATTTAATAATTTATAAAAAAATATTTAAAGAAATTAAATATTAATTCCAATTTAAATATTTAGATTTTTAAGTGTTTTATATTTTATTATATCGTTGTTTTAACTAGTTAAAGTTTTAGATACACCTGATACATTTACGAAAGGCACAACATGTATTAAATTAAATATAGAAAATGACTGGTAGAAAAAAAGTTGAATTTCCACCAATTGACAAACATAAATCAAGCCCATTTTCATATCCTCATTCTGCATATGAGTACGACAGACATATTCCTCATGGTGACAAAAATTGTTTGTTAGAATGGCGTGTGGGAGTACAAGAGTCAATTATATGTGGAGTACTTGAAAAATTATCGATAATAAAAACAGATATGATTGAACATTTTAAACGCACTGGAACTTTAGAAAATGACGTTATTCATACTAAAGACTATCTCATAAATGAAATTAAAAATTTGTTAAAAAGTGTTGAAAAAACTAGCTTTGATGTTCACGTAATAATTTTATCCTTGCTAAAATTTTATAACATTGTTAATAATTAGTGAGATATATATATATATATATATATGTATATACTAAATTAAAAATACTAAAAAAATATATTAATTATATTGAATATTTGCATTTAATTTAAAATAAATTAATTGTGTAATTATTTTTTTAATAATGTAACGCTTGGTTTGAAACTTTTAAGTTTAAAATTATATTCATTATATTATTTTTATTAATGTTTAATTATCATAAGTATAATTAAGTTTTTATAGAAAGTGTTATATTTTTTAGTTCAAAAATTTGTTAAGCGTAATTTTTTAACAAAAATAATTGGATTTTTAGGTTAGGTAAATTTTAAGATTTTTATTTTGAATATACACATGGTGAACACATTTATTCATTGCATATATATATATATATATATATATATATATATATAATTACTAATTTGTTATTTTTTAAATACATATGATTATTTTTTATTTTAAATTTTATTTTAATATGTTTTGTAATTAAGACATTTTGTAAACTAAATATAATATACTTTAATTATTTTTACTATGCATGTGTTATGCAAAAATGTGGTAAATGTCGGCAATTAAATAATTGTTATTTTACGTATATCTTTTGATTTTATCTATTATATTAGTATTATAATATATTTTTAGCGTTACGAAGAATGCATACATGAAAAGTGGGCCGACATAAAAGAAATTAATGCAAATTTAAAGCATTTGGAATCTCATCATTTAGCATCTACAACTGAGTTAAAGTAAAAATTAATTTATTTAAGTAATAGTTATTTTTTTAAACAAATGTTAATTTTAATAATTTGATTTAAATTTATGGGGTAAAATATTTGCATTAATTTTAATTAAATAATAATTATAGCACAAGCATACATATATATTTTTCTTTTTTTTTTATCTGATACCTTAATGGCCATTTCAAATTTTGAAACATTATTATTTACTGTTTATGTTGCAGTAACAAATTTACTAAAACATTGTTTATATATATATATATATATATATATATTATATATATATATATATATATATATATATATATATATATATATAATTACATTTACATAGATCTAGACTTACACGCTGTGATGATTTAATTGTTAACACAACCCAAAAAATTAGCCAATTAACTCAAGAAATTCGTTCAATTGCTGATTTATGCAAACGAGATATTTCAGAATTGACCAGTGATGTCCGATTACATGATCATAAAGTAAAAACTTATGAGTAATAATTAAATAATTATAATAGTTTAATTAATGTTTTTGTTTGGATAATTTTATTATAAATAATTTGATAAAGCACAAAGTAAAAACAAATTATCTGAGTTGACAAAAATAACTACTATTCTAGGTTGTAGTTGAGTAAATAGTAATAATTATTATATAATTGATGAAAGAGTTACATCTTTATTAGTTCCAAATTTACATAGTATTTTTAACAAGTTTTTTCTACTGCAGCTAAATTCTAGAGAAATGTTGATTTAATCACTTAGCCATTGTTTCTGTAATTATATCTTAGCAAAATTAACGTATAGATTATATTTTGAAATAGCTAACTTTACAATACGTAATATTGTATTAATAATTTTACAAAAGATAAGTGATTACCTGACTACCTTAATTTCACCTTTGTAAATGTTGAATTGGTTAAATATTTGTTAAACAATAAATTTTAAAAATGCATAATGTACTATATTTGTTGTTAGTTAATTAGCATTTGAAAAATTATTTAAAACAAACAATAACTTTGACATTGTAAACTAAAACTTATTACTGTAAATGTAAAATATAAAAGTTTAAAAACAAAAGCAAGTAGTTGTTTTAAGTAATTATTAAACCTTTTACCTTGTACTTGATGTTAAACAATATAATTAAATAACATTATTTATTATTTGCTATTATTTATTTTATTTACATTTTTTAAATGTTTTATAATGGTGCTTTTAGCAAGTAGACATTTATTAAGGCCTTAGACTTAATGTTTTTTGTGGAACACAAAACTGTGATTATTTAGCTATTATCATAGTGTAATAGCTGCATTTGCTGCTCTGCAATGCTAGTATCTGTTAACATAAGTATTGTTAAACACAGAAAACGAAAATACCATTACATAAAACTACGGCAAAAAAAGTGGAAGCACGATTTTCATTACGGAGTTTAACAAACTTGGAGCAAAAATGCAATTTTTAATATGCAAAATTTTTAGAACGCTGTACTACTAGATTACTTTAGTACACTTAGTAAGATTAAATTAGATTCAATGCAATAAATGAACATAAATAACTATAAACATGTAAAAAATCTTTTTAACATTTATTTTTAAAAATACAGAAAAACCACTTTAACACCAGAATTCATAGTCCTACATTATTATCTGTTGTTTGTGAACAACTAGTAAACAATTATGTTTACAGTTATTAAAATTGTTTTCTAACACCAACAAGTAAAAACAAAAAATGAAAAAAGTTATTTATATTTGTATTTATGGAAATCTTAACAGTTTAAACAACAACAATGTAGTAGTAAATGTATTTCTGTTTAAAAAATTTAGATGGTTGTTTATTTGATACGGAAACTTTATAATTGTAAATAAATAGAAAAATGTGAAATATTGAGTATTTACATTTTTTCCAAGTTGATTTGGTAACCAAAATTGTTTTATTGCAATCGTTAATTTTGTTATTGATATGAGTAGTAGATATAAGTAGTATCACGTTTAATTAATTACACTGCACCTAAATAGCCCATAATTTTGTTTACCTCAATACTTGTTTTTTAATAAACAGAAAAACGTCATTGGAAAAGAAATGATACCAACTGGTGTAATAAAATATTTTTTAATGTTTTTAATCAACTGACTTTTATTAGCTTTTTAGTGTTTTATAAAATAATTGTCATTATTGTTACTGTTACTGTTAGATAAATAGGATATTTTGATTGTAGTTAAAATTTAGTATTTTGTTTGTACCATTAATAATTTTTACAAACAAACAGCTGTACTTCTAACCATTATTTTATTATTATTATTATTATCATTGTTTTTGTTCTCGTGATCTGTTTGATCAAGTACAATTGAATAAATAAACTTTAATTTTTCTAGTTTAAAATTCAATTAATGCCGACAGTGTATAATATTCAATTTAAGAAAAGTCAGGTGACTTTAGTTAATCCTTTTTGTCTATTTACATTAAAATTACTATAATTTGAAAATTAATTAGTTTTTACATGGTTAATTACGTCATGAACAGAAGTGAGTTCTTTCACTATTCTCGGCTTTATACGTTTATATTTTTACATAATTTTGTGGTGTATTTACATTTTTTAAATCTGACGATTTAATTATGTAGTTTAGTGAAAAGATTTGGTAAATGCTTGTAAAAATGTCTTTTGTTTCTGAAAGTGAACATTTTTAAATGATTAAATTTTTTACTCAATCACTGTTGGTTTTAGCTTGTTATATAGGATTTTTACAATGTGTGATGAAAATACCAACATACCAATAATGTAAATACAAATATAATTAATTTTTAAATAGTTTGAAATAAACACAGTTTGACACTTTTGTAGCTTAGTTGACTAATGCTCTCTCTCTCTCTATATATATATATATACTATAATTTCTAAAAACTGTAATATTATCAACTTACTTAATGATGACGTCCTTAATTACACTGTTTGATCAAGAAAATGGGGCTGTAAATATTAAAGTAAAATTTGTATGCACAAGAATAAGCAACAACAGAAACTTTATGTGATTAAAAACATTGACTAACTAAGAAGTAAAAGGTATGCACTGCTGATGGTTCAAAACAGGGATGGAGCAGCTGTGAATCTGACAATTATAATAATTTACCCTTGAAAACTCAAGAACAAATTAAAAATCTATTGCTAAACGTTTCATAAAAAGTAATAAAATTATTGGGAACATTAATTATTCTAGATGTTTAGGTTTATACATATACCGGGGTGGTCTAGCGGTACAGCGCTCAACTCAAACTTCGGTGAGCTTGGTTCGATCTCCACTACTGGCACTAAATGCGGATCACGATTTCATTAAAATGTCCGCTGTTGAAAGATGTTTTCTGTAAAACATTCAAAATAATAAAAAAATAATTGAACTATATATATATATATATATATATATATATATATATATATATATATATATATATATGTAATTCAGTTATTACCGATTAAATGTCTTACTGGAAACATATTTTAGCTAATGTATGTTTAAGGAAGTCAAACGAGGGCACGCATTTAGTGACGGTGTTGAAACTTGAACTTATATTCACCTTTGTACCGAGCGTTTTCACTATATCTGCCACTCTGACATATATATATATATATATATATTACACTGATACCTTCATAATTGAAACATTTATTAAAATTGTGTTCACAAACGATGACAATAAATCATTGTCATTCTTGTAATCACACACACATAATTTGAAGATATCATATTGATAGCTTTTGACCATATTGACAACTTTGAATTAGAATGAATGAAACGCCAAATTAAAGTTCAAACATTGCAACTATTTTTCCAACTCTTTTTAATGTAGTTATGTAAAAATTGTAATTTAAATCAGTAATTTTTTGCACATTAAAACAACATTTTTGTAACATACTTTGGGAACTTATAGGCATGTTTTCTATAGGCATATATACGATCCAGTTTTTTTTTCGTGGTTGGTTAATATTTGGGTTAACATTTTTAAAGTACTATGGATTTAATGGAACAGAAATGTTTCAAATACTTAGTAAACAAGAATAACTGATTTCCAATTTCTATTTTTATTTAACGTAAAATTGGAGTATAATAGAACGGAAATGTTTTAAGTACTTGGTAAACAACATTAACTAATTTAATGGAATATGGGTATTTCCGTAAATTTTATTTTTACTTAACGTATTATTGGAGCATAATAGAGCGGAAATGTTTTAAGTACATGGTAAACAGAAATAAAAAACCGTTTGTTCAAGTTTAATGGAATATGGGTATGTCCAATTTTTAATTTTTATTTAACGCATAATTAGAGTTTTTGGTGTCACTTGACGTGTAATTCTAAATTGTTGTTAAAAGATTTAACATCAAACATAATATATTACTTACTGTTTGAGCATTCTTAATCCTACATCTTTATTCAATGTAACTAGGAAGATTAGAACATTGCTGCTTTTGAGTAAACGTGGGTTTGACTGTCACTGTTGGCATTAAATGCTATCCCCCTCTTGGCTTGACAAAATATCCACATGCTGAAGTATGCGTTTTTTGTAAAAAAAATTCAAACCAGTAACAATTAAAAATATAATAAATAATTTTTTTTTGTTTTATAGTTGACCGAATTGTTGAGTCACATGGAACGAAGTCATGAAAAATTTAGACATGAATTGACTGGAACGGAAGAAAATTTACGCAGACAAATAGAAGACGTGGAAAGACGCGTTGAACATAAAATTCACGAAAATGAACACGATTTCGATCAAGTTGGTCGTCTTTATGAAAATGAACGAAAAAAATTGGAACACAGTTTAATGGAAACTATGGAAATTATGGTTAACAATATGGAAAAGAGAATAGTATGTTATATATATATATATCAACGTAGTTTTTAAACTTTACTTAAATGTTTTACAAAACGCATTTCTTACTAAATTGAATTGTCTATCTCAGTATGAAAAGGATGGATGGTTTGAACTAAGTGTATTATCGGTTTTTTGATATTGTTAGTTTTGTTTTATTTACCGTCTATGGAACAAAAATTAATCCAACATTTATAAATTGGTTAAGGTTAAAATAAGCTTAAATAGGTATTTTAAAAATGCCTGGGTGCAATAGACATTTTACCCAAGTAGTTATAAGAGTGCATGTTGATGACAAGAAACGGAAATGTTCGGTAGATAAACTGTGCGACAATGGCAATAAATTAGTCTTTTTTAATATATTTATGTAATGACTATAACTTTACCGTAGCCGGTTTCAAGTTTGGTTGAGAAAGAAGAATGGTTTGACCATATGATTAGTAACCTGGTCTCTGCATAAAAATATTGTTAAAAAATGAACAAGAAGACGCCGTTTCATTGAACTACGGTAAAGGATTGAGAGCAACCTGATTCTGATAACGGGTTTTGGCAAAATCCAAACAGAATTTCAATTTTTGAAATGCACAATTTTCAAATCCAAAAATTTAATGTACATTGATATGGAACAGTCTTGCATTGCGCCCATACTTTTTAGAACGAAAACGTTTTAAGACATTCAAAAATTTAAGTGATTAGTGTACTAATAATATTAATGATTAGTATTAGTACAACAAGATAGACAATCTTTATAGATTACTTCGGAAATGGATAATCTTTAATAATAGAAAAAGTATAAATTATGCAACGCATTTACTACTGGCGGCGGTATACATTCCCGGCATATATAAATATACATATTTAAATTAATCAAACTTCCATGTTTAGAGATTTGAGAAAAACTTTAAATTTTGTAATGTGCAGATATGGCAATATTTTTATGATTAATTATTATGGTCAAGATTAAAGAAAGATTTTGTAGTCTCTACCTTTGTGAAATTTTGAAACAAATAACAAGCAAAACAAAATACCTGCTTATATTAACCTTTAATACAATACTGTACTGTATCATTACATGACATTATATTACTGTTATTATTATTATTAGTTGTTATTGCATTACATATTCAATTAAAATGTTTATGTATATTTCTAAATCAGTAGTATTAATTTATATAAAATAAATTACTTAATGTATACATTTACGTGTAATTTTATAAAGAATGCTTCTAGTAATAAAGAAGGTATCGAGAATAATATTCACGATATGAATGCCAGAATACGATCGAATGAGGATGAAACGTCTCATTTCAAACAACAAGTTTTGAAAACGTTCAAAGCAAGTATTCTAGCTAATTTAATTATTTCTTACATTTTAAATATGTACTATAACAAATAATTCATTTTTACAAAGCATTGTGTTTTCTTTATAATACCAAATAAAAATATTAAGAAACGTAAACTGTGAGATGAATTTATTTCGTCAGTCACAAACATAAATTTTCAGTGTATATATGCATATATAAAGGGGTTACAGTTGACATTTAGGTTCAAGTTAATGCAATTGACTAACATATACAAACATCCAATCATACACATCATGACTAATCTAAGTTTAATGTAGTTACGATCTCATTTGGTTGCTAAATTATGTTGAAGTATAACAGAACAAAATGTAATATAGGTCTTGACACTTAATCTAAAGCACTCAACAGTTGGAGTTGAATTGAACGTGTTATTTGAAAACAACGTGATTTTATTATGAAAGTGGCTTTACAATAGAAACCAGAAAAAAATTGCGGATAGTCAAAACCGACTTGGTAAAAAATTGCAGACAATAATACTAAACTCATTGTTTACTAATAGATATTTATAGAGAGACTTACTCAATATAGATTACAATAGCAGTAATAATAATAATAATAATAATAATAATAATAATAGTAATAAATGTATTTTTCCAAAAAATAACAGGAAGTCGAATCTCGAATGAACAAAATGACAGACGATGTGTTTGAACAGCAGCGCAATTCGCTTGATGTAATTCGCGAAGAGATTCATCAGGGACTGTACACAATGCACGAAACAGTAACTAGTGTCAAGGCAGTTTTCGAAAACAAATTAAGACTGGCCGAAGAAAATTTGCACATGGAATTAGCCCAATTGCGAAAACTGATTATTCTAGTTTGAATTAATTGCAACACATTTTGTTTCAAAAACCCCTTTTTTGTCAAATGATTGTGAATTTATTGTTTGTTTACTTTTTTCATCGCTTGTTAAATATTTTGCGTAAATCAAGTAAATATTTGTAACCAAATTTTGTCAATATAATTATGTGCTTTCAAATGTAAAATTGTGTTTTAGTGTAACAATAACCAGCGCAACCAAACAAAGTTTCATTTGGTGGGGAAATTTAAGAATATGCTACTTTTTAGGTTGATCCCTCATAAGGCACTCATTTCAATTAAATATTCCCGGATGGCTATTAGCCAATTTTCTTTTTCTATCATCAATTGTTCATTCCAAAATTGTTCTTGTTAATCTACTGAGTGATAAAAGTAGAATGGACCAAATTACATGTACTTACTTCAAATAATCGAGATTTGCAACGTTTTAGCACAACTGTTGTTTTTGTACGTTGTTTTATATTTTATGTTCATGTTTATTATATTGAATGTTTTACGAGAAACATCTTTCAGTAGTAGACATTTTAGCGAAGCCAAACGTAGGTCCGCATTTTAGTGCCGGTGGCGGGATTCGAACCCATGCCCACCGATGTCCAAATCGAGCGCTTTACCGCTAGACCACCTTATCTTTTTTATACAAAATAAGATACTAAGTTTATATGTACTTTTACTAAATTATCTTGAAAAATAATTACAATAACAATCAATTAATTATATCAAAATCAAAGCTTTAGCCAAACAATACGATATGAGCTACATGAAGTCAAAAGTAGCTTAGATTAAAAAGAATTTTTTTCCTCACACCTTTTAATTCTAAGTAGAGTGGAGTAACAAAATGTTGTTTTTTCTCTTTTATCAGAAGTCACTGTTTCGGATCAATTTTCTCTATTTGGTCCTATCAATAGTGTCACTTTTGTCAGTCCCTTTTCCTTCAAATTTACGCCACCATACTACAATCTAACCAACAATCTTAATTTCTTTTATCTTCTACTTGTATTACCAAAATTTGCCTCACTACTTATTATTTTTCATGATCGCTATGCCCTATCTAATTTTACATGATTGTAACTCATATTCTGGTTGATGGTTTATTAATTTTTAACTTTTTTTAAATTTTCATTTATTCTTATACGATAATGTTGATACATCTCAACCGAGGATCAAAAGGAGATTGTTTTCTACTCAACTCGTGAACCAACCTGTTAAAACCTGTTGATTTTAAAAATTTATACAAGGTAGAAAAATATTTATTTTAAAATCTACCAGAAAAATTGCCATTGTCAGTAGTCAACATTGTCTACATTCCAGTGCCAAACATCATTTTCTTATCTCATTCGTCTCATTATCCGGTTAGAAAAAATACATTTTTGGGTCACAGATCTACTACCCTTTTTTTGCTTCATTCTCATTGGTTCAATTTTCATAAAAACTTTTTAAAGGTGGTAGATGGTAAAACCAACCAAGGGAAAATGTTGCGAAAAAAGAACCAATATGAGTTATACAACCTTTAGTGAGTTGGAAACAGGGAAGTTTTTCAATGTGTAACTAAATTTGCACAATGATGTAATTTAAATCGTACTAGCTAAATATTAATTTTTTCACTTTGTATACATTTTTAAAGGTCAAGTAATCTTCTTTTGATAGAACTTGATTCACACTTATTCACGAAGGCTGACCAATAGAATAAAAAAAAATTTATTCATGGTTGTTTTATCATCTACATAATCGTCTTATCTCAATATTTGATTTGATAACAGAAATTGGGTCACACATTTAAAAAAAATCTCATCCCTTTGGCACTTTACACTACTTCATTCTTATTCGTCCAATTTTATTAGCCTAATATATGTGCAAATATGTAGTAAAAAAAACGTTTTCACTATTATACTACTGATATGCATTAAGTATCGAATAAAATATAAAATAGTTTAATTGAAAGTAAACTTGATTCAAAAAGTACTTGTAGTGAGATTATTGATGAATAGCATTTTAACGAGTACGTGGACGTTGTATGATGATCGGATCCAATAATCGCTAATTGGAAATACTTAGTCATTAATAATTTGTTCACAGATTATAATAACAGAAACCAAACAAACCAAAACCACCGTTTATTCAGTCCCGTTAAAACATAAAAAATTCAATTTAATTATCCAAACTACGGTATTTCAAGAAATAAGTGAATACAATTCTCGAATAACAAAAATATGATTCTCGTTTATTTGAAAGAAAAATGGATTATTATAATAACCAATAATGTTTAATTAATTGGTAATAACTGAAAGATGTTACAAGTTGGATAGTTGATATAATTAATTTTCATAAATCAAGCTTGCTACGAAGTAATTAATTTTTTTATATATTGCGTACAAAAAAACATATTTAAATGGGCGAATATTTTTGCAAAGTCGTGGATAAAGGTCTGCATTGAGTGAACATTTGAAGTACACTTTCAAAGTTTTAGTTGGAGTTTACTTAAACAATTATTTTCCATTTAACTACGCTTGATTTAATACATTTGCATCAATATAGCCGGCTGCAAGTCTGGTTGAGGACTAAGAAGGATTATAAATTGTAAGAGTAGTAGTTTTGTACTACAGGGAGCCATTTCATGAGTTTCAGTGTTGAATAAAAGAAGAAAGAATGATCAATTTTTAACGCCAAAGATTAATAAATCAATGCTGATACTCTTTTAAAGGAAACAGTTAGAACAATTTTTTAAATAAATTAACTATTGGGAAACAACAATAATCAAATTAGTATTCAATTGGACCTATCTTGTTTCAATTTGTTTAGAGCGAAAAGGGTTTGTAATTAGTTAAAAAATGATGAAAAAATTAACATTAACGACTGGGATGTTAATGATCCTGAGGACTTGAGTAATGCTTATAGTCTCAATTTCCAACGATAGTAATATTCCTGACTGTTCCTCATCTATGCAGCGATTCCTGGACTAGATGCCTATGATTTAATTTGTCTTTTAAAATTATAAAAAAGCAGTGAAATCTTGTTTAAAATCGTACTGGAGAATACACTTTATAATTAGTTGTGTGCTTTTAGTAAAATTTGCCACTTACTATGGGTTTGATTTACTTAAACTGTAAAAAACTTGTTAAACAAAAACCTGATTTTCGTAACTTTGACTATCTACAGACCAAATTTAAACAAAAATAATTGTGTTAGGTTTTTTTAAAGGCTAAGTTAAAAAATTGTAAAATAAAGTATTACTTATAAAAAAATATCATTTATGTTATAAAAACCGAGTTTTAAAGGATTTTATTGATACCTTGATAGTCTCAGAGTTAAAACGACTGGAAAAAGTTATAAATAGAAGGGAATGTTATTTGAATTGTTGTTATTACAAAGTTTGTAACGTTTTCTTTGTATATTAATGTGTTTTGACCAATAAAATTATCTTTTTAACAAATCATATGTTTTTGTTTTCAAGTTTTAATAAACGGAGGTATTATAATTTATTGCTAGAACGAGTGTTGTTGTATATTATAACTACAATGTTTTACTGTGAATAATATTATATATATATATATATATATATATATATATATATATTGATAAAGTGTTACCTAAGGTATTTATTAATAAGTGTCACGTATGTTAAGCATACGTAAAAAGTGGTAAATATTCTTAAATATTATAGTAGGTTAATATAGGAGTCAGTTTTGTCACTGTATACCGTATGTAGCCGTTGGACTCAGGGAGATAACCGTAACAAAACATCAAACGGTCTCGTCAATCTTTGCAAACAATGGCGCACAAATATAGAAATAATGAAGGGATAACGTCGTTATCATAAGTACATCCTTCAGTTTGAATAACATAAGGCAACAAGATTATACCATGTGGTGCTTATACTTGACATTCTGTATATCAAAGATTGAAGTTCTATTAGTCCTTACACATAATCCTGTCATCAAAATTATACTGTTTTCATTTTTTTGTCTAATAAAATAGCACTTGCTATTGTTTCTACAGCATTATTATGTGGTTTAATATAAACCAAATCGCTTAATTTACGGTCTAACCCTCATTCATAATCGACCGTACTTGGGAGTTGATGTACACAAGACATGCATTATTGTTGACACAACAATTCGTTACAACAATTTAGCTAATAACAGTGATAAATTTGAACATAATAAAGGAATGTTTTATTTATTAAAATATTATAAAAAAGTCAACTTCTAATAAGATATCCGTTGTTTGCGATTTTTGACTTGATCTTGAAGACTTGTGGCAACAAACGTTATTGGATCAAATGGTCTGTAATTGGCAACATCAAGCATGGCCTTTTGGAGCATTTCCACTAAAAATATTGATTTAAAAATGCAACGGTTATTTTTTTAATTTATGGTTATTGGCTTAGATACTTCAGTAGAAGTAGCTTTCAGCACATGATAAACACTGAAAAATAACTAAAATTGTCTTTGTTGAATTTTGTTCTACTACTTTAAATGTTTTAAGGGAAACGCATCTTTTAACAGTGGACATTTTAGTATAGCTGAATATGGGCCTATTTTTGGTACTGGTGTTGGAAATTGAACCCACACAAGTTAAGGTCAAGAGCTGTACCGCTAGACCACCCCGGCAATATTAAAGGTCCTGGGGATTTGAGTAGTGACCGTTTTGTGTTTCCGTAACTCTATGTGGTGCATTGTGAATTCAAGGCAATATTGTTCAGGAATTACACAACACAGCGATATCACTGGGTTTTACTCGAAATACTTTTGACTAGGTGGGAATTCTGTGCATTGAAACTAGTGTCTCCCATTTGATGGAAATTTGTTTATTAAACGTCATATTCTACTTTACTTAAATATAATCTTAATCCACTACATAAAAATGTGTGAATTGACGCAATAGCACGTTGTTTTTTACCATCGGAAAAAATTATAAAATCCTACTGATTATATCATTGATGATTGGAAGTTTGGTAAATTTATTATATCAGTCACAATAGACATGTTGATTGTGATCTTCAAAATGTAATTTGTACATAACATAGAAATTTGTAAGTGGACTACAGTTTACAAGGCAAATTTACAAATCTGTCGTTACGCTAACAGGACGGTATATGAAAATGAAAATCTAAGACTGTAATGATGTAGTGTGCTTTATAGTAATAATAATAATAATCTTATATTACTTACATAGACCTGTATTTTTAAAATAATCGATCATTTTTATAGTAATTTCGGATTCTGAAGCATCTTCATTGCTATTTCTATTATCATTTTCCAAAACTTCTTCAATCATGTGCGTTTGTAAATTACCTTCTGTCATAAAATTATTAGAAAAACAAATAATTTAAATATCTAAAACTTATAAAGTATCTTTTAATCTGCCGAAATTTAAATTTGATCAAGTTTACATTGTTTTAAAAACTGTGATTGAATACAAATTGAAAAAAACAATTTTACACTAGAATAAAATGTCAATCATTAGTAAAATTATTGGTTCCCCTAATTGGCTTGGGTTCAAGTTTGTGCCATTCCATTAAAGCCAGTCCGAAGTCCATTTGGAAAAGGAAGATGTTTAAAACAGAAGATCAACAGTAAAGAAGGTTATTCTAGCAAACTACAGCAAAAATAACATTTGTAAAATGGACAATCTTTATGAAGTCACTCGTGGAAAGAGGAAGGATTAGGGACTGTAAACAAATTCACCCAAATCCTTCCACAACTCCGTGCCTCCTTACCTTTATTCATTATAGCCAAATTAAGTTTCTTATACAATCCTTCATTGAGTCGATCATTGTCCTCAGTATAACCCAAATCAAATCCTCGCATATATTCGTTCGGCGTAATAGCAATCAGCGTATTTTCATCGCGCGATATCCAAAGCAAGTAGGGTTCGTTTTCAAACATGTATTGAGTCAATTGAACCATATTCGAACAATTGTAAGCCATCAAACATCGTGCAGGAGGAGCGCCATAATCCTCGTCGCTCTCGTATTCCGAATCAACCGAAGCCTCGTCATCACTATCGTTGTCAACCAAATCCAAGTGCAATCTTACTTCGGGTTGATGTTTTTTGCCAACAAGCAAGCGTTCATCATTGACCAAACTCAACGACTGCAAAAATATAGAATCGTCAACATTGGCTATTTTCGTCTTTGTTGCTGCATCGGTCGTACCATCAACGTCGTCCATTTCATGAATACTAACCGGTGGCTTCAATTGGCACTCAATAGCAAAATTTTTGCTTACCATACGCAATACCTTGTCGATGGCACTGCCTTCCAAATCGTCCATTCGATTGCCAGTTTCAATATTGTATTTTGCCAGCCGATAGTTGATTGCCGTCAAACCGTCAGACATGAGCAAAAGTTGTGGTCCAAAGTCGAGTAGGGCAACGGACAAAATTTGTGGACTTGCAAGTCCACAAATCAGTCCATTTTGATTGATCAAACCCAGGTCGATAATAACTACAAAACCGAGCCAAACAATAGGTCTACCATCGTCACGTGTTACTGGATACATCGATTTGTGTGATTCAGTCATGCCCAAGACAATTTGAAATGGATAATTGGGACGATAGGTCAACAAATTCAAGGCCATGGATTGCATGCCACGTTTGTCGTCCAAAATCAGATTGGCTGCCGTTCGAACGAGGTCGAGTGTTTCTGTCAATCGAATGACAAAATGGCTTCGATCGTCCCATACATCAATCATGCCCCTGTCGTCGGGACACGTTTTGAGCATTTGAATAACGAGACGCGGCTTGGTTGCATGTACATATCGGACCAATGTCAACAGTCCATATTGGACATCGAGCAGGCCAAACTTTTCTATCGAACCGTGAGCCGTTGGAACGTAGAGGTTGGGCAAATAATAGGAAATTTGTTTGGGATCCAAATAGGTATAGGTAAATGTCATTTGGGTTAAGTTGAAAATAGTCAAAATTTTCAATTTTGTCATTGTTGTATGAATGTAAGCAATTGATGAATAGTTTTCATTGACAGGCCATTGATCCAAATGTTGTGTATGCAAAAATGCATTGAGCGATTTGGCATTGATTTCTACATCCGACCAACAATGCAAATAATTTTGAGCATCTTCGTCCAAGTCGTACAGGACAAGACTATCGTCTTCAAAGTTTTCGTCGCCTTTGCGATAGGTGACCAAAACGAGGGTAGGTAAAGCATCGTCGTATACATAATCAATAGTCATGTGTGAAGGCTTGAAAATAAGAGGATATTCTTGATCTGTCTGATCCATGTCTGTCATCAAATTAGTCTCGACGGTTACGTCGGCGGAATTGTCGGCGATATCGGACGCATCGTACAGTTGACTACCAAATTTGGCCAATCTTTTGTCGGGTTTGCGTAGAGCTTCAACGTTGAATATTTTGCACATGATGAACAAAGCTTGATCGGACGATTCGCTGTATTGTAGCGATGATTGGTCAGGAAAATGCGAAATAGTTACGTACGATCCCGACGTTGACGCCGAATTGGTCAAGAAAGCGTCCGATTCGTTGTCTAAAGAACTAGTCGAAATGGTGTTGGGAATGGACAGACCGGAAAATATGCTTTCGGCATCGCCTTGACTAATAACTTTCAACAAGTGTCCCGTAATGCAACTCCATACCAGTAGGAAACACGAATGACCGGTTGTAAAAAGTAGTTCGTTGTCGTAGCTAAATGCGGCAGTTGCACCATCTCCGAATATATTGGTGTATCTGTAATAAAATAGACAATATGGAACATATTAATTTTGGGAAAGGAGGGGGAAACAGAATAATGTTACATGTAATTTTGTTTTACACTTGTTAAAAAGTATATCATTGTCGGATACTAATTGAACTTGGCAATAAGATCGTTTCCTTGGAACAATGCCAATGCATGCAAGAATTGGCAAGACAATATTCTTCGAAGGAATTGGAGGTTGATGCCCGTTGACGGATCCACAAGTCTAACCGGCTACATATGGTACATGGACCCCTTGAGATATCTTTTAAGCATCTCCGTTGTATGCTGGCACCCATTTACTGAAGGAAAGTCCAGTGATAGCCCAGTTAAATCGCTGTGCACTCAGTCCCTACTGTTATTAGTCTAGATACTTGTTGGCACCATATGGAGTACAAATATCACCATCATTGGAAATTGAAACTTTAAAAGCATTATTCAAATCCTCAAGATCATTAGCATTCCTTGAAACCGATTAAAATCAATAAAAATAATCGAACTCATACCTTATAACTTCTTTGGTCATATTGATTTCATCTTTATCCAAATCGTCAGTATTTACTTCAAACGGTAATCTGAGCATAATTTCTGTCTGATTGCGATGATCCCACACAAATCCAAAATCTTGGGCCTTTTTCCGTTTGGCTTTTAACAAATAGACAACAAGTTTATCAGCCAATTGGTTGGCACTTTCGTACAGGGTACAACTCAACAAATTGGTCAAACCAATATTCAATCCAATTCTTAATTTTATTTGCACCGACCGAAATGAAAATGAGTCAAAGTTGACATTTTTCAAATGAGTAAAATTGTCATGATCAACAACATCGGTTGGTTGACACAAACACAATTCGTAATTATTTTGACTATTTTGTACAAAATATACCATGTCGTCCGATTCCAATTTGAAGCCATGATAAATTTGTTCGTCAGTCAACAGAGCAATTGTAACTTGCTTGATCGTCAAGTCAACAATATAATTGGCTTCGGTATCGACCGACGTAAAACTGACAAATTGATTTAAATTTGAATAGTAAAAACTTTTAGCCAAACAAACCAAACCTTGGACAACAAGTTGCTTGGTAGGTCGATAACCCAAGTACAAACACTGTCCACTGCCATCTGTACTGCCAATCCACTGGGGGGTTAGCAAATTGAGAGTAGACATGGAAAAAATGTCGGACCACACTTTGTCCAACGTTTCCAGCGTCGATACACGTCCAGCAAAATAGTCAATTTGGACAATATTGATTAGTCGGACAGGATCGCCTGCCTTATCGTCATCTTCGGTTAGCTGTTTCGACATCAAAACACTCAAACCGATGGGATTGGGCAAGCCTTGATTGGACAACAACAATTTCATACATGTCAAATTGACTTCGGGCAACTTCATGTGTTTAACCAAATTGCCATTGAGATCAAACCACGATACCGATCCGCCATCCAAAGCAATTGACAGTAGCAGATTGTTCGACATGAGACGTCCAATACCCATGCCGATGTCGAATGCCGTGTGCAACAATCCACTGCCCGAATCGAAACATGTCGTTCGTGGCAAAAAACCACAATAGCGTCGACCCAACTGGCGGGCTTGTTTCAATAACTTTTCTAGACGTACTTTCATTTGGCTATTGGAACTGTAATTGTTGTCGACTTCGACCGTAGTTCGTTTACGTTTTTTCGACGTCGATTTAGACTTGGAATGGATGTTGAATAATGATGCACGTTGATGTCGCGACGAATGGCGCAAATAGTTGGCCAACGATGACGAATAGCTACTTTTGAACATTTCACCCAAACGACCGAGCAAGTCGATAGCAAGCGAAGTAGGATCGACGTCCAAGCTAAGAGCAGCGATGCGAATGAAATTGTAAATTTTTATAACTTCAACTGTTGGTGGTTGGGTACAAAATGGATTGTCATTGGTCATCGTGTTGGACATGTAAAAGCCAGACTTGAGACCGCCGTGTTTTGAACGCGAACTTTGCGTCTTCGACAAGTTGTTTTGTGCATTGCGCTTTTCTGTTTCTTGCAAATTGACAAATGCTTGATAAAAGTTGAGTGGTAGTTGAAGATCTTGTAAAAGTTGTGATCTGTAGTTGAAAAGAAAAAGTGACATGTTGTAAGATTTGTTCTTCTCCCGTAGACTAACAAAAATTGAGTAAAAGTTTTCACATTTAGGAGTATTTTTGTTAATGTTTATTTCTTCTTTTTCAAATATATGTAAAGGTCATCAAGGAGTTAAGTCTTCAGAATACTCGTTTACAAAAGTCTATCAAAATCACAAATGCACAATCGCACCATCGAAAAGTTTTTCCATCCTATTGTATTGAGAAGATCAGTAATGAACCAATCTTGCCAGTCCCAAGCCTGGATAAAAAAAAAAGAGTTTGACCTGGCCTTTGTAAAAATCTATATTGTTGCAGAAACAACAAGAGGACACCATTTGGGCAAACAACGGCAAAGAAGTGATGGCACACCCAAGATAAAAAAGTTAAATGAAAGCTAAAAGAAAGTCCAATCTTCGACTAGACAAAGAAAATTACTTGATCGAATTCTACGTTTATAGCCAGAAAACCAGCAAGAACGGTTTCGAAATAGATAACTGATGATAGCAAAAGAAACTTTGGCAGACCACATAAAACTTAGCTAAGAACTATTCGAAAAGATCTAATTGAAATAAATATGTCATGGGGAATCTAACAAAAGTTTGGTAAAATGTTTGAACACAGAATCATTTTTTTGTCCCCATGTTATTTTAAAATTACCAAACTTTATTGTTGTTTCTGCTGTTACTATTAACTTTTTGCCCCATGTTTATTTTAAAGCTAAAGAGTTTTGTAATAATATTATTAATATAATGTGTTGAAGTCTTAGAAAAAAATTCTCAATGGATCATTGGTATTAAACCTATTTTCTTCGTTTTATGTCAATAATACGTCTACATACCTTGAAGTTCCTCGCAATTTGTTAAATAAATATTCAAAGTTGAACATAATGTGCGAATAGAATTCTTCTAGTCGTTCGGAATGTACCAAATGCCACGGAAGTTCATTTAATTTACGCAAATTTAAACGTAATTTTGACTTGTCTGATGAATTCTCTTCATATACGTACGGTTGATCGGGCACCATGCGATCTTCTTCAGTAAACGGAGGCAAATTCTAAATATATAGAAGGCTCATTTTTCATTTATAACTATTAGAATCAACTTTTATATTATAAAAATGCATATTATTGCATTGACGTTTTTATACACTTTTTTAATATAAATAGTCAACTTAAGATTTAAAAAGTGGCATCTATATTTCATTTAAAATAACACAATATTTTAGTGGCAATGGTATTTGCAAAACTCTTGCCTAAATCAATAAGTGATTCAGTCAACCAATCACAAACAAATCGAATTGAGAACAAATACAAAGGCCTGGCTAAAAAAATCTCTTTCCTATATTTATTCTGAATATTCAATTCTGATCTAAACTTTGTTTTGATCCCTGCGACTAGTGGGTTAGTAAGTCAGGTTCATTGGAGTAATAAGTAGCGTTAATCTTTCCAACATCCAGGCATAACAATATTAATAACCGAACCGTGCCATGGACTATTAAACCTGTGCAGTTCTACTGGAAGGGATCACTCACTTGCTGAACCTGTAGTAACGTAGTAGCATTTGAGGACACTGGGCAATTAGGATTAATCAAACTCACTATAAATAATAAATTTACAGGGTCAGTTTGGAATACTCGTAGCTCAGTGGTTAAGACATTGACCTGAAACCAGATAGAGTATGAGTTCAAATTGAGGTGTGTGTGTGTGTGCGTGTGTGTGTGTATGAGACTTGAAAGGTATGCACTGTTGGTGATTCTGAATAAGGATGAAACAGATGTATAGTGCTTCTGGTTAACTGAAACCAAATAGATTTATTATTCAAGTGAATCTGACAATTCTAATAAAAGTTCTTGAAAACCCATTAATAAATAGCAACATGTAACTAAAAATTCAATTAGCAACACACTTACCAATTTTCGGGCCAAATATTTGGGATATTGAAATGGCTTTTTGACACCAGCCCATTTTCCCAAAAAGTAGTCTGCAATGTTTGAATGAATCTTTCTTCTAAAATTTTTATCCGATAGATAGTAGTCTTGAGAAGCTTCGATAAACTGTCGATGATACCTGGAATAATTATTATAATAATAATGATAATGCGACACTAACTGGATTATTGAATTAAATATTTAGTGATTACATGATGCAACTAAATTAGATTTTAGTTAAGCAACATTCCTTCTTTCTTTCGAATCGTACATATCAAAAATCGAAATTTTATTCGGATTTTGCCGAACCCCATCATGTCTTCACTTCTTTTCCGTAGTTTAATAAAATGGTGTCTTTTTGTTGGTTTTATAGCAATACATTTTGCAGAGGTCAGGTTGCTAATCTTGCACTCAAACACTTCACTTTTCTCAACCGGACTATTACTTAACGCTTGATTATAAATCAGCTGACGTTTAATGTACAATTATTAATTACTATTCATATACATCAACCAAATAGTCATTGTATTTGGTTCACAGCATAGTACTATCTATTGCATAAAAAACTTGAGTTTTTCTATTTAAATTCTACAAATTACTGAAATAACCACATTTATTGCAAGAATTATTTCAATATATATTATGATAAATATAATGCAAAAAAAAGATTTTTTTCAAAATGATTGTACTAATTATTGTAGTCAATATTATTTACATTTCACATTCTTAAAGTTTAAGCAGAGGGTCTATATTCAAGTTTTTATCCGTTAATCATTAACGTTCCATGATCTCATAAAATCATTCATTGCGGTTGGTAACATAGTCGCCTGTTCATTATTTCTATATTTGTGCGGCATATTAAACAATCGATTTCAATAGCTTGACTGCACCCTTGTGACGGCGCCATTGTTTGCAAAGATTGATGAGGTCGCCTAATTTTTTGTTATGGTTCTCTCCCTTAGTCCAAGGGCTACATACAGTATACATATACCTTAGGATACCTTTTAAGTACCCTGAGTGTATGTTTACACCCACCCGCCGTAACGGACGCCCAGTTATACCGCTGTGCATTCGGTCAGGAATATCATCATAATTGAAAATCGAGACTTTATAAGCATTACTCAGTATCCTCAGGATCATTACCATCTACATAAAATCATATACAATGTGTTATAGAAATCGTACAAATCCTTGTCAAAGTGTAATTCCAATATTACATAACATTAGCAAACCAAATATAATAATTTCCGATTACCAGAATATAACAATAATTCCGTCAGCTTCCCGTTCGGCTAAATTTGATCCCAAAGCACTGCGTAGTCGAGCCCAGACAAAAGGCGGAGCTCGAATTTGCGGCGGTAAGTGATGTTCGAACACGTCTTGAAGTACTTCGTCGTCTAGCGACAGTATGTCGACTAGTTCCGATTCGCTGAGACCACTGCACGACGCTGTAATGTAAGAAATGGCGTGTGACGTCTGCAGAATGGTTAAACAATTGGTGTTGTAGTTGAAAAACGTTTTTTACAGTGTTCATTGTGTATATTGTTGTAAAAATAAAATGAAATGGAAAAATATTAATAAAAGGACCCATTAAACTACTACCCTATGTATATATTTGTTCATCAACTCCACTGCAGCCGGTCCTATGTCCGGTTAAGAAAGGAGGAGGGTTTGATCGCAAAGTTAGGAACCAGGCCTCTGTAAAACTATTGCCAAAGAAACAACAAGAGGACGCCAGTTGATTAAACTATGGCAAAAAAGTAAAAGCAGATTATTGAACATAAACGGAACCGTGCCATATAGGCTATTAAACCTGTGCAATATGCGAGGACTTGTTTTGTATAAAGCTCTAATTGAAGGGATCATTCACTTGTTAACCGGTAGTAACGTACAACATTGGATGACAATAGGCAATTACCACTGACCAGATACACCATAAATAATAAATTTACAGGGTTAGTTTGAATCACCCGTAGCTCAGTAGTTAAGGCACTGATCTGAGACCAGATAAAACGTAGGTTCAAGTTCGTGTATACACTGCTGATTATTCCAAATAAGAATAAAACAGCTGTATAGTGCTCCTAGTTGACTGAAACCAAGTGAATATGACAATTCCAACTCTTCTAAAAACCATTATCAAATAAATATTTTATTAATATAACAACAAACGACACATTGAAATGAAACTTGCCAACAATTTTCCGTGCGTAAATTCTAACGAAACAAAATATTCTATAATGGCTTCTCGTACGTTCAACGACAATTCTAAATTTGGCCATTGTTGAATAGCCAACGCAGCTTCTTTGTCGGTGCAAACCGGGTCGCAATCGAATTGTTCCTCCTCGTTGGCCAAGACAAAGTCGGGCTGGTGCCACGAACGCCACTGGCTGACCTGATTTGGGGAAGAAAAGCATGTCAGCAGTCGATGGCATTGACTAAATTCATCCAACACCTCTTATTGAAGTGTGGCCAAATAAACCTCTTAATTAATACCAAGTTTAAATAGCTTCTCGAATTCCTATACAAAATGGTTGTGGGATGCGAATTGAACTTGGATGGATAAATAATGTTTTTTGGCTAAAATACCGCTTCGTTGCGACAACGCCAGCGTTCGCAGTAATTGACAAGACAATCTTCTATAGGGTTGATGCTGGTTGATGGATCCACAAACCCAACCGGCTACATATGATAAATAGTTACCTTGAGATACCTTCTAACTATCTTGGGTGTATACTAGCATCCATTCACTGAATGGAAATCCAGTGAAAGCCCAGTTAAACTGTAGTGCATTCGGTCCTTGCTGTTGTTAGTCTAGATGCCTTTCAGCACCTAGTCCAAGATGCACCACATGGAGGATGAACAGTTATTAATATCACCATTATTGATAATTGAGACTCTATAAATATTACTCAGATTGAAAGGAACATTGGCATCCAACGTTTTAGTAAAATGTCAAAACTGTATATTTATTTATATTTTATTTTTAGTACTTTAATTAATTTACGGTAAACATTTTTCAGCAGTGGACATTTTAGCGAAGCCAAATGTGGATCCACATTTGGTGCGGGTAGTGGGGATCGCGATCATGCCCATCTAAGTTCAAATCGAGTGCTGTATCGCTGGACTACCCCGGCACACACACATATATATATATATATATATATATATATATATAGACTTTAAACAATCAATTTCTAGGATACATTATTCCACGCAGTAAATTTAAGGTTCTCTTTAACAGCACTAAATGTGCAATATCTAAATAATATTTCAAGTTAAATATCTGAGTAATAAAACTATTAGAAAAAGCGAATAATAGAACATGGATTATCGTCATGTGGAGGTAATAATCGTGAGTACAATGTTTATGGATTTTTAATTCCTAATATTTATTATAATTTGGATTCTGTACATTGACGTAGTGCGCACTGGAATTAGATTAACATGGATTAAGGACCAAGTGCAGAGCGGTATAGCTGGGATTCAATCTTATTCAAGCATGTGGATGCATACACCCAGTGTTCTTAAAAGGTCTCTTATGTTATACACCTTATATACCTATTAGGATAGAAGAGACATTACTTTTTTGCTACTTCAAATGTTTTACGGGAAACGCATTTTTCATAAGTGGATATTTTAGCAAAGCCAAACGTGGGCCCGCATTTAGTGCCGGTAATGGGAATCAAACCATAATAAAAAATCAATGAATAAATCAATAAAAAACGTACAACTCTTTCGACCAAAACAATGTATATAGTCAGTCGACAGTGCAACAAAGCTCGTCGTACCAACCGCCATTGGAATAATTGAAGACATCGTCCACGAGCAAGCAACCGATTTCTCAACAGTTTTTCGCACATACTGTTATCCAAAACATCAATTTCAAACGACGTTGGCTCAGCGTGTTTGGTCTTTCGAATTTGGTCCTGGTTGGCCAATACGAGATTGTCGAAATGAGCCCGATAATTAATCAAGATGTTGCCTACATCGGGCAACGTCGACATAATCAATTTGACGCGTTTGGGCAGAGGTGCTCGAATCCATTCAAGAAAATAGGCGCCGTCCGATGGGTCTAGCTGATCAATGGCATCGAGAAATATGACAACCCAACGCTGGAGTAATGACAACTGATTGAGCAGATCGTAAAATGTATTTAATATGGTCTACACGGGGGTGTGGAATAATATGCAGATGATGTGAAGTGATGTTAATGCAATTTATATGATATTGTTATTATTTTACCACTTTGGAAAAGCCAAATGGGGGCCCACATTTAGTGCAGATGGTAGATGTTGAATTTATGCCTACCCAGGTTAGAGTCGAGTGCTGTATCGCTAGACTACTTAAAGGTTTTCAATAAACGATTTCAGCAAATGGACATTTAGTAAAGTCGAATAAGGGCTCGCATTTAGTACAAACGGAGTTTAAAAATTGAAACCTAGTGCTTTACCACCCAGGCACTACTACTGTTATCAATTAATGCCGAGGTAATCTAGCGGACTAAATGTGGGCCCACGTTCGGCTTCGCTAAAATGTCCACTGCTGAAAGATGTTTTTCGTAAAACATTCAAAGTAGAAAAAATAAAATTAAAAACATTATTTGATCGTAAATAAGAATTCAATATCTATTATGGGGTTTTTGAGTGTAAATATACTAGCATTATCAGATTTACTTGAATAATAAATCCATTTGGTTTGAACCAATCAGGAACACTGAACAATTGCTTCATCCTTGTTTGGAATCACCAACATTGTATATCTATCAAATCTTAAACAATCTTGAACCTACATCCTTTTCGGTTTTTGACCGAAGCCTTTCTCACTGAGCCACGGGTAGTTTAAATATATTCTAAAAACTATTTATTTGGAGCTAATTGTCTAGTAACCTCAGATTCTGTGCATTACTACTATTAACAAACAAGTAAATAATCCTTCAGACTGGGATTTTTACTAACAGAGGTCCTGGCATACTTTACAGGTTTGTTATGGGGTTTTAAAGGGTAATCTATTAGAATTACCAGATCCACTGAATAGTAGATATTTTATCATTGTTTAAAATCATCAGCAGTGTATTTCTTCAAACCACGCTCTATCCGGTGTCAAACCAAAGCTTTAGCGACTAACCTACAGGTGATTGAAACAAACCCTATAAATTTATAATTAATGCTAATTAATGTCATATATATTTTATTTATTTATATGTTTACTACTTTAAATGTTTTACGAGAAACATCTTTCATCAGGGAACATTTTAGTGAAGCCGCATTTAGCACTCGTGGTTGTGATCGAACCCATGCCCATGCAGGTTCAATTCGAGCACTGTACAGCTAGGTTACCCTGTACTAATTACAATTACAGTATAGCTGTACCAAGAAAGAATGTGGATTTCAACAGTTTTATGGAATTTCAGCAAAAATGACAGAAAACTGTAGGTTTGAATAACAACTGTAAACAAGTAAATGCAGTATCAGTAAATAATAATTGCAAGTCTCTATATAAAAATATGAAACAATTCTCAGGACCTAGTAATAATACAAATATTAGAAAGGAAAAGATAGTTGTCTATTTTTAACGGATGATCTATAATCATCCAGTTAATAGAGGATTTTAAAACTGTACTTAACTGATCGACGCCAAATAACTTTGAATGTCACGTGGGATCAAATAATGACTTTGGCCAAAAGTACAATCTTATTGCTCCATGCTTTTTAAAGTAAACAGGTTCCATAATGCAAATTTTTATGATAATCCAATTTCATGTTTTTCACTTATCGTTAAAAATGAACTCATACTACGAGAAATTTTTTTTTGTTAACACTAAATTAATTTTAATCCAACCTGCCTGAAATTTATCCAACGATCGAACATATTCAATATCAATTTGCGTTACGCTTTCCTTGAATTCAGCACCATCACAATTGTTAATTAAAACAGCCAATTGGCGACAAATAAATTTTAAGGTTTGTCTCAAGGTCGACGTGCCTGGACTGGTTCCCAAAAATCGAACAATCAATGCTGCTTTGTCCTTGGGTCTGATATTTGTAGTTTTGTTTCGCGATTGATAATGGCTTGCTTCTGTGGATATTTGTGAAGTTTGTTTTTCAATTCGCGACCGCCTTAGTTTGGACCGATGCATAGTCACGTGTTTCGGTTTCATTTCGGACTCGGGCAACCAATTTCGCGCTTCGACAACAAGTTTGGCCATTACTGACGTTTTGCCGCTTCCTGATTGACCGTAAATTATAAACGGATCTAAAAACAGAATGATTGGTATAGTAGTAACAGGAGGTGACCATTTTGAAAAACAATGGAAACTCAATCTTTGTTATGTGCACATTAGAGTTAAAGTACAATTATATAGAACAATTTTGTTGCCCCAAGTTTGTCCACTATCCCTTTCTCATTGGCTGTAAATCATAAACGGGTGTGAAAGTAAAATAGAATTATTGAATTTGTATTTGAAAATCTGTTTGATTATGACAATATATTGGGAAATGGGTATATAAACATGTTCAATTTTCAAACTTTATAGTGGTTCGTTTAATACTGTTGACTACATCTGCTTATTTCAGGTGTTCTTTAGTAACAACGTTGTTTGGGTTCTCTTTTTTGACTCTCCATGAGGATGGTTTTATGTCTGGTTGAGAAAAGAGGGGGGTCAGAGTGCTTGGTTAGCAGTTTTGCTTGTGCATAAAGGTTTTGCTTGTGCATAAAGTATATATATATATATATATATATATATATATATTATTACAGAAACAATAAAGAGTTACAATTTTGCAAAACTACGCCAAAGAAGTGAAAACACGATTCCAATGTCAGGGTTACGTCCAGAGTACCTAGAAGTATATCCAGGTATACGTATATCATATGTAAACCTTGGGCTAAAAGATACAACCCTCACAAAAAATCTGGACCTCTCGTCAATCGTTACCAACAGTAGCGCTGTCATGTGTATGCCGTATATCAGCCAAGAAACTATGTTATTCTTCTGCGTTTTTGTTATGCTTACAAGACCATCGAAGCGATTACTTAGTACGCTATACAAATCTATAAATAATGAGGAGGTGACTATGCCTCACCAATAACAATAAATGAATAAATTGTGTTTCAATTAATAATGACTGTTTTCAATAACAATAAACCAAACAACTAAAATGTCACACAAACTTGTTGAAGGTCCTGTGACATAATTTTCTACAGCTTTGAGTACATCTTGACGACCATGAAATTCTTTGACAAATTCATTACAGTTGTGTAAATGTTGCAACACTTCGACATACAAATCGTCATTTTCAAAACTCGACATTTCCGACATAGTTTTGTCTATCAAAGCAATAATTTTGCTTTCAAAGTCGAGACAAAACTTTTGTAAATACATGGAACCTAGATAAAAGAATTTTAAAACATTATTTTAAGAATATTAATGATTTCATGGCAAATTCTGTATTGCACAATTAAACTTGTAAATTATATCGCTCGGGTGGAAAACGTGATTAGAGCAATAAATTGTGTCAGGGTGATACACCGCTTGACACGATCTCCATTACCATACCAAATATGGGCGCAACTTCGGCTTCGCTAAAATGTCCACTGCTGAAAGATGCGTTTCCCGTACATTTAAAGTAGCAGTGGTAAAAAATATACTTGGCTTGGTATTGGTTGAGGTAAATGTGGGTCAGCATTAAAAGTAAAATAAAGAAATTAATGTTTACAAAAACAATTGTTTACCAGGTGACTATTAGCACAGCCAGATACATGTTTGCATTCATTTTCTTTGGCTTTTAACGTGAAACGGATTTTATTTTAACAAATCTATAATTAGCGAGTCCAAATATGGGCCCACATTGAGTACCAGTAGTGAGATTCAAATCTGCTCATTTTTCAGTCTAGTACTCTAACCATCACTGCCACCGGGGTGGTCCAGCGGTACAACGCTCGACTTGGACCTAGTGGACATGAGTTTGAATCCCACGACCAGCATTAAAATGTTGGCCCACGTTCGGTTTCTCTAAAATGTCCGCTGATAAAAGATGTTTCCGGTAAAACATTCAAGATAATAAATATAAGTAAATAAATATTTCATACAATATCACCACCAGCAGTAAATGCAGGTCTAGACTATTACCACTAAAAACAATACAAAAGAATAGGCATTTTACAAAGTATTATCGAAGCCAATTAGATGTTCGTATTTAATTTTATTTGATTTTAACAGAAAATGCATTTAGCAAAGCCAAACAATGGTCCACATTCAGTGTTCGTAGTGGAATTCAAACACATGCCCGTCCAGTTTTCAATCTAACACTCTGACCACCACCACCGCTTTTCCTTCTTTTACAGCTTTCACATTTCCATGGGGTCAGCTTTCTCCAATTTAAAGCATTATAATCAGGAAACAGTTTTGGAGTGGGTGTTTACTGCCCAACTCTCCTCCTTTATCCAAGCTTTGGATTGCCTAAATTGTTTTATTTCCAATTCTTTCTAAGCGACGTTTGTGCTCTACTTACATAACATAGCATACGTTGGTGGTAGAGCTACTTCTTTATTAATTCCAAGTTGGAATAGCAATTTGAATTCCTATACAAAAAGATTGTCGGAATCGAATCGAACATAAAGTTTCTTAACTAGGAGACCGCTTATCTAGGAGACCTTTGTGACAACGCTAGAGTTTGGGGTTGACACCAGTTGACAGATCCACAAGCCTAACGGCATATATATGGTAAATAAATGCCTTGAGCTATCTTTTAAGTACCCTGGGTATATACTTGCACTCATCTACCGTAGCGGAAACCAGGTTATACCGCTGTGTATTCGGTTCCTGCTGTTATTAGTCTAAATGTCTACGAGCACCTAGTCCAGGATGCACCACATGAATGTAGAATAATCAGGAATAACATCATTGAAATTTGAAACTTTGTAAGTAATACTCAAATTATCAACATCATTAGCATCGCAAATAAAAATAAAACAATTCCCATTTCAAGTCAACTTACGTTCGACACCCTCTTTTTCAAACACATCCCAAGAAACATTGTAGGACCGAATATTATTTTCCCTCAAAACAGCTGCCAACGTAATGTTTTTCAAATCGACAATTTGTTCATATCTAACGTCATCTAGTATGCCCAACTTGGGTTGTTCCATATCTAAAAATCTAACATTTGCAAAATAATAAACAGGATATTAATAATCAGCTTAAGCATTTGAGTCATATTTATGTCGTTTTAATGTCCAATAATGGTATTAAGTCTGTTTCCAAACTTTTATGTGGCGCATCCATGATTCAGACCAACATGGATAAGGAATAGAATGCACAACCGTATTACTGGACTTCGGTCGTGATATTGAAAATGTATATTAAGATAATATATATGTAGCAATGCTAATAATTCTTAGAATTTGAGTCATGCTTATTAAGTCTTAAATTTCAGTAATAGTAATATTCCTGATTGTTCCGCATCTACTTGGTACATCTTGGACTAGGTGCTCATAGGCATCTAGAATAATAACAACAGAGATCGGTTGAACAGCGGTATAATTGGGATTTTGCTAGATTTCCGCTCAGTTAATGGGTGCTAACATACACCCAATATACTTGAATAGTATCTCAAGGTATCCATTTACCATATGTAGCCGGTCAGGTTTGTGAATCCATTAACGTCCAATTGTCCTAAAGAAGATCGCTTTATCAATTCCTATAAACACTGGCGGCGTCGCAAGTAATATTTATTTATCCCCTCCCAAGCTTAATTTGCATCCGACAACGTCTTTCCATAGGAATTCAGTATACAATACAAACTCTGCTACAAACGTTTATTATCTTATTGTTTTAGCCATTGGGCAAAGGTAGATAATTCTGACAAAAATCAATTGCCAATCTATGCAAGTTGTGACACCATAACAAGAATGTCGTTTATAAGTCAAAAAAGTTCGTTATTATATATATAACAAAATTTGCCAAATGTTGCTCGTCGTACAAATTTGAATTAAAAAATCTGATGGTCATAAGTTCGATCAATAGAAATAGTTTCATTGTTGGTGTATAAATTTTCAATAGGGAGTTTTCAATGAAATTACAACAATCAATAAAAAAGCAAGCATATTATTGTCAGTTATTATTATTATTATTATCATCCTACTTGTTTGATTTTGAATATTGTTTTACTCGTTCTAAATCGGTTATGTTGCGCAAGAAAGCTCCTATACGACGTCGGTTTGTTTCGGTTGTATTGAGAATACCCAACTCAATTTCGTGTTCGGTAACTGCAGTCAACGTTTAGGTAATTTGACGGTTTATAAAATTAAAATAATGGTTTAACACTAGTCTCAATTTAAATAATAACAATTTAAATAACTCCACTGTATCCAGTCTCAAGTCCGGTTGAGAAAAAAAGAGGGTTTGAGTGCAAAATTGGCAACCTGACTTCTGTAAAAAAAATTAAATTTGCTAAAAAAACAACATAAAAATACAATTTCATTAAACGAAGACAAAGAAGTAAAAGAATTATGATTCCAATGAAGGTTTGACAAAATTCGCATAAAATTGCCATTTTCTATATACATGATTTTAAAAATCAACAATATATTGTATAATTATAAAAATTAATTTTGTTGCCCTTTGAATACAATACATAAGGTTTTAAAATATTAATTAATTATTATTTATAGTTTGACAGCCCATATTATACCGAGGTGATCTAGCAAGATAGTGCTTGACTTAAACCTTTGATTCCTACAACCGACAAATAGGGGCCCATGTTTGGCTTTGCTACCATGTTCCTGCTAAAAGGTGTTTCCATAAAACATTTAAAGTAATAAAACGTTTAAAAATTAACATATATGCTACCAGAAATTGCATATTTTTTAGCCTTATTTTGATCCATCAATCCATTGTCAACCAAAACGGGAATAATGACGTTGAATCCGTTTCTCATTTCTTCTCGACATTCGTTCCATCGTTGTTTGGAATTTTCAACATATTTTGAATCTAACTGAAAATATTCACATTAAAAACAAAATTTAGGGCAGTAAAATTATTAGCTAAAATAACTGTTAATACTTTTTGCATGTTGACTTTAATTGTATGTAAATTGATTACATACTATTTTATAAAAGCAAATATACAAGTACAGCAGAGTAGTAATGTTAAAAGTTAGGCTTAAATTTAAAAAATGTTTACTTTAAATTTTCTTAAACTTAGCAATATAAAAAAAATCATAACTTTACTACTTGCAACAAAAATATTGCAAAACTTTATTTAATTATAATATGTACTTTTGTAAGTCTGTTGCTTGAATGTTCTATAAGAAAACATAATTCATTATATGTACCATCTAGAAAAACCAAGTAAAAATAAAAGAGACTACAATACATGCTTACTCAGGCTTAAATTTAGCAATTAGGGTAAATGCACCTCTTCGGTATGTGCAATATTAACCCAATTTGTATAAAATTTTAAATAATCACATTTATTATTAATAGTTGATTTTTATATTTATTTAAATTATATTTTACACACATATATACTGGGTTTTTGATGTTTTTATAATTGAAATAGTTTACTTTTACCGTGTTTTGTTTGTTATAATTGCACTTTAAAATATTTTATATAAAAATCTTCAATAAAACTTATCTTTTAATAAAACGTTACAACTTTTAATTTAATTTAAATAAATTTAGATTTACAAAAAAAAACACTTAAAATGTAATTGTAATAAATTAATAATTCTCATGTTTTTAAAAATTAGTATTTTTAAACGAATATGTGCATTATTTTATGTATTTTTATATTAAATTATTTTAAATTTAAAATGAAAATTTGTCATGTTTTTTTATTCCACCAAAAAACTTTAATTAATATTTATTTAATTACATAATTAAAAAAACAATTAAATTATTGTTGCATAACTAGACTTTGTTTACAATTGAAACCGAAAAAACTAACATTTAAAATTTTGTTACCTAATTACAACTTAAAACAAAGAATTTATAAATTAAATTTTAAATAGTTTTAATAGCAAAATTACCATTTCAAATATTTCAGCAATTGGCTTAAGTTGATATTCCAGATTTAAAGAATTTTTATCTAAAAGATACCATTCGTCAAATGCTTCAAAACATTTTAAAGTTAAATGTGGTATTTTTTTTGACCACTCTCTTATAAGTTGCATTTCTTCTACATTTATACTGAATGGGATTTCATATTCCCCATAGCGTTGACCAAGTATCGTCTATAAAGCGTACATAAATTTAGCATAATACTCACAATAAATGGTGGACCAATAGATACGTTTTTGCAATGAATTACTTCATTATAACAAATTTGAGGTCCTAAGTGATCCAACTGACTAACATTAGGTACGCCCCATCGCATATCAATTGCCTAAAATACAAGGTAAATATTAAAACTAAATGTTAAAGTATATATATCTGTAGTAAAAACATTTAGAATTAGTATTATAAAAAAAATTTAAAAGATTTTTATAAAAATTGTGTTTTTAAATAAAATATTTAAATGTGTAAACATAAAACATTTTGTTAATTCTAAAACTGATAAAAAATTAAAAAAAGTGTCAGAAAATAAATTTTAATGTTTATTTTCTGGACCTAGAAAATTATTTTAATACATATTTTCAGTATAACAGTATACTAAACATATTAAAATACTAAAAATTATAAACACTAAAAACTAAATACTAGTTACAAAAATTTAATATACTTTTTTCTTTAATAAAACAATTTATTACAACATAATTAATGATAAATCACGATCAATATTTATTAAACATGCAATAATCTTTAACTAATAAATGTTTTTAACATATTTTTTAATAAAATAATTATAACTAGAAAACAAATTAATTACATTTTTATCATATAATTTTAACATTAATATCAATAAATTATTTTACATCCGCCAAATGATCAATATAATATTAAACAAAAATTGTTCTTATGAACATTTTATAATGACAAAACAAAATAATAATAATTTAATTACTACATTTTTTAAATACACATACGTGAAATTCAAAACCATATTTTTCACGGCAATACAATTTTAACTTGGGATAGACTTGTTTCATTAAAGTATTACGTTCAAGATTTAAATCTAAAATAATACAAATTATGTTTGTACCTGAAAACGTAGAACTAATAAAAACTCTAACCGTTCGGTTGTTGGTAGATGGTAAATCAATAAATTTTCCTTGCATTACCGTATCATATATCAATTTTCCTCTACCAAAGACATGATAAAACACTTTTTCTTTTGCTTTTTGCCATGGTTTTAGCTTTGATGATTTTCTTCTATTTAAAACTTGAGAGGTAATAAAATCAAAATTCATTGAACTTAAGAAATACTATCTACTTGAACATTTTAGTACACTCAATTGCGTATAGTTTTAATTTACATAGTGAACAAATTATTTGATAAATAAAAACAATATTTTTATTAAAAATATTATTTACTAAAGAAGTTAATGTCTTGTACATTATATATTATTTAAATATTTAAATCTAATTTGTTGTAAATTTTTAAAAAAATAAAAAAATTTATAAAAAAAGTACAATATATAATATATAAATAAATATAATTAATTAAAAATTACAAAATATTTAAAAAAAATATAAATTATCATTAAAATAAATAAAAGTAATATATTTACATTTATATTTATAGTTTTTTCTATAATAATTTTAAACAATAAATACTTATTAGTAGCTAGAAACATTGAAATTTATAATTTAAGATTTTTAAATCTAAAAAAAATAAAAACATAAAACAAACTTAGTTATTCGTTAACCAGTAGATTTAGTTACAAATTGATATTAAAAAAGGGGTTATTTGATTATTCTTTAATAGAAGTTCTTATATAATATTCAGTGTGAGTTAAAAATTTAGGTATTTAGGTATTCAGGTATATTCACGAGTTAAAGAGGAGGAAACTTCTTTTGGTACTCGGTTCAAAATATCAGGTGTCAACAAAAATAAATTTAAAAAAAAATTTTGTTTATAAATATGGAATTATGCATATATATATATATATATATATATATATGTAAACAAGAATATAAAATTTAAGTATAATCGTGGAGAAAATAATTGTTATACGCCGATTTAAAAGAGTCAACAAACGGTGCTGTAACAACGTCGTACGGTAGAAAATTCCACGCGGATATGACCCTATATAAGAAATGGTTTGATCGAAACCGGGATTTAACTCTTGGTTTGTATAACTTAAAAGGGTGCCCCCTTCGAGAATCGTTAGCAAGGATGAGAAGTTGTCCGATATTATTTGACATTAATAATTTAAAAACTAGTATAAGGTCGCCCCGGAGCCTTTTATCTTGCAGTAGAAAAATGTTAAGCGATTTTAAACGGTTTAGGTAGCTTACATTCTTGAGCTGTTTGGGGATCTTAGTAAAGCTGCGCTGTATTTTGTCTAAATTCTTAATGTCTGCCTTTAGGGAAGGGGATGTATCTTGGATACAATATTCTAAATGCGGTCTAATGTATAGCTGGTAGAGTAACTGTGAACAACTTATAGGGATGCTACCAAGATTACGTTTAAAAAACTTGGTGAGTTGGAACCCCTTAGATGCAGCTAACCTGTGGTGTAAAGAAAAGTTTAGGGAGTGGTCGAAGGTAACCCCTAAATCTTTAACTGAATTATCACGAGTGATGGGAGATGAGTCTGGCGCTTTAAATATATTACCTGAAAGTTTACCAGCGGAGAAGTGTTTACACTTGGAAAAATTCAGAGGTAGCGCATTTGGTATGGACCAATTGTAAATAATTAAAATATCTAGTTGAAGTTGTTCAGGATTAGTACTCCAGATCTTGATATCATTAGCGTATAACAAGATGTCAGAACGAACAACAGCGGGAAAGTCATTAATAAAAATAATAAATAACAAAAAACCAAGGACGGATCCTTGGGGGACACCTGAGGTAATGTTAACTGCTGCGGAAGTGATATCACCTAATCTTACACTTAGTTGCCGATTGGAGAGGAAATCCATTATCCAATTGAGGAAAGGCGGGTTAATCCCAAATGCTCTCAGTTTATTCAATAGTACCGAATGAGGTACTTTGTCAAATGCTTTGCAAAAATCAAAGTAGATGACGTCGATTGAATGAGAGTACTTCAGTATTCTTGTAAGACTATTAGTGAATGTTAGTAAATTGGTGAGGCAGGATTTAGAGGGCATAAATCCATGCTGGACAGGGTTAATAGGGTTGTTGTCAACTATAAAATTTACTAGGTAAGACTTAATTATTTTTTCCATAATTTTACTGGGAGCAGACAAGATGCTAATAGGTCTGTAGCTCTCAGCCTTAAATCTACAACCAGATTTGTAGATCGGTCTAATATAAGCTAATATCCAGACAGAAGAAATCTTGCTTTGTTTTAAGAAAAGGTTAGACAAGTAGGCAAGTGCATGAGTTTACTCGGCGGCGCATTCTCTAAGTATTCTCGGATATATTTTATCCGAGCCCCTAGAAGAAGATTTTAATTTAAGAAGGAGATTACGGACAATCTCCGGGGTAATGAGGGCTGATCCTGATAAAAGTAAGGGACTAGTGGAAGGATCACCTACAAAATCCGTATTGAAGACGGATTAAAAGTATTTGCTGAAAGTGTTACATATTTCAGGCAAGGAAAGAGGAGACCCATGAGTGTCCTTAAGTTGCGAAAGCGAATTCGTGGTTCCTTGTTTGTTTTTAATAAATTTGAAAAACAGGCTCTTGTCAGTCTTAGCTTTATTTAGGATACTATTAATTCTACGATGCTTGAGACTGGTAAAGCTAAATGCACATTTGTTTTGTAAAACTAGGTACTCGTAATATAAACAAGGGAGGCTAGTTGATTTCCACTTATAAAACTCACGATTATGGAGTTTAATGAGTTTAATAATACATCGTGGAATCTTATTCGACGGTTGGGAGGGCACTTGGAGGGGGACAAAAAGTTTTACTCCCGACTTAATAGTGTTAGAGAAATATTCGCAAAAATTATCAACCTCGATCGTAGAGGAATAAGCCCATTTAAAACATTTAAAATTGTTTCTTAAACCCTCAAAATTAGCATTGCTGAAATCTGGGATGTGAGCTGAATTCGGGAAATGGACTTTAAAGGCCAAGACAGAATGATTACTCTCACCCAACTGCGGTAGAGTAGAGATTGAGTCTATTACATGAGGGAGATTAGTGAGGACTAAGTCTAAGCAAAAAGAAAAACAATCTTATCTATGCTTAGTGGTAGAGAAAACCTGTTAAAAGAAAGCATTCTCAATGCAGAATTAAAGGAATTGCCCTGACTGGATAGAGAGTCCCAACTGATAGTATGGGCATTAAAGTCACCCATAAACACTTGATACCTATGGGGGGAGGCACAGACTAAGTAAAGTTTTTGTTTTAATGCAGAATTAGAGGCTTTAGAGATAGAAGGGGATCTATTTAGGATAGTAAATCTAGCGTAGTCACCAAATGAGAGAAAAATGGAGATAGAAAAAAGATCAAAGCCTTGATTAGTAAAGGCTGTGGGAGGTAAAAGAGTATAGATTGGGCTATCATAAATGTAAAAAAGACAGCCGTTACATTCAAATCGCTTTGAGTTAGACCAAATGATGCTATAACCTTGGATTAGCAGTTTATTATCAAAAACATTTTCCGACAGCCAGGTTTTAGTAATGCCAATTAAATGAGGCTTAGCATTAAGAGCTAATAGATTTAACTTACTGAGTTTATTGTGGAGACTACAAGCATTGGTGTAGTATATTTTTAGAGGGAAAGTATAGATTAAAGAAGGGGTCTTGTTCTTTTTAACCGGTGGAGAAATTGGACTTGGCTCCGGGGCAATAATGGAAAATTCTGGGAAAGGCTGTTGTCTAATCTTAAGAGAGTTAGTTTGACTAATGGGATAGCCGACAATTTCGGACAGACAGAGCTAGACAATGCTAAAGGTTTACCAATCCTGTCCCTACTGGCATGATCCTTGTGCACCCGGATTTCCGGGAAACGGCCCATCCAACTACTAAGAATTTTGGATGCTGTGTCAAAGGAATTAAAGGTGACAATTACTGGGGGAAAAAGGAGGTTTCTTAGATAAGACATGCGCGTAGCCTTAAAGTTAATAGACTGGGAATGGCATGTCTTAACTATTTCGGAAATTATCTTTTTCAAGTTGGTGGCGGTGTCGGGAATTCCCCTAACTATTAAATTATTTTCCCTTCTTTTATTTACCGCAAATTGTTTGGCTGCGGATAAAATTTTCTTCTGTAAAAGTCTGAAAGCCGCCTTGGTGACTAGAGAAGCAGAGACTTTTTTAAAAGTAGATGAGAGGGCCCCAATTGAGGCTTTGAGTTAGATGATCTTATCGGAGTGTTTGTTGGATTGAACCTGTAGGGTAGGTTGAGACTCAGCTAAATCATTAACAGATTTGCAAATGTTGGTGTTACTAAGTTTGACTTTGTAAAGTAGAACTAATATGAGGTCTAACTTAGTATCAATTTTGGGGTCGGGCTTGGGGATAACACGGGAATGGGCAACAAGGGAAGAGTCTGATAATCAAATACAATTTATGCAGTTGAAATCAACCTCGCTAGTAGCCAGTTTGTTGTAGATAACCTTCGTGAGACCGGTACAGTTTTTATGGAACCAAGTGTTGCACTTGGAGCAAAGTATACCAGTCTTTACGGACTTACTACACCTCCGACGGCCACAAACCGCTGCCTGAAAAACTTTTATTGATAAATCAAAAGTTTCTAAAATGTAATAAAAATAAAATATCACACGCAAAACAATGTAATAATCGGGTTAAAGAGAATAAACAATGGATAATCAAGTACGACACATACAATTTGAACTTGAAACACAAATAGGCAATCAAAAATTGCACAATTATACACAAAAACACAAAAAGATACTCAAAAAACTAAGCAAATAACACAAAAAACACGTAAACACAAAACACTTTTGCAAGCGCGAAAACAATAAGCAATTTTTAAGCGCACGTCACGCAAGCGTATCGTACGGATTTAAAAGCTATTAAAAATTCAGGTCAACAAGCATAAAAATTCTTAATAAAAGAATTCATTAAAACGAATTCAGTGGTAAAATGACGCAAAAGCAAAAAATTACACATTGAGTAGTTTATCAAAAAATAGAATAATCAATAATATTAATAGCTAATGAAAAAAGTCTTTAAAATCAACCAATTAAATTTATCAATTAACAATTTATTAAAAACCATTTTTGTAGATATAGTGCTTACCATATGGTAGTATAGTTAGCACGATAACAAATAGAAAATTAATCCAACTTTTGATTATTAATTGCGCTCATATTGTTTATAATCCTAAATATTTTATCCGTTTACTTTAAGTAGATACAAAAAAGATAAACTCAATCCAGATGATAGTAACAATTAAACAACCTTATTTTTAAACAACTTATAAATTTTTATATTTTTTTGTTAGTTGTGCATGTTATGTTACAAAACCATTTATATTTACATAAACTAAATATTGAAATTTTATAAATTTAAGCAATAACAATAATTAAAACTTTTAACATATTTTTTAATTAAAATATGTTATGTATATTGTAAATATTTATTAATATATTAATACATTTAAACATAAAAATTTAATTAGAAGTATGCTTTTATCTATCATTAATAATAAATGTACATATTTTAAAAATCAAAATTGCATTTATTAATTCATAAGATAAGGTTAATTACTTTTATTAATGTTTCCAAAATGTAGGATAATTTTTTAATTAATTAGGATCATAGACTAAATTCGGTTTTCTTACGGTATTGTTGAAATGTCAATTTATCAATGGGTTTTTAAGAGATTATTTATTTTCTAGAAATGTTATATTAGTACTGCTAGATTTATTTGAATAATAAAAACTTGAAAGGTGTGCGCTGGTGGTGATTTCAAATAAGGATGAAACAGCTGTACGGTGCTCCTGGTTGACTTAAAAACCTAGTAAATTTATTATTTAAGTGAATCTGACAATACTAATATAACATTTCTAAAGTGGCAATTTGTTGAAAGATGTTCTCTACTTATCATTTAGGCAGTAAAAATAACAAATAAATAAATAATTAAACAAAAAAATTAAATATGTATTTTAGTTTTAAAAATGTTTCTATTCAATACTCTTGATTCTAGTGTCAGCATTTATTTTTTTTTAATTTTGCGTACAATGGCATTACGTACATATTTTTATATTTATTTTTCTCTCTGAATTTATATAACGTATTTGACATTTTACTCGTTGAATATATATATATATATATATATATATATATATATATATATATATATATATATATATATATATATATATAGTTCACGTAAACCTGTGTTATTTTTACAAGTTCCTAATGTTTAACATGATAAATTGTTGTAAGAAGTTTAAATGAATATTATTTGTTTAACATAACGTTACATGTTATACGTTTTTGTTATTTAATTTTGCATTACATATTAATAATTTTGTTTAAATAAAATGATATTGGTATCAAATTAGACAAAATAAAATATTGTTTTATTAGATAACATTGTAAACCAACATTTTATATCCTGCAAACAATTAGCACTAAAAATTGAATAAAAACTTAAATTTTATGCATAGTTCTAGACTTTAAAAAAACTTGGTAAATATACTTTTATATATAAATTAATTAAATTATTATTATGCCGTACATATTAAAAATAATAACCAATTCTGAATTAGATAAAATTTGGCTTATAAAAAGTATTTATTAAATTAGTAAGAAAGTACCTTTCTCCAATCACGTATTTTATGTTATTTAAGCTAGTATACATACTATTCCACATAATTATTGTACTATGAGTCAGTTAATAAATATGTACACTATAATTTTTAAAACAAACTAAAATACACAGTACTCACATTTATTTATTACATTTTTATGCACTGGCTACAATAAAATTTTATCTGTAATTTATACTGCTTTTTCAGTTTGTACTAGTTTTTGTGTTAAACATTTACAACTAATAATGAACATGTATTATATTCTCAATCTATTTCTAATAAGTTGTTCAAACTCAATATAATAATAAGAACAATAAAAATAGTAGTAATACTAATAATAATGTATTTATATTTTGCAATTATGCCTATTTTATAAATTAAAGTTAATTTTTTTAAATATATGTAATAATCTTTAGTTTGATTTATGTTTATAAAATTTCATTATTAACATTATTTATAGTAGACTTGTCATTGGCATCTGATTTCAAAAATGATTTCTTTTCCATCAATTGCACTTCATTTGGTTGAGAAACTGTACAACATTTTTGTTTAATAATCATACCAATATAGATTATGTACAAGGGAACGGGTGTTAACAAGCTAACAGTAATAGGCATAATAGCTCCCAATTCTCCTTCCGGTTGGGGCATGGAATATAACAAAATCAATATAGATACTCCAACATTTTGTATTCCAGTTTCGAGGGCAATTGTAACGATAAATTGTTTTGGTTGTCGACTAATGTAAGCAATAAAAGCGGCCAAAGAAAATCCAATCCACGGCAAAAGAGCTCCAATTGGAATAATAATTGGGTAGATTGCCATTAAGTAGATAATGGATCGATTGACGTAAATGCCAACAGTTGAAAAATAAATAATAAATAATAAAAATGCGGGTTTGGTAATTTTTGTCATTTTTTTAGCCAATTCGGGTCGAAACCATCGTAATACCAACCCAAACACAGCAGGTATCGTAACTTGCAACAGCTGGATAACCATATTTGTATAGGGAACTGTAACTTCGTTTAGGTCCAAGAAGAATGGAGCAAAAAAATACATAAATAACGGCATCAAAACTAAATTGGATAAAAATATTTAAAAAAATAATTAGCAATTATTTTGTTTTAAAAATACATTTTATATATTATACTGTAGCAAGTTTGATTTATAAAAATTTTCAATAATCACTATCTAGTTTATGATATTTTTCAGTTATAATGATTTAATTAGGCCTTATTGATTATAATATTTATCGATTATTCTTTCTAATAAACAAATATAATATTTTTGTAATTTGTGAGTTGAATTCACTTATCGGTTTAAATATTACTGTTTGTATAATCATATTGAATTGATTATGTATTAAAGTTACTGGTCTTAAATTTCTGCTTTCTGTTGTTATATCTTTCGTTTTTAATTTGTAAACATTATTTTATTGTCAAGGTGTCTACTGTCAAATGCAGAATAGAGATTAAGTCTGTTTCTTTTTACTGCAACCTAAAAATTAAATAGCTTATTTTATTTAGATAAAAAAATTGTTTGGCATATTAATGAATTTAAGCATAATATACTTTTTATTATTTCTATGAAATAGTTATAATTCAAACAATGATTTATATTAATATGTATTTACGGTCATTTAAATGGATATTGTATTGATAATTACCACGGTAATTATATATATATATATATATATATATATATATATATATATATATATATATTCAAGAAAGGTGTCCATTATAAAATCAGCATTACGTAAGTATGTATATAATGGCTGTTATAAAAAGTCTACTTTAGAAAATTAAAAGCAGGAAGGAATTTTTTTTTATAAAATACTTTATTAAGTATTTAATATAAATTTTATAGTTGTTTCAATAAATAGACAAGAATTAAAACAGATTAATACAATATCAAGGTCAATTTGTTATCTTTAAATAGTTTTAAATTTATTTCGGTATATTTAATCAATACAAATACTTATATCTACCACACATATTCAGAGTATTAACCAATTCAGAATCAAGCGAAATTAAACCTTTTAACAATCTTATTGCAGTAGAATTAATTGAATTTTTTCAGTATAATGTAAGTCTGATTTATAATGATTCATTCAAAGTATAGTAATTTAAAAATTATTTTACGAACCGCATGTTTATCATATCGATTGCATTTGTGTTCACTGTCTATTAAATGACTTTATATATTTCATTTTGTTTCTGATATTCGTATTATTCTTAAGGTTGTAATGTTATTATATTTTGATTAATGGTGAAAATGTATTTTTGTGCTAAATGTATCTCTAGTGAAGCATTAAAGCTTAATATAATAATAATAATAATAATAATATTAATAATAATATCAATATATTTAAAACATAAGTGGTATAAAAATAAGGTTTTAATTATAATTATCCTCAAAAAACAACCAATAATTATTTATTAACTTGAAAAATATTGTATCGTTGTGTAAATTAAACCGTCTTTCATCTTGAAAAAAACAAAATGTTTTTTCATTTAATCATTAAGCAAAGTTAACAGCCAAAGTTCTTTATTTAGTACCTGTTACTGTTATTATTATTATTATTATTTAAATCCCTTTTGTTCTAAAAAAACATGGGGCAACATAATGCTCCTCTAAAACTGTACATTAAATTTTTGACTTTAAAAAATTATGCATATCGAAGATTGAAAATTCAATTCAAATTTTGTCCAACTCCATCATCCGAATCATCCTGCTTTCTCTTCCTTGCTATAGTTTAATGAACTAGTGTCCTCTTCCTATTTCTTTAGTAACGTATTTTTACAGAGGTCAGAATACTAACTTTGCGCTCAAACCCTCCTCTTTTCTCAACTAGATTTAAGACCGGTGAAACCTCAGTAAATTAAAATACTCAAATGTAAATAAAACAACTAATTCATTTATTTCTTTACTTTTATACTGTCAGAATATTTTGTCAAAAACACATTAATTAGCAGCTGGATTAGAGTGCAGTCGCTTTACACATTTCTAGCATATTATATTTTACATGTAAACAACCAGAGGCAGTCCAGTGGTAAAGTGCTAAACTCAAACGGGTGAGCATGAGTTTAAGTGCTACCTACCACCGGTACTAAATGTAAACCCTTGTTTGGTTTTGATAAAACATGTCCACTTAATAAAAAATATTTAAGCAATAATTTTATCTTTAATTTACATGTTCTCCCTATTTTATAAAGGGTTCTTGTTTTGTATCGTTTGATGCATTGTCACTATTAAATCGTTTTGGTGTAGGTTTTTTACTGCCAGATACCTTTCCTTTTTTATTCAGGCTTAGAATAGGTTAGATCGGTTTAATTATGATGTTTCCTAGAAGGAGTTAATCAAGCACTAATTATGATAACAATGATGATATTATTGAAATAACAACCTTACACAAAGAACATAACGAACTGATAAATGTCATAAGTATGCTCAAATTTATATCACCGCCAAATATTAGAGACCAAGCATTGCTTGCACCACCTCCTGGCGAACATCCAAGAGTGAGAAGACCGAATCCAAAGTAACGTTGTATTGGAATAATTTGTGTTATTGTAAATGCAATCTGTTGCACAATTTACAATTAAAAAACATAAACAATTGTTTTGCACAATAATGAATAATAATCCAAAATAGGCACTATTATTAATTATTAGTGTTATTTTTAGCTCAACCTTAGTTGGTTTCAAGTCAGTTTAAAAAAAAATAACTTTACTTAATTATGGTTAATAAGTAAAAGCTTGATTCCATCGGAAAAATCCAAATAAAATTTCACTCTTCCATATACACGATCTTTGAAGCTAAAACCTTAATATACATTTATATAAAGCAATCGTGTTGCTTTTTAAAATAAAATAATTTTGAAATAAATAAATAAGTACTATTTTTAGCATTGTGTTAACAATAACAATATATCTTGTATAATGTTTAAATAGTTTACTAAAATGTACATATAATACGTATTACAATAGTCTAAGGAAAAAAGCATTTGTACTGAAAGTTTCTTTTACTAAAGTTTCTGAGCCAATAATAATTATTATTATTATTATAAAATTATGTTAATAAACCTAAACTAATACATATATACCTGAAAAAAAAATTATGTTGAGTGCTAGTAATTGAATGTTTTACAAGCAAGTGGACATATGTATGCCGGCCCACGTTTGGCTTCTCTCAAATGTCTACTTCTGAAATATATGTTTTCCGTAAAACATTTAAAATAGTAACAATAGATCAAACAGGAACCGGCGTTTAGTGCCGGCGGTAGTACCTAATTTCGAGCTCAGCGATGGACCATTGGACCATTCTGGCAGATAATTGCCATTTAAGCAATTTTTGGTACTGTTTATACTATATTAATTTATTGATTTTTGTTCAGTTTTATTATTTCAACGTTTAATGGAACACATTTTTTTGTTAACTGACATCTAGTAGAGTCAAACAGGAGTCTGCATTTTAGTCCCGCTAGTAAACTTCAAACTTACGCGACGAATCTATCATTGTTCTATTTTTGCTATCCCGGTACACTAACAAAGAATTAAATTGCATGTTAAATAAATATATTATAATAATAGTACTAATTAGGTATATTAAATAACTACTAGTTTATATAACAAAAAAATTAATTTGTCAATTATTATAAACGATATAAACTTCTTCTTTTTCTATTACAGCTTTTCCTCTTTGTATAAAGGGTTGCTACTTTTGATCGTTTTTCTACATTTGGTTCTGAATCAAACCAATTTGAAGCATTCTAGCTATTAATTAGTTTTGGTTTAGGCTTTTGTCACTGCTAGATGATTTCTTCCTTATCAAAACCTGAGACTGGTTAGATTGGTTCTTTTCTAATCTATTCTAGGCGGCGTTATAAACAATATCAATCATTAACAAAATTTACATTTTATTAAAATACAAATGTAATTTATTTAGGAAAATGCTGTGCATATATTTAAAAGCCTTTATTTTTCTATATTTTAGAAAAGTAAGGGAATTGTTTGTCTTATTACCTACATGTATCAAAACAGTTAAAACCACCAATGTAAAAAATTAAAAGGTAATATAGAAGCTTAAAAATTAATTAATTAGTAAATGGACATCTACTGATGTCCAAGATAGAAGTGCTTAGAAAAAATAAAAAATAAACCTATCTAGCTAGTCCCAAGCCTGGATAAAGGAGGAGGGTTACAGAAACAATAAAAGGATGTTATTTGGGCAAACAGCGGCAAAAAAGTGATACAACGACACAAATGATGGAGTTGAATGAAATCCGAGAAGAAGCTCAATCTTTGATTAAACGAAGAAAATTCCTTAGTCAAATTATATGTTTACAACCAGAAAGACTGGCAAGAACGGTTTTATAATCAATAATTGTTAAAAGAAATGTTGATCGTTTACATGAAAGTTGACTAAAAGCTATTCGGGAAGATCTAATTGAAATGAATATTTTATGGGATCAAACAAAACGTTTGGCAATATGTTCGAATACATGCAAAGATTTTGCTGTCTCGTGTTTATTTTGAGTTATGGGACTTTGTTATTGTTTTCTGTTGTAACTGTTATCTTATTGCTCCATGCCTATTTTTAAAGCGAAAGGATTTTGTAATAATAATAATAATAATAATAATAATAATAATAATAATAATAATAATAATAATAATAATAATAATAATAATAATAATAGTAATAGTAATAGTAATAAATAATAATAATAATAATAATAATAATAATAATAATAATAGTAGTAGTAGTAGTAAGACTCCAAATACAAATTTAGCGCTTTAGTTGTTTTTACAACAAGTCCTCATCATAGTTCAGTCTACGCTTTAACTCATTGCAACGACTCGCTCATTCTTGGCACTCTATAGGACAAGGTTGAATAACGATAAAACCACAAAACATTGCGAATAAATACAGCTTAAACGTTTGACATTAAAAACAGAATAAAAATTGTTACATATTTAAAGCATATTACGGCGTTTGACAACTTACAAGTGGCATTACAGCGTACTGACAGATAAAGCCAATGAGTGGACCTATTGGTTTTTTCAAATAATTCCTAATCACCCAAACGTCCAACTGACAACCCATAGTAAATGTAAAAAACAAAACGAGTAAAACAACCGAAATGCGAAAAATCAGCTGAGCATAGGTTTTTTGACGCAGTACAACAATTTTAAATCCCATACTTTCGCTCCATTCACTTTCACGCATTGTAGTTTCGTCTTTGTGCAATTGCTTGAAAACATGCACAATGTCGAACTCAAAAATATGGTCCAAACTGACTCGGGCCTGTTGTACCGAAAAATAGAGTACTGTCCACCCCAAATGATTGGGCATTATGGGTATTTCAATTGACACGGTTTTATTTGTCCCAGCCGGTAGCCAATACCACGATTCATTCTCCAGTTGAACAGCGGTAGCAATATCCAATGCGTATGACAATACCATGTCAACGGGACTATTATAATAAACGTTTACCAACACGTTTTGAATTTTGCCAATGTATGTAAATGTCAAATTGTTTTTTTCGATTTCAATTGACAGGTTAATTGATTTGATCACATTTACATAATTGTATTTATAGTAAGATGAATTTGCCGAATGACGCTTGTGATAGGAATTAATCCGTTGGCGTTGTTGACGTACGTAACTGTCAATATCTAGTCCATAGTTGGGTTGAAATAGATGTCTATCTGGAGCACACCGTTGTATTGCAATGCAAGAAATGATAAAAATGGTCAGTTTAAAATGCATAACGTTTGTCAAATCAAATTTGTAACTACTAAAAGGTACGTGCTAATTTAGTCAATGTTGTTATCGAATTATATATCGTACTTTCTACTGTGTCGCTTATTGGTTAATATGTCAATTGATGGTGCTACCCACATAGTTGAATGTGCTATCCATTACTACTTTTTAAAAATATTATTTTGTATTCTAACAACAAAATTGTTATAGTGTTTTTGATTATACAAAGCATGAAGGTTTATTTAGATGTATTTAAATTCTTTTGCGGTTTGAAGAGTATGGAGTACCAAGATTGTTTCATATAATTGTTTATTAAATTTTCGTGTATATTAAAGATTGAAATTTTATTCTGATTTCGCTGGATCCCGTCATTGGAATTATGTTGTTTTTACTTTTTTGCCACAATTTAATGGAATGTTGTCATCTTGTTGTTTCTTAAGCACTACAAAGACCAGGTTATTAACGGTGTGCCTAAACCTTCCTGTTTTTTCAACCGGATTTGAGACCGGCTACAGTAGAATTTTTAAATAAATAGTGCAGTTTTGTTTACTTGTTTGCAACTACATACATATTAGGATTTTTGTAGTGCGCAGTTTTGAGGCATACATCTAACATTACTTTTTTTACATTAAATTGCACTTGTCAGCAAGTGGAAATCAAGTAAATCCATATAGAGGCCTTCTTTCAGTGCCGTCAGTAGTACTTGTCCCACCGGTTGCCAAAATGTTTGTTTAATTTCACATGACAAGTTATACTAAAACATTTCTTAAACATTATCTTAGCATTATAAATAAAATATTTTATAAAAACTAATATTTTAAGCCAAAATTGATTGTGTAATGCAAAATCAAATTTCACAACATTTATTTATTTATGGGAAACATTTTTCAGTAGTGGACATTTCAGAAAAGCCGAACGTGGGCCTGAATTTAGTACCGATGGTGGGATTCAAACCCATGCCTATCCAGGTCCAAATTCGAGCGCTGTACCGTCAGACCACTCTAGTACAACATTGGGTCAAAATACGTAGCAACCCCTACATTAAACAATGAGAAAATTCTAAATAGCAGTGAATATTACTTAAATTATTTAAAATATCAAACTTTTATTATATATATATATATACTTCAGAATATAAGTTATTTTTAATCAAATCATTTGCTTGCTTTTCATTTTTTAAAATATTAGTATTCTTGTTTTAACCTAAATTAAAATTTTTTAATGATATTGGTATAAAATATTGGTTTTCATGAATAATTTTACCAACACTTCTGTGATTATGTCTATCCAATGTTTTAGTACGACTTCATATAATTAAATCGTGTAACAAAAGCGAATGAATTACATAGCATTCATTGATTTTGAAAGAAGCTGGTTTATCTATTGTAAGTTGGAATTTGCCAATAATATTGGTTAAAAATGTTATTTTTTGTAAATATTTTTATTAAATGTCGCCAAAGTAATGTATCAAGAATGATTCAACTAAATGTATATGTGTTACTGTAATTGAGTAATATTACAAATGTGAATTTTTAATGCAGCACTAATGTTAGAAGCTGCTCGTGCGTCTTTTGTAAAGAACAAATTTATCAGTTTGATCACGTGTGTATTAATTAAATCAATAGTACTACATAGTACGAATTAATATTTATAATATTAAATACGACTGAAGTATATACTTTTATTAGAAGTTGTATTTATTGTAGAAAACAGGATGTGATACAGAGATAAATATATCATATTTGTTCAACCTTATATCTATAAACAAAAGTTTATAACATTACATTATTTGAACTGAAACCATTTTGAAACTATTTTTATACATGTCTGCTGAACTAAATTATATTTAATTAAATTCGTGATCATATTCAATTGAACATTCCATTTTTAATTAAGACCGTTCAATTTTGTACAATTTTAGAAAAACATTAAACAAATGGCAGAGTTGTCTACTGGTACAGTGATCCACTCAAAGCTGGGTGGGCATGAGTTTGATTTCCACTACCGACACAAATTGCCAGCCAACGTTTGGCTTCGCTAAAGTGTCCACTGCTAAAAAAGTGTTACCGTTAAAACATTCCAAGTAGTAAAAATTTAATCAGCAGATAGTTTATTGTAATTTACAATGTAGTAAAAAAATTTATTTATTTATTTTTAGTAGTTAATATTTTTACGGTTATAGGGTTTTTAATACAACAGGCTTAATTATAGTTAAGTCGCATATATATATATATATTTTCGATTTTAGCCCTTCTGATGTAAATATAAAACAAATAAAGTAAACCTACAGGCACCAAAATGGGCCCTATCAAAATTGAAGTTGATTGACTTTCATCACATCACTTAAGCATATTACGCACATCAATATTTTACTAAAAACAACCCTTAGACATCACTTTAGCAATACTAATAATTAAAACAATAAAAATTAATTTATTTTGCAAATAACATTACCAAATTTTTGCTTAAACAAAAAACCAAGAAGTTACACATCTCGACAAGACCCTGTAGATAAATATGACATTACCTTTTTGGATGTATGACATAGAGTATTGTCTTGAAAAATATTAGTAAGCCCGGTGTGAGTGTGTTGCATTTCATTATTGAAACATTTTTTACTATCTAAGTACCGGATATGATTTTCCATTTGATAGATTTGTTATACATAATACCAAATCAGCACATCACTTGTCGAGGGTGGGCGTTTTTTCTATCTACCGGAAGTAAATGTTTTTGAAAATTAGGTTCGCATTATACTTTGTTTTTGTACCCAAATGGTTCATCGCATATCATTGTTTTATCAGCAAAATATACAAAACGCCAATAAAACAATCTTCGTTTAATCCATTTATTACAAAATATAAATCTACATTTTTTGTTTTTTATTAATAAGTGGTTTAGCTATTGGTGATTCACGTGTTTAACCAAATTCTTTTGCTCGGCTTCTTACCGTCAAATAACTAAATTCTTATAAATTATTTTTTACAATATTCGAAAAAGGCTTGTTGTAATTTTTTTTCAATCCCATTAAAATTTCTCAATCATCGGTTTCACTTGTCTTTCATTTTCTTCTAACATTATCATTGTTTCGTGATTTTTGTCCATTCAAAACACGATAAATTGTTGTAGTACTTACTTTATATAATTTGGCTAGTTGTTTAGGCTAAAATCCATAGTTTTTTAAATTTTTTTATAGCATGGCGTTCATTGTCATTAAGATAGTAATTTTTTCTACCGTTGGTATTTAATTTACAGAACAAAAACAGATAAGAGAATTAATCGGATTCACAAGGTTAATTATAATTTTTAATTTTTTCAACATTACCCAAAAAAATTTAATTTACAAAATATTAATAAATAATTTTTTAAACATATTTTTAAGTAATTTAATTTTAATTAGTATTAGAACATTACAATTACAAAGATCAAAGTTAAATGTATAAATTTTGACTATTAAACATTGTTTATTTTTAATGACATTAAGCACACAATTTAATAATAGACCAGCTATTATAAAAATTATGTACATTCAACTTATTAACCACGTTTATAGGTGTATTGTTTTTAAAATATGTTAGTTTGGCCGACTCAGCATTTTTAAATAAATATTTCTAAGTAAATATAATGTACCTATTAAGTATTTTATATTATTTTAAATTTTTAATATTTATTTTTACCAAAAAATAACTGAAGAAAACAAATTAATTTAGATTAAATTAAATTTTGAATTTTTACGCTATCTTTTTCAAGGGGCGTATATGTAAATTAACAAGCTGCCATCAAAATCAATACAGTATAGTTGATTTCCTTTTGTCACACTATTTAATTACATGAAACACATCTAAGTTGTGTTAAAACATTATTTAAATATTATCTTAGAAGTAATAGTTACATCTTTTATAAACACTAATATTTTATACCAATATCATTATTAAATTATAATTTAGGTCAAAAACAAGAATATAGATATTTAAAAAAATTAATAACCTGCAAACTAGTTGCTTAAAAATAAAGTATATTATAAAATACAATAAAACTATATTTTAGGTAATGTTCATAATATAACACAACACACGTTATCGTATACATCTACTTTATAGCAGATTAATTAGTTTTAAAATTTTGTTTTTATAAAATTTTAAATAATTTATAGAGTGAAAAATATAAACAGAGGTCAATCAATTTAAACACTATACTTTGATTTAATGATAGATTAAAGTTGAACATATATTTGAATTTTCTTAATTATAAAAATTACGAATATATACAAATATTATGATTTTGGTTTAACTATTGAACAAATTGCAGATGTATTTGATATAAGTTCTAGAACTGTATACAGAGTTTTAAAGGACTATATACGTCTAAGAACAGTAGGAACTGGACATTTATAATCTACAAGTTCATAATTACCAAATCACAAATAAATTGGATTAACAAATACAAAAAGGAAAAGGAAACGTTTTTACATTTTATATTTACTTATTCGCAAACAGCTAAAATCAGTCAACTGCAGTTTAAGAAAACATTTAAAAAGTTTTGTTAACAGCAGAACATAGAAAAAACGTGTAGAAGTTGCGAAAATGTATGAAAGCTGTTCAAATTGTTTTAGGGGAGATTAATTCATTTTAGTGACGAGTGTTCTTTGAAGTACAAACCATAGACAGTGCAATTCAGGACTATTCGTAGTTCTGACTTTTCTCAAGACTGTAATTGAATTGCTGAAACAGTTGCACACCCATTATATCTTTTTGGATATTATGGAATTAAGTACAGGCAACTACCAAAATGGAGTCAAACAAGTAGCAATTTAAAGAGCTCACAATTTGTAAGCATTTTCAAAAACATGTTTAAATCTGAACTAGGACAAAACGATTCAGGGTATTGAGTGGTTGTTTAAGGCAATGCTCCAGTACATACATCAAAGAAGCTAACGTCCGTTTTATTATAATTTTAAAATGGTAAGAACAAAACCTCTACAACTGATAAAAAAACTACGCTTTATTCAACTGTATTCATACAACCCAGACTTCAATGTAATTAAAAACGTTTCTAGTTATCTTAAATGAGTGATGAATCGGTTGGAAATTCAAAGAACGCCTAAGAAAATATTACATGTTAAAAATCAAATTTCACATGATATTAGTAATCTCGTTGATTTCTATCTAAAATGTTTAAAGAAAGTTATAAAAAACTATGGTTATATTTTGCACTACTAAATTGGTACAGTTAGTATTGTTTATATATATATATATATATATATATATATATATATATATATATATATATATTTGTGTGTATAGTCATACAATTTGCAATAAATATTTTAATGCAATTTCTTAGGTTAATAAATTGATTTGAATTAATAGAAGTATATTTACAGTAAATTAAAATGTGTAGAATTTTGTTGGTTATCCATACAATTATCATATTCTAGTCTTAAATCAGATAAATAATAGGGTTAAAAAATTACACTGCTATTTCAAAAGAAATTCATTAACTGATATGATATGTACAAGATTTAGCTTCATTTGATATCATGAGCGGTTTAATTTAAAATGTACTTTAAATTATAAAGTAAACCCGATATCTTAAAATTTGTTTAATTGTAGATAGATATCAATGTTTAATAATCGGGAACTCAATTAAAAGCGGTACAATCTGAGTGATTAGTTTTTATAATGCAAAACCTTTACGAGTTTGTATGATCTAAAACGCCTTTTTTTAATGCGATCTCATACCTTGTTAAATTTAATTAATTTTAACTCAAAATTAATACTAAATAAGAATATAAAAAACGTAAACTGTGAGATGAATTCATTTCGTATATTCTCGTATATATATATACAGGGTCTAAAATGGTACTTGTCAGTAAACTCTTAGTTTTCAATTTTTGCTGTTTTAACTTGATATATATATAATATATATATATACAACCATTTCAAAAACTAACGCAAAAAATTACAAGAATATTAAATTTAAATTAATTTGCTATGTCCAATTGTTTTTTCGTAAAAATAAATATTGAGAATCAAGAATAATGTCAAGTACTTAATAGTTCATTTATATATACTTAGAAATATTTATTTAAAAAGGCATATTTCAAAAGCTACTACCATATAAATGTGGATAATAAGTTGAAGTTACACAATTTTTATAATAATTAGCTTATTATTATTTTGTGTGCTTAATTTCATTAAAAATGAACAATAACGAATCCTTAAAATTGATGTTAAACGCACATTCAAATAGGCCCTGATTGTGATGTCATAATAATTATCAAAATAAACATATAATTATTCTAATCAATATAAATAAAAGTAATTAAAATAACTAAAAAGATTTTTTTAATAAAAATTTAAAAACAAATCGAATAATTTTTTATTTACGGTTAACCTTAAAATTCCGCTCATCCGCTAATTTTGCTTTTTGATTGAATTGTTTGTGAAATGGACAGTAGTGATAAAAAATAAATATCGTGTCATTAAAGAATTAAAAAATGAAGGATTTTTACCCAAAAAATTAGTAGATTTATACAGAGTTAACCTTTCAACAATTTATTGGATTATTAATGGTCAAAAACCACGAAATTATATTGAAAGAAAACGTGTAACATGCAATACGGATGATCAAAAAATTGTTATAGAATTAAAAAATATATAATTAACCTATTTCAAAAACCAAAAGAAATAGTTTAAACAATTTTACTTATTCCACAATAAGAAACAGAGCAATTGAATCTGGTTTAACGATTTAATCACCAAAGGTTAAGCCATTTATTACTAAAACCAAAAGGATGATAGATTAACCTTTTGTAAACAGTGGAGTGGACGACACTTGTGTTTTTGGCGTTCCGTATACTTTGCCGATGAGACAATGATTCGGAACAAACCATTTGGTTACAAAAATAAAGTGTTGTGTGGGTCAAGTTTTCAAAAACATTTACTCCCGGTTGTTAGAAAGAAAGCCTACCCTCGACAAGTAATGTGTTGGTTTGGTATTAAGTATAATTAACCTATTAAATGAAGAATTATATCTGGTACCTTAAATAGTGAAAGATTTGTTTCAGTTATGAAGAATGTTTTCCATTATGAAATGTAACACATTTACACCAGGGTTACTACTGTTTTTCAGAACAATGCTCCATGTCATACGTCTAAAAAGGTAACGTCATATTTATCTAAGTTCACTTTATTTGCTTTATATTTACATTTAGACAGTAGAGGGGCTAAAATCGAAAAAAACTATCTTTTACTCAATTGCCACCTAACAGCCCGGACATTAATGTTATTGAAAATGTTTTCTGTAAACATACTGAAATTGAGGATTTATGTAAAAGCATTCGGTTTGTTGTTCAATATGAGATGAAACAATAATATATCAACACTTTTATCGACAGCATTCCAAAACGCCTGGATCAGGTTGTTCAAAAGAAAGGCCATCACATAGATTATTAAATTTTTTTAACTTTGTAATGTAACTGAAAAAATTGTGTAATCTGCATTTTTATTAATAGTTGACGTTATAAATCATGTTAATCATTTTACTCCATTTTCGATTTTGCACCAGTTGATATTTTATATAATTTTTTATTACTTACAATATATATGTATATATATAATTATAGTTATTTTAATTATTGTGTATTATTGTATATTTTATAATCGAAGTGACGTTTCTCCTGAATGCTATGTAGTTGTTAGAGGGGTTTTAGTTACATAATCAACTTTTTGCAGTAATTGTTGTAAAAGTTGTATATACAAAAAGGGGGAGTATAAATGACATTTAAGGTCTCCTTTTGCCCAACATTAAAACAGTTAAAGCAACATTTTCCGCCTCCCATTGCATTTATCAGTTTACTTAAAGTTGCGGTGACAAGTGTATTGGTCGAACAATGCATCGCTTAGTTAATCGGGCTAAAGAACACATTCCAAACTAGTTCAATAATAGGTCCAACGGAAGTGAACACTGATGCAATTCTTCCGTATTACGTCATCTACTACAAACCAAACATCAAATCAACTTCAAAAATTATTTTGGTGTTAATTACTTCTGAACCTTTAAACATGCTGAAAATTTTTGAATTTGTTTATATTTACATATCGAAACCTACTTTGTGTGCAAAAAACAATTCGTCACTACATTAAACTTAGCTTGGTTGTAATGTTTACATCTTATATTCTTATTTGGAATTATAAAGTGAACCTAATGCTTCAAAATTAATAATTCGTCATCAACTACTTAATATAAAAGAAGTAGTATATTTTGTAATACGAAAATATTAATAAATGTTTAGCTAACTGAATGTTTATTTAAAAGTAATTACGTAACTGAATAATTAAGTAATCCTGTTTAAAGCTAATTCTAATTATAAGACTGTAAGTACGTTTTAACAAGTGTTAATGACTTTATCACTCCTATTATTTATTTATTTGGTTACTACTACCTGAATATTTTACAAAAATCTTTTTAATATATGAAAAGCTTGGATTTAGTACCAGTAGTGAGATTCCGTTTTAAATCTACTGTTCTACCAACTGTACCATACACTCACTCCAATGCCAGTGATACCTCACACTTATTAAATAATGTTTAATTTTAATCCATTACCGAACAACTCCAGAAACTAAATCATTTACACATTTTTTAGTTTATTGTTTTGGTCTCTTCTGAAGAGTGAGACAAAAATATTGTTGCATGAAATTGTATTTTATATTTTTAGCATTGACCATTTTGCATCGTTTCGGCTTTGATTCAATTAATCCTGTTATCGAAATTGTACTGCTTCCACCTTTTTTCTGTAATTTAATCATATAGTGTCCTCTTGTTTTTTTCAAAAGTTATTAACTTTGCATTTTTACCAATCTCAAATAGCTGTACTACTCTAATTTACCATGACAACATACATAACTTTTTTTTACCATTATCTTCTTATTCAATAATATATATTGGAAATTGTATAAAGATATAATTTAATTATATTTATATATCTATTTTCTTTACCTGTGAGCAATAAATAACAAAAATGTATTATGAGACATTCATGTTATTATTATCAAAATCTAATAGTAGAATTAATTTTTCTTTTGTGCATAATACGCTTCTTAAAAAATTATCTAAAAACGACATTTTAAAAGTTAAAAAATCGGCGTAGTAGATCCCAACCTGTTTCAAAATTATTTTTATCAAAAGATATACCAGTCATTAATGATACGTTTCAATGCAGGATCTATTGTTGATTAAGTTGATCATTTGCGTTTACTAGTTACTGCGAAAATTTATGTCTGGGTAAATAATCACATTAATGATGATAGCCTTATTTCACTTGTAATTATATAAAGTGATTAGTTTCTCTACTTTCTTTACTTTGTACTTTTATTTTTTATTATTTTGTTTGATGGCACTAAATATATGTTATGTATGTATGTAAATGTGCTTCTACTGATATATTAAAGCTTATAACAATAAATAAATAAATTTCTCTTCTCAATCCGACTTGGGACTGGTGATGGTGGAATTAAGTTGCATAATAGAATTTATAATTTGTTATTTAATAAATTATTATTGATTGGTAACCAAATAATTTACATTGTGGTTGGTGACGCGTAGTTAGATCTTCATTATTTCTATATTTGTACGCCATATTAAACGATAGATTTCAATAACGTAACAAACGTAGAAGAATAACAAAGTAACGGTGCCATTGTTTATAAAGATTAATGACGCCGCCTTGTTTTTTTGTTATGGTTGTCTCCCTTAGTTCAAGGGCTACATATAGTATACAAATACTTGAATATACCTTATAAATACCTTGGGTGTATGTTTACACCCATCCGTCAAAGTAGGAACCCAGTTATACTGCTGTGCATTTGATCCTGGTTGTTATTAGTCTATATTATTATGGACACCTAGTCCAGGATGCACTACATGGAGGAGGAACAGTCAGGAATATCATCGTCATTAGAAATTGAAACTTTACAAACATTACTCAAATCCTCAGGATCATTAGCATCTCATTTACAACAACAGATAACTTATCTTTGATCATAGTATTAAATTGGACTTATGGTTAGAAAAACTTTTAACTTGTGTTTAATTAATACTTGGTCACTGAATCGTTTAATTAGAATTTAGTATAATGCATGTTTTATTTATAAAAATTTATCAAGATCAACTTGATTATTATCCAGTTTTTGGCATTTATCGGCAATAACAACTTAATCATACATTTTTAATCATTATAATTATCGATTTTATCTTCATTCGAACAAAATGTTACATTTTTATAATTCTACAGTTGTATTCTCTTATTCGTTTTGAATACTGTAGTTTGCATAATTACATTAAATTGATAATCTTTCAATGCGACTGGACAAACGTTAGTTTTCGTTTGTTTACTTCCTGTTGATATAATCTATGTAGGTAAATAACTAATGACTAGGTATTCCCAATTAACGAGTATCGAATTTGATTATTATGCAACTTTCTCCAAGTACTATTTAAGTACTCCATGTATTAAACGAACAACCGCTTAATCACAACATTACAACCAAACCACATCTTAAAACAGAACAAATTGGTGCGTATAGCTGTTAGAAAAACACAACCAACATTTACTTGTTTACTACATTAATTCACATATTCCGACAAATATCGACATACATTCTATTTTCTACCGATATAGATAAGTAAATTTAACCTAACCAACCAAATCATTGACTAAACACAATATACCTACTAACCAATAAAATTGATATATATATATATATATATATATATAATGTAAATAAAAATTACCATTTTCAACCAAATGTGTATAAATAAATCGTGCTACTTTTCATATTTTCTCATATTGCTCAGTGTTTATGTTTTCAAGTGTCAACAGAATACAAATTATACCAGCTCAAACTCAAATTACACAAATCAATCGATAATCTATAATTACTATCAATATGTCAACAACACAAATCGACACCAATTTATCAAACTACGAATCAGCGTTGCAAAAAGTCAGCTGATATTGAACCAAACACGACAACACCAACAAAATGTGTCATTTTACATCGACTATCAAAGTTCGGCACCATTTGCCCTTACTCAATTTCTAACGTCCAATGTATCAGTTGGCATGGCAACGTATGTTTAGTGCTGGTTGCCACCATCTCAAAAGACGCTTCATTTTGTTTTCAATTTGACATTTGTCGTCAAACATTTGGGATGGTCGTATTTAAATTTTACCATTCACAAAGCTAAGCCCAATGCAAAATGGCCCAAACCAATTGTTTGGAGGTTTAATAGCAATCGGTCAATGATAAATCACTACAATGCTCATTTGGTTGATTCGAAAACGCATGCCAATATGAGTGCAGCTTTTAAATTGATTGTTGTACGAAACCGAACACTGTCCGATGTTATTCTGCAAATTATTGTTATTCTATTTGTTTGTCTGTTTACTTTTACGTTGAGCTGTCAATTGGATCCGATTATTTTGAAAGAATATTGTACCAAACCTATAGCTCCACTTATTACATTTATGTGTCAATTTTGTCTCATGCCTGTGGTAAGATTTAACACATTGCTTTTGCCATTATAATATAATTAGTACAATTGTAGATTGTTTGTTGTTGATTGATGAAACTGTTGCGGTGTCTATGCCTCATTCAACCGCAGATAAATAAATAATTATGTATTTTTATTGATTGAATGTTTTGGGAGAAAAACACGTTTTGAGCAAGTAAACATTTAGCAAAGCCAAACAACTTCTTCTTCACAATATTTTCCCATTTTTTATATAAGAATTTGTTGTTTTCAGGCGGTTTTCGCTATTAAGTTATGCATCGAATAAATCTGAAGCATTATGACTATTAAATAATTATAATGTACGTTTTTATTAAAAGTTATAATTTTAAACTGTTCCAAATTTTATCATTCATAACATAGATGATTTTGCTTGTCAAACGTTTGACGGCATGTAAATAAATCTATTGACGTATCACCAAGATGTAATTAATTTTGGTGTAACCGAATTACTCATATATATATATATATATATATATATATATATATATATATATATAGTATGCTACTTATGTCACAATATCTTCGATATAACACCTGTTGCACTTTTTTGACTAAAATAAAAGTTAAATTTATACAATTGCTTCCAATAAGCAAAAATTATAACATAATTAAAATTTTTAAAGGTAATTTGAACATATAATGTGAATAATTTGGGAAATAAAAATGAATAATGTAAGGCAAAATCAAATTCCACAACATTAGGTCAAAAGACATGGGAACCCCTACATTAAACACTTTCAGATAATTCTAGAAGTCAATGAATATTACTTACAATATTAAAAATACACAGCTTTTATTATCTATTTTATATTTATGTACATATTTCACAATATAAATTATTTAAAGTAACTAATTTGCTCGTTTTTCAATTTTAAAAAAATGTCAATATTTTTGTTTTTGACCTAAATTCAAATTTGATAATGATATTGATATAAAATATTTTACTTATAATGTTAAGATAATGTTTAACGAATTTTTCAGTACAATTTATGTGTTTTATATAATTAAATGGTTTCACAAAGCAGATGAATTATACTGTATTAATTTTGACAGCAGCTTGTATATCCAGTGTATATTGTAAAATATGTACATATATATAAGATAAATATAACTATCTTTACATTCCAAACAAAAACTATAATTTTTTATAACTTCTTTTAAACGCTTTGGGTAGAAATCAACTAAATTATTAATATAATCTTCTATAATTTAATTTTTTAACACAATCAATTTTTTAAGAGTGCTTATTTGAATCCATTTTGGTAGTTTCCCGTACTTGATTTTATAATATCTATCAAGATATGCGCAACTTTTTTAACGATGCAATTGTAGTCTTGAAGAAAATTGGGATCACAGATAACCGTGGACTGCAATGTCCATGGTTCATTTTTTAAAGCCCACTCATCAATAAAAACAATTGATTTTTACAACCAAACCGGACAATTTTCATACATATTATCGAGATCCACACTTTTTCCTATGTTCCACTGTTAAAGAAATTTTAAAAATATTTTCTTGAACTGCAAATTGACTAATGTTAACCTTTTGTGGATAACCGAATGTAAAAATTAGTCAATTCTTCTTCTTGCATTTGTTTAATAGATTTCATTCTGTTCCTTTTTAACTGGAAAACTATAAGCAAATCATCTCGTTTACTTGTTGCTAATGCAGGTCCATTTCCTGCTGTCCTTGGACGTGTATAATCCTTTAAAACTCTGTATACAGTCCTAGTAATTATTTCAAAGAAATCAGAAAATTGTTCAATAGTTAAACCAAAATTATGACTTTTTATTTGTTCATAATTTTTAGCAGTAAAGAAAAAAACGCTTACACTATTTAGACTCATTGTAATCACGTGCCGCAAGTTTTCAAAATTGTAGTCAAGGTTAAGGAGTCAAATTAAAAGTTTGATAGGTTGATAAAACAAAAATGAATCTTTACTTCAATATTTTCATGTTATAAATTGTGTTAAATTTTATATACATACAAAATTATGAAACTAATTAATTTGCTATAAATTAAATGTATGTAGTAATGTGTGCTAGGTTATGTAAGCTCTTGTAAAATTACATAAAGAAAAAATCATTTTGTTTGAAATTATTGTTGCTTAATCGGTTTAATATTATTAATATAATATATTGATATATATATATATATATATATATATATATATATATATATATATATATATATATATATATATATATATTAATATATGTTATTTAATATTAACTTAATATGCCATAAATTTTAAGTGTAACCATTACCATTTACTCATTTGAATGCTATTTAATCAAAAACTCCAAGATACTTTAATATTTTAAATTATAAAAAGTGAAAAAGCAATCAACTTCAAGTATTGATAACTCATATTATTTTTGTAAAATGACTTTCTTTAAAAAACTTTTCTCAAGTTAAAACAAAATAAATGAAAAATTAGAGTTCATTAACAGGGCCCAATCTAACCTATATATATATATACAAAAATGCATACAATAAAATAAACATTATATAAAATTTTATTAGTAAAGTATTAGCTATATTAGGATTAATAAATTCAACAGTTCACAAATTTGCATAATAATAATAATAATAATATAATTGTTATTATGTTAAATTGAATGTCAATTGTTTTTTTATTAAAACAAATTTTATTCAAAATTTTTAAACTAAAATAGACAGCTTTGGCATTATCCAAACTAACTTCAATTCCAAATTACTTCGGTTTTGGCTTACTTGCTTACGGATGCGCACCAGGAGGCAGTTCAAGTAACGCCTGGACGCTAATATATGGCGGAGATATCAATTTAAGTATACTTATGACTGTCATTAGTTCATTGTGTGCTCTGTGTAAGTTAACATTTGTTATTACACTATTTTTTGTTTTTATTATGCATTGTGCTATTCATTATTAATGTTAAAAACCACTTTTACTTCAGAAAAAGCATAGGGCAACAAGATAACAATAACAGCAAAGTTCCATAAATTATAAAGAACATGGGATAACAATACGATTCCATATGTTTAAACATTTTGACAAAATGTTTGTGTGATCCCATAAAACATTCATTTCAATTCGATCTTCGCAAAGCTTAGTCAATTTTTCTGTAATCTACCCCAGCCTTTTTTTGCCAACATAAATTATCCATTCCAAAACCGTTCCTGCTGTTTTTTCCGATAGTAAACGTAGAATTTGACCAAGTAATTTTCTGTCTAATTGTAATAATGTCATTTAGTAAACGAAAGTCAGTATTTTTTATGAATTCACTGTTTAAAAGGTAATCATGTCAGGTAATTTTTAAAATACATCTAAGACACTATCTTATCAATCTTGTCTGTTCGCTTCCTCGTTTCCTTTATATATATTATCGTAGGAATGATTATTAATACGTACAAACAAAGTTATCTTCAGGCTGATGGAAAAACATGATTATATTGATGTGAGTTTACAAAAGACTGACATTGATTTTCCTTTTCTCTAAAGCAAAAGAGTTTTGTAATAATAATTATATTTAATTGAATGAAAGGGATTGCTAATGATTACCTCTTCACTACTTTCATATTTGTGTAGTATATTAAAAGATTACCTTCAATAGTTTCATAAATCAATAAAAGATCCATTTGAGTTCTAAACACAAGAATTATCTTATTACAAATAAAAATTGTTAATAATTTCGGTAAAATTGTTCAAAGCAACGTCTCTTTTATTGAAAACAAAGAGCCTGATGCATTTAAAAACATGGTTTCTAAAAACCAAAAATCGCTACTTAAATTTTGAATGTTTAAATATGATCACATAACAAAATGTTAAATGCCTCACTGCTTATCTCATTTGTAAGTTATTAACTTTTGTCTATATCAGAGTAAATAAGCAATCTACTAACCAAACTAGCTGTTTCACTGACTTTGTTTGAAAATGTCATATTTAACTTTTCGTTCATCCTTCTTTTCATCACCTTATTTTTCAATTTTCCTACTTTAAATATTTTACACGAAACATATCTTCCAACAATGGAAACCGAACATAGACCGGCATTTGATGCCAGTGACAGTGATAGAACCCATGTACAGTCAAGTTCGAGTTGAGCATTCTACCATCTCGGCATAACCTTGTTAGTTCAATAAAACTCCAATATTTAACCAAGATAGTCATTTACAAAAGGTAGTGTTTACCAAACAGTAATTTGGTTTTGTACAAGTGTAACAAATTCATATTTTAAAAGCAACAATATTATAGTAGAATTGTCAAATTTAGCAAAAAAAGTATGCTTACTCTGAGTGTGTAAGAGATACTTGAAAGGTATGCACTGCTAATAGGTCCTAACAACTATAATCACATGATTAAGTAAAACCAAGTATATTTAACATTGAGTAAATCTGACAATTGTAATACAATATAAATTATATATATATATATATATATATATATATATATATATATATCCCAGAGATGTTAATAATGGTGATGTTTCTGACTCTTCCTCCTCTATGTGGTGCATCCTGGAACAGGTATCTATAATCATCTAGACTAATAACACCCGAAACCGAATGTACAGCGGTATAACTGGACTGCCGCTATGACGATTGGGTGCAAGCATGCACCCAGGGTACTTAAAAGGTATCTTGAGGTATATGTATAACATATGTAGCCGTTTCGGCTAAGGGAGATAACCCTGACAAAAAATCCGGTGACCTCGTCAATGTTTGCGAACAATAGTGCCGTCACAAGAATGCCATCTACTGGTTAAGAAACCTTGTTATTTATCTATATTTGTCACACTTATCAAGTTATTGAAATCGATCGTTTACTATGCCATACAAATACAGAAATAATAAAGATATGATTACGATTCATCAACCACAATAAATCTATATAAGCCAATAACCATAAATAAATAAATAAATATATAAACAATTTCCATTTCAGTCATGATGCCTCTGCTCATGTTCCTCTTTTCTTCACATTTTGTCAAGTTGGATGAAGTCAAAATTTCGTACATTGCAATGGTCATTCAGCTGTTGTACATTGTCATACCAACCATACTTGGTCTGTTGTTTCGTTGGTGTAAACCGACACAAGCTTTGAAATTCAATCGACTAACAAAGCCGCTGTTTCTCGTATTTACACTATTTTTTCTCACCTACGGCACGTACGTCAATTGGCCAATAGTAAATCTCATTTGGACGCATTCCTACATTCTCCTAGATGCATTTATTTATCCGTGGATTGGCTTTGTCCTATCAATTGCAATCGCGGCGCTTTTATGTCAATCGAAACCGGTCATTATTGCAATTGGCTTCGAAACGTGTTTTCAAGATGTAGCTATTTCGATCATGATTTTGTTGTATTCCATGCCCCAACCTGAAGGTGACTTGGGAGCCATTATGCCAATGCTTATTTATGTATTTACCCAACTGCCGTTGTACATAATATATTTTATTATGTTAGCAGTTAAATGGTATAGGATGAGGTATTGCAAATCAGTTAATAATGACAATTGTTTGAGTGAAACGGAAGCTTTAAATCCGAACAATAACATGAATTATTCCAATTGAATGCTGTTTTTCCATGCATCCAAGTAAAATGATACACGTTGACTGACAATGAAAGTAAGAAATTACTTTGTCCATTTACGTATTGTATACGTGCACATTTTTGTTTGAGTTTGCTTACATCTCAACTTTATTCACATAAAAAAAGTATTTTTCATAATTTAATCAATTTGTTATTGCATATATGATGTCACGTGTACGGTTTAAGAAGTTTCTTTTTGAGATTAAAACATAACAAATTGGTATAACGTTGTGTTAAAACAGATGTAACTTTTAAAAATTGATTAACTTTTTTCAATAAATTTAAATGATAAATATTTCTGATTTGAAATAATTAAACGTTTCAAACCACATTATATATATACTTTATTACAAAGCTTTCATAACTTTACCGCTGCCAGTGGAGAAAGGAGGATCTGTTAACAATATTAACAACATGGCTTTCGTAACAATTACTATTGTGCCGAAGTGATCTAGCGGTACAGCGCTCAACTTGGACTTGGGTTCGAATCCCACCATTGGCACTAAAATGCGGCCCACTGCTAATAGATGCTTTCCGTCAAACATTCAAAGCAGTATAAAATAAAAACAGCAAAAAGATACTACGTCCAAAAAGTAAAAGCAGCATGATTCCAATGACGGAGTTTGACTAAATCCAAATAGAATTTCAATCTTCGATTTGCACTATTTTCAAAACCAAAAGCGTAATGTACAATAGAACAAGTATGCTGCCCCACTCTTGAGAACGAAAAGATGTTGAAATAAATAGATAAACTACGACACTAGAGCTACTTTAAACATACACAAATACAAAAAATGTCATAAATGAAAAGGTAATACCAAGTTAAAATACAAAAATTGCAAAGGACAATGTAGTAGATTTACCATTATTTCTTTCGTTCTAAAGTTACTAGATTAATCCAAGTAATAATAGTTTTAATTTTTAGTATTTGGAATCCTGAGTATCGAATATTGAGCCTTTTTTCGGCATTTACTCAATCACCTCATTTTGCTCCTATATTTTACTGGAATGATGTGCTCTTGTAACTTAAGCAATGTTATTTTGCAAAAATGAGGTCACCAAGTTTAGACTGTTATCGTTCTTCCTTCCTCAACTGGACTTAAGATCAACCACAGTGGAGACAACGCTATCGTGTGTATATGATATGCTTTTATTTAATAAACAACTTTTGTTGCAAGCTGCTTGTGATTGGAACCAGATATTTAATAAAAAGTATTATTTACGGATTTTTACGTAAACAGCTCAAGTTTAACTGTAATTGAGAATTGCATTTTGTTAACATCACCAACAATCTGGTTCTATAAACAACTTACTACTTTACCGTTTAAAAAGCATTAAAAAGTTTATATTTATTGTTATTAGAAAACGCTTTTACTTTAAAATAAGCATGGAGAAGGTAACAGTAACAGCAAGAAAACAAAAAAAGAACACGAGATAACAAAATGATTCTATACGTTTGGATATTTTGAAAAAATGGCTGCTTGATCCCATAAAACATTCATCTCAAGTCTATTTTTCCAAATCGTTCTATGTCAAGTTTTCTGTCGTCTATCAACCTTAATTTTGCCATCATCAATTGTCTTTTCCAAAACCGTTATTGCTGGAAGATTGAGCATCCTTTCGGCTTTCACTCAACTGTCATCCCGGTCAGGCGATCACTTCTTCGCCATCGTTAACCGGAATGGCGTCCTCTTATTGTTTCTAAAGCATTATATAATTTTTTACAGAGGCCAGATTGCTAACCTTGTGCTCAAACCCGGCTCCTATATCCATGCTTGGAACTGGCTAGATTGCTTCATTCCTAATCCTCTCTAGGCGGATTTACACCTGTCATTAACTTTATTCAATTGTCATATTGGTGTTAGATGCCTAAAACACTTAATTAGAATAAATACAAGTACAACAACTATTTTAAGTATCAATTCATCTTAATTAACTAATTTTTAAAAGTCATGTTGTGTGCAAAAATCAAACATGGTTAAGTGCTTTGTAATTGTTACACCTTCTTGTGTATCAATTGTGCTACTCTGACGTCACAAGACAACTAAACTAAAAAAAATGAAAACCCTCAAAAATCTAAATTATTTAAAAATTGTAAATTTAGTTTTCAACTACTTAATAACACAAAAGTACTGTAACTTGTACTACAAAAATAATTTAATGAAAATTATTGTTTGTCTTATGCAATACTGATTGCAAATCCTTAGTGGAAAATAGTAACTATAGATTCGATAAATAACCCATATTTAACTAATAAAAAAACCTTAAAAAACTAAAAATTAATATATATCTAACCAGTAAAACAACTTGCCAAGTGTAATGATATTTCTGAAAAAAATTGTATTTACAGTTTCAGCATAATCTAACAAAAAACATAATTCTGTACAAATCATCGCGAACGCACAGATTCAAACTGATAAATTGGAGCAGACGTTTCACTTCCTTTTGAGATAACGCGATATTTTCTTTTGGAATTAAACTGTAAAGTAAATAAACCCATGTCATTCATTCATTAGTGGTAAACATCATCAAAGAAGAGAACAATTAAAGATGTCATGGTAAGCCTTTAACTAAAAATACTTGGCCTAGCAAGAACAACTCTACCATGAAAATAATATGCAAGTAGTACAATTCTTAGAGTTAATAAAATACACAAGCTCATGAAGTGCCAAAATATCACAATCATACAAGATTGGCTGGTATAATATATATATATATATAAACGTATATGCGCATAATGTAACTGAATATAATATAGACTGGTTCAGTGGTACAAACTCTGATCTCCAAACTAAAATGTTTCTATAATCCAAACTTGCCATTAAATTTTTCTTTGCTTCTCGTTTGGCCAATTCCAATTTAAGTTTTTTAGCTCGTTCCAAACGCTCGGCAAGTTCATTGTAAACTGCCAACCGTTGATGGTGTACATCTTCATTGTCTGTACCCAATGAAAATGCAACATCGTTTGTACGATTAGAAAGCGAATTATGTATTTGACGTAGTTCATCATAATCTTCTGCAAACATGATATGTTTGCAACCTGATGTCGAACCTTGCAACAAATTAGTTTGTGCCTCCAGTCGACTTATTTTTGAAAGTTCTTTTGCCAACTCACGACGAACATACGTGACACTTTGTTTAAAAGTCATCTTAAGTTCGTCGTCCGCATATTTCTTTTCCGTATTCAAAGGAATATGACCCTTTTCCATCTAAATAACAAACCGACAACTTCAAAAACAAGGAATATAAAAACTTACATCAAAACGAGAATTGTGCATATTGAAATAAAATTCGTCTTTATTTTTGTCCAAGGATTTTTTATACATTTCCTTTATTTTGGCATCTTTCTCTTGCTTATCTCTGCATAATTAAATTACATAAATAAAATGCAGTATATACTTTGCTCTCTTTCGAAAATCTTGTTTCTTTTGTAAAAATCCTAAATGTCTACGATGTTCAGGCTAAACAAAACAAAACCAAAATTAGAATTAGAAAACAATTACCTGTGAACGTTCCTTGTGAACTCGAGAAAAACGTTTTTGAATATTTTTAAATGAAGCAAACGGCATATTTTCACAATTTTATAATTTATTCAATTTATAATAAATTTTCTACAAAATAAAAAGGTAAGTTAGTGTAAAATAGTTGTATAATCGACGACAATCTAAAATTAGAACAACCCATTCCTTATATAAAACATAAAATTTTTGAAAAATCTCATTAAAAATATTTGAGAAAACATATGCCGGCTTGATAATTCATTCATTCATTTCATTTTGGTTGGTGACGTGGTCACCTCTTCATTATTTCCCATATTTATACGACATGTAGAACGATCGATTTCGATGGCTTGACAAGCGTAGACAAACGTGCAAGAATAACAAAATTTCTTGGCTGGTAGACGGCATCCTTGTGACGTCGCCACTGTTCGCAAAGATTGACGAGGCCGCCTGATTTTTTGTCAGGGTTATCTCCCTTAGCCCAAGGGCTACATATGGTATACCTATACCTTTAGATACCTTTTAAGTATCCTGGGTGTATGTTCGCACCCACCCGCCGTAGCGGAAGCCCAGTTATACCGCTGTGCACTCGGACCCTACTGTTATTAGTCTAGATGCCTAGGGGCACCTAGTCCAGGATGCACCACGTGGAGAACAAACAGTCAAGAATATCACCATCATTGGAAATTGAGACTTTATAAGCATTACTCAAATCCTCAGGATCATTAGCATCCCGGCTTGATAAAACGTTGTATCAAATAATGGAGGAAAGTAGTATAGATTTTTACACAACATAAACCAGGTAAGAAATGTTTTATAAACTAACTTTAATAGATAAAATACCACAAAGCAATTAGTAATATTATATTAAGAATACATAATTTGAAAAAGAAGCGAAAGAATTGCAACTCTCGATGAACTGGGTAAGGAGGAATTGTATTCAAGGATTAAATCCTTTGCTCCAGTCAGCGGTGTTAAGTCCAGGGGATATTACCTTAGACCTAATCATGACATATTTAAACAAAAATGGTCAATATTCCAAGAATATTAATTCCCAAAAATTAAATGTTAATTTTTGATGAAATAAAATAATATTGTTTATTATTTGTGACTTCCAATTATCTTCGTCGATTTTCACCGCTACACTACTTACCTAATACATCCAATAAAAGTTTACAATATATTTTGATTAAAAATTAAGCCTAGTGGATAGACGATCAAACGTTAAACGGTTATTAATTTGTGTTTAAACCTGTAACAATCAACAAGATCAACTAATAGTAAATAATCCTATATAACATAACTCCATCTTAAACACATTATATATAATAATCTACAAAAGATAAGTAAAGAATGAAATGCCTATATTAATATTTTTACAAACAAGAAAATTTAGTTTTCCTTTTAGGAAAAATAGAAATTGGAAAAGGTTACTTCATAAAATTGTTTAAAAAAAATATTTATTAATAAAAAACAAAACAGAAAATATTTATATTTGACAAAACAACAGTACAGTTTTTATAATTAAATTTATTTATTTATACATATCGAGTTTATTTACATTTGAAAACAATTCTTAAACTAAACATTTACTTTTCACCACTACCACTTCTTTAAAAATAAATACTACAATATGATTGTAAAACCACAAATTAAAAATTCATCTTTATGAATATATATTAAGAACTTTACTAAATCGGTAAACAACGTAACAAATAAATATACAAAAATAAATATCACGAAAAAAGAAAAAATATTTTCAACTTACATATGTACATATATAAACAGTTAAAAACCATATTAATAAAATGTAATAACCCAAAAATCATAATCTTTAACGCCATTACCGACTGTAAACTACTTCTACTGAAAGATCTAGCCTAATAACTATAATAATAATGTTGGTTGATTTTTGAAAAATCTCATTAAAAATATTTGAGAAAACATATGCCGGATTGATAATTATTCATTCATTTCATTTTGGTTGGTGACGTGGTCACCTCTTCATTATTTCCCATATTTATACGACATGTAGAACGATCGATTTCGATAGCTTGACAAGCGTAGACAAACGTGGAATAATAACAAAGTTTCTTGGCTGGTAGACGGCATCCTTGTGACGTCGCCACTGTTCGCAAAGATTGACGAAGCCGCCTGATTTTTTGTAAGGATTATCTCCCTTAGCCCAAGGGCTACATATGGTATACGTATACCTTTAGATACTTTTTAAGTATCCTGGGCGTATGTTCGCACTCGCCCGCCGTAGCGGAAGCGCAGTTATACCGCTGTGCACTCGGAACCTGCTGTTATTAGTGTAGATGACTAGGAGCATCTAGTCCAGGATGCACCACATGGAGGACGAACAATCAGGAATATCACCATCATTAGAAATTGAGATTTTATAAGCATTAATCAAATCCTCAGGATCATTAGCATCTAATAATAATAATAATAATATCAATCCTCGATTATCTTTAAAATGTCAACTTGTTAAAAAATGTTTCCAGTAAAACATTCAAAAAATAACAATTAAAAATAAACTTCCATTTTTTTATCCAATAATAATAATCATTGATATTTCTAAAATGCTTTTAGCTAAACCAGACGAGAGTTAGTATTCGAACCCCATGCCCACCAAGTTTAAATTATTATTTAAACATTTAAAAAATGCAAAGAAACAACTTAATAAACATTTAAAAGTTTATAGTTAATCGAAATAAGAGTACTCCGGAATAGTCACTTACGATTTGAAAATTTGTCAAGGTTGAACTTCCTAATTATGTTAAAACTAGGTATTTAATCACAGGAATTAATCTAATTAATTAATTAATATATTATATTAATTAATTTTAAATTAAATATTTATTATAATTTTTGTAAATTAAAATTATTTTTATAATTATATTTTAACTATTTAATTTAATTAATTTATCACAACTGTACAAAAACAGGAACAGGACAGTACAAAATGTATGTAAAAAAATGATTTTCGGTTTTTAATATATTTGAAAATATTAATATATTTTAAAAAAAACATGGATTATAGCAATAAAAATAAAAATTGAACAGGAATGAAGACCATTCAGATAAATAATGAAATTAAATAAAATTAGGAGGTATAAAATTATAATAATTTGATTTAAATAAATAAAAAGTTGGGGTTGTAACAATGTGCTCAAAAATTTTATTTCAGGCATAGACAACTCTGTGAGTAAAGTGGTGCATTTAAGACGGGTTAAGGCTTTAGGTTTATGGAGTTTATACTCATCATCTCTCAGACAACCATGCGCAAAGATAAAATAATGAGTCAGTTGTTTTGTTTTAATAGCTGGCAAACTAATATTAGATTGATTTAGAGTTGTCTGTCATTAAACAAAAATAATTTTAAAAAATTTATTTGTTGTAATATGGTTTACACTTCAGACTACTAGGAAGTTTTGTTAATCCCCTTTGTACTCTTCCTAATTGCTGTATATCACCTTTGAGAATATGAGTGTTGACATGTATACAATATTAAAGGTACTGTCTGAAATAGAACATAAAAATTAAATGTAAACATTTACTTAGAATAAGTCTCAGATTACATACAAAATACTTAACTAACTTAAAACCTGTATGATGTACGATGTAAGAAGAATTTTAGGGATAGTGCAAGCAATATCTCTTCATCTTTAGTCAAATTTACAGTATTTATTATACGCAAACTAAATATAGAAAATACTATACCAGATCACAACTGTACATCAAACAAAAATAATTAAACAAAATATATTTAAAACATAGGTAAAAATTTAATACATTAATAAACTATACATTTAAGATAATCATTATGATTAAGTGAGGTGAGGTGCGAGGTAAGGCTCGCGTCACGCTACACGTCCATTGGAGCGTTATTTATCCTCTTCTCTTTTCCTCTTTTTTGAAGATTATTGCAGTGTTTTTGCATTGTAATACGTAACTTGTTTTATTATTATTTTTGTATATTTATAATTTTTGCTCGTTTTCTATAATTGTTAACTTCCACTATCTACATTCATTTTATCTTGATTTCAAATATTTTTTCTGTGACTAATCCCCCTTTACCTTACCATCCATTTTATTTTCCCTCCTGAAAATTTGAGATAATTTGAGAACCGAGTACTACTCAACTCGTGAATAATCCTAAATCCTGAAGTGACTTAGAATTATTTACCTCAAATAGTTCAAGTGTTGCTAAGTTGGTACAGCGGTAAATTTGATATCAAATGGGTATGGATTTGTTATACTACGGACACTAAACATAAACTATTGTTTAAGGATTTTGATTATATATTTTAAAAGTTTTAAGTTTCAGGTTTGTACACAAGTTAAATAGGAGAGAAACTCCTTTTGGTCCTCAGTTTAAAAATGTTAGGTATCATATATCAGGGTAAAAAAATAAATGGAAATAGAAAATAAAGTGACATACTAAATAAAATTATGGAGATAATGCGAATCATAGATCGATTTGAAGGCTTTAAGGGACAAGACCGAGATGACGTGTGTGAGTAAGCTATTTCACGCTAAAATAACTCTATACAAAAAATAATGGGAACACAAACGGGACTGAATCCTAGGTTTAAAAATCTTGAAAAAGTGTTCTCGCCCTGAATCATTGAAAAGAGTTAAAAATTGTTTGAAGTGGTTAAAATTTAGGAGTTTAAAAACTAAGATAAGGTCGCCCCGGAGGCTCCTATTGTCAATTAGGAGGAGTTTGAGAGTTTCAAAACGCTTGAAGTAGGAAATATTTTTAAGCAATCAGGGCATTTTTGTAGAACTCTTTTGCACCGTGTCAACTTTGAAAATATACACCTTTAAAATGGGGGACGTAACTTGAATGTAATATTCAATATGCGGCCAAATATTAAGTTAAAAGAGGAGACGAGTATAACTAATTGGAATGTTACCTAGATTGCGCTTAAAAATTTAGTTAGTTGATAACACTTAAGAATAGCCTTATTATGATAACACGAAAAATTGAGGGAGGGAATAAATAATACACCTACATTCTTAACCAGGTTAATTAAAACAATAAGCTGCAAATTTGGAGCTCTAAAAAGATTATCTAAATGTTTACCGAGAGTAACATAATTACATTTGAAAACATTCAGAGGAAGAACGTTACCCAGGAACCACTTACAGATAATATTTATGTCCTTATGTAATTGTTCAGGGTTGGTACCCCAGACTTTTACATAATCAGCATAGAGCAAGATGTCAGAATGAACAATTGGGGGGAAATCATTGATGTAAATGATAAAAGGTAAAGGACCTAAATCTGATTCCTGTGGAACTCCTGAATTAATAGGGGTAGGTGTAAAGGCCCCATTATCTTAACACTAAAATGACGGTTGATAAGAAAATTGCATATTCAATCCAGGAGTGGAGAGTTTACACCAAATAATTTTAACTTACTTAACTATGCGGAATGAAGTACCTTGTCGAAGGCTTTACAAAACTCAAAGAAGATGACATCGACTGAAATCAAAAATATTCAAGAACTAAAAATTACTAAGCATTAAAGATTATGTTTGGTACTGCATTAATGACAGTTTATAATTAAACAGTTAGAAAATTTGTACATCATATATTTTAGTTAAAATTTAAAATTATGAAAATATTAATTTTTTTATACTCAAAATTTCCAAACAATTTTTTCAAAAATACTTTTCTATCTGTCTAGTTATTTATATATAATAAATATGAAAAGCTTTATTTACTGTATTTTAAATTTAATTTATTTGTTAAAAAGTAATATAAAACAATTAAAAATAAATAATAATTTTAAAATTGCTTAAATTATTTACTTATTTATTCATTGGTGCAACTAACTAGCGTTTTGATGGTGTTTTAAATTTTGTAATGCTTTTGAGTTTTAACAACAGCAAGAACTAGTGTCATTTAACTGCTATTTTAGGTCCTAATGTTACCAAATTTTTGTATTAATATTTTTGTTGTGTTATGTAAAAATTGTTAAAAAACATTAAAATTTATTATTTTGCTAAATTTTGTTTAAGTTACAATTTTTATATTGTTGTACAGTTAAGTAATTTTATCACAATTTGTTTTAATGCGCATTCCAGTTTGTATTCCAATTTATTACATGCGTTCTTACCGTGACTATAATTTAGAAAAGTATTGTCACCTTTTGTTTGTTCTTGTTAACAACAGTAATGGCATGTAAATTTGTATTATTTTGTAATAGAAAATTACAAAACTATATACAGGGGCTAAAATAGGAGCTGTCAAAATTAGCATATTGAAATTGATTGACTTTCCTTACATCACTTAAGCATATTAGGCACATCAACATTTTTTAAACAATTAACTTTAAGTATTGATAGTCTATATTATTTTAGCATAATTACTTTGTTGAAAAAAATATAACTTTCAAGTTAAAACAGCAAAAATTGAGAACTAAGAGTTTACTGACAAGTACCATTTTAGACCCTGTATTTGAGATCTCGGTTTTCCTTCATTTAATCTAATAAGGGTATTTATCAACGACTTTGGTTAATTTCTAACAAAGAAGCTTTCGTATAAATTAAAATATCGTTTTTCAAATTGTTATCATAAAATAATGCAAATTTACATTCCAATACTATTTACCAAAAAAAAAATTGCACTTATAATACTCATAAAATTACAGTCACAACAACACGTAATAAATGCAAAAACGAAACAAAATGCGCGTTAAAACAAAGTTCAAATGATGTTAAAATTATGTAAACGTACAACAATATAAAAATTGTAATTAAAATAACAATTAATAAAATAATAATTATTAATGTTTCTTGTCTACGTCAATAAAAAGCATTTTTGGATGAAATTAGTTGGAGGTGTAGGTAAATATCTGTATCATATTAAATTTGAGGAAAACAAGATCTCGGTAAGATAATATAAATCCTCTTTTCCCCGTATAACAAAATTTTGTATAATATTTGTAACAAAATTTTACTACATGTTGATTAATATTGATATATAATATTCCTTATTTTTACTTAATTTTTAAAGATTAAATTACCATTAATTTTTGTTAAAATCTGTTTGTGTGTTGTTTTTTACTTTTATAGTGTTTTAAGTAATCTTTAATAAACACACTTTTTAAATACATCTATCTTTATTTTATCTATTTTAGTTATAGTTTATAATTTACAACCGTAAATAAGAGTGGTAGAAATAAAAATATAAAACATTTAGTTCTCAAATGTAATACTAATTCCTGTATGTAAGATCTCACTGAGATCTCGGCTCTGATTTCTTTTGTCATTTAATACGGATAATTATTAGCACTCCAGCTAATTTCAATCAAAAAGTTTTTGTGTGATCTAAATTATTTAAAAAAAAATTTATTATTACGAAATAATTCAAATACACCTACCAATACTGTTTATCAACAGGAAAAACAGGACGTGAGAATGCTCACAAAATTACAGTCACAATAACACGTAATAAATTCAAATACAAAAGGAGATACGTGTTAAAATAAAGTTCAAATAATGTTAAAATTGTTTAAATGTAGAACAGTATAAAATATTATAATTGAAAATAAAAATTAATACTAATTTTTAATGTTTCTTGCCTACAGCAGTACTGTACTTTTTCAGATTTTTCACATATTTATTATTTTTGTGAGTCATCAATAATTATTTAATATTTGATTTATTTTTATTATTAATTGTAACTAAGATTTTTTTTTATTTCTAAATTTTTTAATAAAAATTGGAGATTATATTCATTGTTTTCATTAATAGCTTTCATTTTGGTTTTCCCTACATTATCTAATTATTTTAACATCTGTAAAAATATTGTTCTTTATTGTTTAAATATTTTACAGAAAACTTTTTTTAACAAGTGGAAATTTGAAGAATTAAAACGATAACTCGCATTTATTACCAGCGGTAAAACTAAAACATAAGCTTACCCAGTTTTAATTTTAAAATTGTACCAATTCTTGTTTAATCACATTTAAAATTATATACATTTTAAAAATATTTAACAATTTTTCACAAATTAAAATTTAAAAACTGTACAAGCAATACTACAAAAAATGTTTTATTGTGCTAACACAAATGGCTAAGACATTAGAAATGCTTTATAATATATATAGTACATAGTACCACCACCGGCACTAAAGTAGCTTTTATAAACTTTGTGTGTTATACTGAAAAATGTTTCTTATAAAACATTTAATTAACTGCGTTAAAAATTATTGTATAATGTTTAGTAATTTTTTCAGCACAAGATATTATTTTTGTAATTTGATTTTGTTACTTTTACGGTAAAAGCGTTTCAGATAGAAATAATATGATTTCTGGTTCCCCATTTAAACTTTTTATCAACAAAATCTTATTGTTAAATTATTGTAAGATTTACATATTCAAATAATTAATTACTTAAATAAACGATGTTTGTTATTTTTATATAAAAATAAAAAACTATCAAATATTTTTAAATTAATTGTATTTAAAACAAAAACAAAGATGCGAAAATGTGTTATACTGATTACATATAAACATGTAACTAATAATTCTATTTATTTATTTATAATTTTTTACTACCTTGAATATTTTACGAGAAACGCATTCTTCATCAGTGGACAATTTGGCTTGTAAAAATGTGTTTTGTGTAACATTTAAACAATATTTAAAATTAAAATTAAAAATTTATAATGATTCGAATGTGTACAGAATTTTTTGTTATTTACAAAAGAAAATGGACATAAATTGAATGTTCTTTTGATTTTAAAATCAACCAGATGTTACATAATTGTTTGTTGTGAATTATTTCTGAATAGAAATGTCATAATTAGTAATAAATTAATATAAAACGAAAGCGCTTAATTTACTAGATTTTTCATAATAATACATTTGTTCCTTAATCTTATAATTATACATAAATAAAACGAAATCAAATCATGAAATATTATTTAACAAAAGTAACAAACAATTATACGTATACTTAACTTACATCTAATAAATAATTATAAACAATTGTTCTCAAATATTTACATGATTAAACATTTATATATATTTGATAAATTAAAAATTAAAAATTGATATACTGTTTATTGTGTTTATATAGAATTACAAGGGCTATATGTGAGTATTTATTACGATTATTATTATTATTATTATTATTATTATTATTAATGTTATTTTTTTAATTATTTATTATATACAATAGATTTAAACAATTTTTCTTATGTACATGTTCGATCACTACTACAGACACTAAATGCAAACTTTTCTAAAATGTCCATTGCTGAAAGGTGTTTTTTGTAAAACATTTAAAGTAGTAAAATAATTTACAATTTATTATTAACTTTGTCTTGTATTAATCACATTTTATTTATGCTCAGTAATTTAAAAAGTTCAAAACATTTATTTAGTATAAAAAATAATTGTTTTTATTCCAATAATGAAGAAAATTGTACGTTAGTCGCCAGTTATGTGTATTTTTAAAAATATATAAAATATAGTACACAATAATGTAGCATATTTTTAAATAATGTACTGAAATACCATAGACAACAAAAACGCTGTATTTGATTCTGGATAGATACCTTTTACAGCCCATCACCGACACAAAATCTCGTCCTCATTTTGAGTTACTACATATCCAAGTGCTATAAATGTTTTTTCAAACATTGTAGAAAATATGTAAAGATAAATAAACAAAATAATATATATGTATAATAGTAAGTTTATATTTTTTTTTAATATTATAAATTGTAAAATGTTTAAATTAATCAAAAACGATTTCAAACTAATTATAAAACACTCCAAATTTATTTTAGAAAATTTGAGATTATAAAATTCTATTATTAAATTAATTTTGTAAATCATACATTTATAATGGAGAAAATTAATAATAAAAAATTTGTATATTTTATATCAATCTAATGATACAGCGCTCCACCTGGTAGACATGAATTCAAATCCCACTATCGGCACTAAATGAGGACTCACGTTCGGCTTCTCTAAAATGTTTACTGCTGAAAAATGCTTCCCGTAAAACAATCAAAGTAGTAAAAATAAAAATAAATAAATAAAATTTAATTTTAACACCATTCACTATTGTTATTGTTATTTTATACTTTGTTTTACTAAATAAAGTTTGATAGAAGTTTATGTATGTATCAATTTTGTATTGTACCGTGGATTTGTGTAAACTGTCAATAAACGTCATTATTGTTTTGATACCTTCTTTCTATCTACACCCATTTCAAAAATTAACGCAAAAAATTACAAAAGCATTAAATCTAAATTAATTTGTTAATGTCCAATTGATTTTTCGTAAAAATAAATATTGAGAATCAAAAATAATATAAAGTACTTAATAGTTCCTTTATATATACTTAGAAATATTTATTTAAGAAGGCTGAGTCGGGAAAGTAGCCTATTTTAAAAGCTACTTCTATATTAACGTAAATAATAAGTTGAAATTACACTATTTTTATAATAATTAAATTATTATTATTTTGTATGCTTAATTTCATTAAAAATGAACAATAACTAATCCTTAAAATTGATGTTAAACAAACATTCAAATCTGCCCTATTTGTGATGTTATAGTAATTATCAAAATAAACATTTAATTATTTTAATCTATATAAATAAAAATAATTTTTTTTAAATTTTAAATAAAAATTTTAAAACAAATAAAATAATTTATTATTTACGTTTAACCATGAAATTCCGTTCATCCGCTAATTTTGCTTTCTGATTGTATCCTTTTTGAAATAGACATTAGTGATAAAAAATGTTTTCATCTTACTGGAAATAAATATCATGTCATTAAAGGATTTAAAAATAAAAGATTTTTACCGAAAAGATTGGCAGATTTATACAGAGTTAACCTTGCAACAATCTATCGGATTATTAATTGTCAAAAACCACGAAATTACGATAATGTTGGAAGAAAACGTGTAACAACTACTACAGATGATCAAAAAATTGTTGTTGAATTTAAAAAAATTATAATAAACCTATTTTAGAAACTAAAAAAATAGTTTAAACAATTTCACTTATTCGACAATAAGAAACAGAGCAATTGAATCTGGTTTAACTCTACAATCACCAAAGATTAAGCCATTTATTACCAAAAAACAAAAGGATGATAGATTAGGCTTTTGTAAACTAAGGAGTGAACGACATCTTTGTTATTGGCGTTCCGTATACTTTGCTAATGAAACAATAAGTCCGGACGAACCATTTGGCTTTATAAACAAAATGTTGTGTAGGACGAGTTTTCAAAAATATTCACTCCCGGTTGTTAGAAAGAAAGCCCACCCCCGACAAGTAATGTGATGGTTTGGTATTAAGAATAATCAACTTATCAAATGGAGAACTATATCTGGTACCTTAAATAATGAAAAATTTGCTTCAGTTATGAAGGATGTTTTTCATTATAAAATACAACACACTTACACGGGGGTTACTACTGTTATTCAGGACAATGCTCCATGTCATACGTCTAAAAAGGCAATGTCATATGCATCTAAGTTTACTATATTTGCTTTATGTTTACATTTAGAAAGTAGAGGAGCTAAAATCAAAAAAAGCTATCTTTTACTCAATTGCCACTTAACAGCCCGGATATCAATGTTATTGAATATTTTTTTTAGTATGCTAAAGCGCAACATCAATAAGCATACCGAAATTGAGGATTTATGTGAACGTATTAAGTTTGTTGTTCAATATATCATGAAACAAGAATATATCAACACTCTCATCGGCAGCATTCCAAAACGCCTAGATCAGGTTGTTCAAAAGGAAGGCAATCACATAGATTATTAAATTTTTTTGAACTTTGTAAAATCTTTATTCATTGGGGAACTGAAAAAATTGCATGTAATCCGTATTTTTGTCAATAGTTGTCTTTATAAATCATGTTAATTATTTTACTTGATTTTCTATTTTTCATCAATTGATATTTTATACAATTTTTTTACTTATATATGTATATATAATTATAGTTTTTTTTCAATTATTATATAGTATTGTATATTTTATAATTGAAGTAACGCTATGTAGATGCTAGAGAGGTTTTAGTTAAATAATCACTTTTTTGCAGTAATTGTTGTGAGGGTTGTAGTTAAGGTAAATGGAAAAAATTTCGACTTTGTGTAGGAAATTGTATAGTAATCGGTTATATTAATTATTTACTTGAATTTACGTAAAACATTGTGGTAAAGTGGAAACAATAAGTTACGGTAACTAGATAACGGCTAACGTAAAATCGGATAATTGTCAATATATATATAATATTGTTAACTCCACTTCAACCATTCCTAGGTCGGTATATTAGGAAAAAATATAGTTATAGTAAAACTGAAAACCCTACTTTTGCAAAAAATATATTATTATTAAAACGTTTAGAAAAATACGGCAAACAATATACATAAGTGTACTCTTGTGTATGAACAATTATTAAACAATTGTACAAAATAAAATTATTTATTTTCTGCTTAAACAACATGAACAACAAAGGACTAAACTGAACTAATTTATAGAAAAAACATACATGCAAACAAAGTTTAATACCTTGTTATTGTATAAATATTTCATTAATAATAGGAGTTTTAGGAGTATCTGTTTTCACAAGTTGTATTATATTAGAATTATCAGATTTACTGAATTATAAAGATTCTTGGTTTAATCTAAGTAGGTACACGTGTAAGACCTAAAAGGTATATTTCTCTAAGACATTGTGTGCCCGAATAGTCTAATGGTACAGCGCTGGACCCAAAAAACATTGTTTTAGCAAGTAGACATTTAGCGAAGACAAGCAAAGACTTTTTAGTACTAGTAATGGGACTCCCCCGTTTCCAGTCTGGCGTTTTACTAACTTTGCCATCCCAGTACGTGTACTTTTATTTTTTTATTTAGAATACAATTAAAATTTTTATATGATCTTCTTTTAAATTCGTTAGAACATTGTAAATAAACTTTGAAAATATTAATTATATTACAATAAAGCTATTAATTGACATTTGTTCAAAGTTTTTTACATATAATAATATAATAAACAACTAATATAAATTTTGTTTTTCATTTCCTTTTCTATTTATAGAATTATTAAAAACATAACAATTATAAATTAATTCTTTGTTTATTTTTAGTTGTTGTTTAACTATTTTCAATAGTAATCAATAATTACAATATTCGTAGTAATTACATTTAAGTAATCATTTTTATCAAATTGAATTATTATTTTGTAAATAATATAATTATTGTTAAATATATTAATTTTATAACGAATTGTACTCGAATTAAACAACTTATAAAATATTCCTTTTGTTAAAAAGTATCACGCATTAAATTTCCAAGTTAACATTTCAAGTGGATCAATTATTGTTATTAGTGCCGAACTAAAAATAATTCCTGTAATTTTAAATTTTTTTCAAAAAAATGTAACGATTGCTAATTGTTAAGTGCTTTATTAATTAATATTTTAATAGTCAAACTTTTTGTAGTGTACATTAGTACTCTAAAAGAACGTAACAAATTTTACAATTTTTAGTATTTTAGTACTAACTGGATGCATAATTCCTTATATACCCAATTAGACATATTATAACAAACACATATTTTCATTTTGTACATTGTCAGAGTATATTTTTGTAAATAACATTTCCTGTTAACTTTTTAGCCACTTTTCTGCAAGTAGAATTGATAGTCTTCAATAGATAAAAATTGGTGGCAAAGCTGCGTGTTAATATATATATATATATATATATATATATATAAACGTATATTGGTTATTCATCTACATACACCGTACAATTCGAAACTGTAAAGTAAAAAGTACTTCATTAAATTTAATAGAGTAAAACAAAAACAATAAATAATACCAATAGTAATAATAATAATAATAATAAACATTTATTACTTTTATAACAAATATTCAAAATATTTTCTTAATAATCCTTATTAATGTTACTATTAAACTGGATGGCTAAAATATAGTCAAATATATAAATTAAAATATCTGAATTATTCTAAATTATTTCAATTTATTACTTGTCAATTGAAGAACTATTTGGATAGAAAAGTAACTTAATAAAAACGTTACTTCTTTTACAAACTTTTGATAGTATATAAAAAAAAACGTTTAAGTATACGTCATACGATTAAAAAAATAATTTATTGTTTGTTTATAAAAATTGTTACAATTTAATAAAACTTTTATAATAATAAAAAAGAAATTTTGGTTTTTCTAACATATCTATTAATACAAGTCAAAACGCTATTAGTAATAATATCTGCTTTTAGAGTTGTAATGTTTAACTTTATATCGGCAGTATGTTAATTTCTTTGGCAAAATAAATTTTACAATTTCAGAACAAAAAATCAAATGTTCGCATTTAAAAGTTAATAAATGTTTAAATTTTGTTGACCTACAAAGTTTTGTCATAATTATGTTTTATCAAGTATACATTTAGCACAATAGGCTGAAGACTCACTTTTAGAACTTGTAGTGAGATTTAAACACTTCTATCTATCGTATAAAAATGTAACTAGTTAGTTATTATACCATTTTGCTATAAATGCTTTTTAAAAATATCAATATAATTAATCATTCGTTTGATTAGTGACATAGTCACTTTTTTACTATTTCCATATTTGCACGACTTTAATTGTTAGATAAATATAACAAACGTATTTTCTTGGCTGGTAGACAGCATCCTAGCAGAAGAACAGTTATCATTATTGGAACATTACTATTATTGGAAATGAAAACTTTACAAGCATTACTCCGGTTTATTTGCATCCCAAAAACATTATAATTACTATAATTACTTGCAAGTGTCAGGGTGAACATAAGTTTTAGTTCCGCCATCAACACCAAATGCGAGTCATCACCTAGGTTACGTTAAATGTTTATATTACTAATTTAATTTATATACTAATCTTCATACTAGGACACTTGTGCCGGAGTGGTCTAGCGGTATAGCGCTCGATTTAGATCTCGGTGGGCACGGGTTCGAATCCCACAACCGGTATTAAAATGCGGGCCCACGTTTGGCTTTGCTAAAATGTCCACTACTGAAAGATGTTTCTCGTAAAGCATTTAAAATAGTAAACATTATATATATATGCATAATTGCCAAAAACCCGTTTTTCAACCTGGTTTCAAGAAAGAAACAAGTTTTTATAACAGTAGTTGTATTGAAAAGCATTCAATCAATAAAATTGGGAATAAAATAAGAAAAGAATAGAATTTGTAATGCAATTTTGTTGACCTAATATTTTTAAGGTTATTGATTTTGTATTTTTATACGGACAAAGTAATATTAAATTAAACAGTGTAGTGTCATTATCTATCCAAATTTAACCTTAAAACAGCAAATAAGAAGTGAAAATTGTTAAAAACAGTACCTTTTGGATAGAAAATTTAAATATTCAATAAACGGGCTAATTATGTTAGTTTGGAACATTGTATAACGAAGGTTCTAATTGCAAAAAGTAGTTTCCCATTGCATAATAACAACACTTTAAGAAAACAATAACTGTTTAAATATTAAATTATTTGGTTTTCATTATTTAAATCGAAAAACGAAAAACATATTTGGGCAAGTTGACAGCTAGCTAATTAGCTAATGCTAATGATTCTGAGGATTTGAGTAATGCTTATTAAGTCTCAATTTTTGATAATGGTGATATTTCTGACTCTTCCTTCTCCATGTGATGCATCATGGATAAGGTGCCCCTAAGCATCTATTATTATTATTATTATTATTATTATTATTATTATTATTATTATTATTATTATGGTTGTTGGCTTAAATAATTCAGTAGAAGTAGCTTTCAGCACACAAAAAATAGATACAATTATAAAAATACGATGCAATTAGCAGTATGTAACATCAGTCAGAAAATAAAATAATATCAAATTACAAAGCCTAAAACACTCAAATATTAAAGTATTATCAAAAGTCATGCGTGAAGAGGTATTATCATACTTCTTTGGAAATGTACTATAGTTAATAGTATACTAATATAACAGTATACATTAAATATGAATAACAGAAACCGCTACGGCCGATGGTTACAAGCAATCACTCAGTGTACTTGAAAGGTATCTTAAAGTATACGTATACCCCGGTGCATGTCTTATATGCATGCCTATTTGATCTGTAACATGTTGCGTTGAATAAAAATGTGGATTGAAGACTGTTTGTTCTAGTCCGGTAGAATTAGAAGTTTGTTACAATTTGCCAAACTTTATTTATTGATAGATAATGTTTCCCATATAAGATAAGATAATCCATCCCCTACCGAGTAGAAGCGATTTAGTAAACATCTCTAATTGCAAATTCCACGTTTTCTCCTATTATAAGTTGGACGGTAACTTGACTATGTCATGCGTATCCATGCTGCATTCACAATAATGTAACATTTTCAATGACCTCTAATAAAAAAACACCTATTTGTTTTACACATTTACAACTGGAATCTTTTTTGGGTGTACAATACAACAGAACAACACATTGGTTATACATTTATTTATTTCTAAAAAAAGCACAATAAAAATAGTTTAAATGCTAAATCAAGTAAACACATTGTTTTGTTGAAATAAAAACAAAAGTATACTACCACAATTTGTCTATGTATCAATTAAATTAAATCTAAATATATTTAAAAAATAAACTTGTTATTACGCCAAAATACATTTTGTAAATGCATTTATTAATATAATAATAATAATAATAATAATAATTGAACAAAATAAAATATGCATCAAGCACCAACACACAGTATTGTTAAATAATAAAATAAAGAAATGTTTTATACATACACATTGCAGTATAGTTCAAAATGTAACATGGCATAAAGTAAAATACACATAAATTAAAAACATTTCATATGTATCAATATATATATATATATATATATTAAACGTTATACAAAAACACTGTATCATTATTGTTTACAAAAATAAATAAATGGAACACATTATATTATTATTATTATTATTATTATTATTATTATTATTATTATTATTATTATTATTATTATTATTATTATTACTGAACAAAAAAGTTACAATTATAAGTATGTTTGTATTTTTGTAGTAATCACAAAATTTATTAAGTCATATTGAGGTATTTATTCCATTTTTTGTTTGACAAATAACACATCAATTAAGTTTGAAATGATTATTAATTAATAACAAAGATAAATATTAAAAATACAATTATGATATATAATTAATCATTAGGTAAATTGGAATAGAAAAAGGATGCTAATATATATATATATATATATATATATATAACGAATGAAATAGTCATATCAAATAAATAACTACATACTAACGATAAAACCCTTTTTGTAATACTTGAGCTTATGCAATTCACATAGAAAAATATAGTATACAAAATGTATATTAAAAATAAAAACGTAGACATCAGACATCAATTTAGTAATGTATTGTACACTATATATATATATATATATATATATATATATAATCGGAAAAATGGCTAATAGGAATACAAACCCAAAGTCAATATTTTGTTTTACTTTTGTGCCCTCACTGCCTCGCTACTCTCATTGTCTTCGACCCTAGAACTTTCCAAATTCGGTAAAGCACTCGATCGCCGTGGTCGTTCTTGATAGCGCGATCCCGACAAACTAATCCTGTCGTGGGACGTAGTACACAACATTGACGCCGATTGGAGCAACATGTCCTGACGTCCACTTGTAGCCGCTTCGTCGACCAAAGCCGAATTCTTTTCAATTGACAAATCTGGTCCACTATAGGCACTCAATTTGGCATTTGGCTCGTCGTCGTTAAAATAAACAACTGTTTCGTACAGTGTTGGGTCGAGTGCCGATGTAGCAACAGATAGCTGGCGATCGTATTGAGTCGACGATTGAGTGGGTGGAGCACTGTGCAAACTGGAAAAGCTATTTGCAAATGTAGGTGTTTGAATTGACAAATAATTGGAATTGACATTCGTTCGTGTGTTGTTGACAGTTGAATCTAAATGAGACGACTGTACACGATTCAAATCGGTTGTAGACGATGTATACAACAAAATATGTGGATTGACAGGATGATAGTAATAGTGATGATGATGATGATGACGGTTGGAATTGAATTGATGTTGATCTATGTCTAACAAAGATACGGTCGATGTAGCTGACGGATTGAAATTGGTCAGTGTATCGACAACAGTTGCATGATGATGATGATGATGATGATAGAATGGCGTTAAATTAACCTGAGGCATGGAAATGGGATTGAGGAACCATTGAGCTCGCCGTTCCAAATTTTCCATTTGTCGACGTTTGAGCGACCGATAGCGACTTCTATTTCGACGCATTGCCGAGGGATTTTGTGTAGGGCTTGTTGTCGTGTGTGGCTTAAAGTCTGTGTAATACAATTCCGCATTGGTATTGTCTCCATCAGAAGGTTTGACGTAGTCGGTGTAGATCAAAGGCACGGGTATGGGCTGTAATTGAAGTAATAAATTAATAATTAAATTATGCCAGAGTGATTTAGCAGTACAGCGCTGGACTTGGACCTGGGTAAACATAAGTTTAAATCCGACCAATGGCACTAAATGCGGGCCCACGTTTGGCTTCACTAAAATGTCCGCTGGTGAAAGATGTTTCCCGTAAAACATTCAAAGTAGTAATATATATATATACCTAGAGTAGATCAGAAATGAACCAATCTAGCTAGTCCCAGCTAGGATAAATAAAAAAGAATATTTGAGTGCAAAGTTAGCAAACTGGCCTCTGTAAAACAATCTATATTGCTGCAGCAACAATTAAAGAATGCCATTCGAATAAACAACGGCAAAAAAGTGATAGCACAAACCAAATGACAGGGTTGAGTAAAAGTCGATCTTTGATTGGACAAAGAAAACTACTTGGTTAAATTATATGTTTACTGCCTGAAAGACCAGCAGGAACGGTTTCGGAGTAAGTAAATAATGATGACCAAAGATAGGTTGTGGTAAACCCCAGGAAACTTGGTTATGAACCATTTTGGGAAAATTGGATTGAAATAAATGTCTTGTAAAAGTAAACAAACATTTTGGCAAAATGTTCAAATTCATCCAATCATTTTGTTGCCCCAAGTTCTTTTTGAATTATGGGACTTCGTTGTTGTTTCCGTTGTTACTGTTATCTTGTTTCCTTATACTTATTTTTAAAGGAAAAGAGTTTTGTATTAATAATAGTAGTAAGAATATAATGCATATACTAGGGGGTTTTGCATATTAAATACAGCAGGCAATAATTTAAGACACCGTAATATTCGCAAATAATGAAAGGGTAACGATATCATCGATGCATTCATTCACTCACCCCACTCATGTAGTTTCTAATAGAAAGCTCGTACCAAACTATTACATAAAATCAATAGAAAAAACTACCTGATTGATATGAACACGTGACGGTTGATTATTGCAATCCTCACGTCCATCATCACTTGCACTAAAACCGTTAACAAAATAACAATCTAGCTTTGACATTTTTAACGCGTGATCGTCCGAATGACCTTGAAACGTGACCTTCGGTTTCGAATTGTCTTCAAGCGGAACGGAACCTTTTGCTTGACTTTTGTCTGTCGAATCGTGCGAAAAACAAACCAACAAACGGCCAGCGGCATTCATCAAATAATTCGATCCCGATTTGTGATTGTAACAAAATGAAAACGGACACGTTTGCTTCAGAGTACACAGTTGCATTTGACGATCTATAGAACAAATAAAAATATACATGCCGGAGTAACCTAGTAGTACAGTGCTTGCTTGTGACATGAACTGGGGTAGGTATGAGTTTGAGTGTCACCATCGGTACATAAGTGTGAGTTCTTGCCAAACAGGTTTCTTGTGAAGCATTCAAGCAATAATAATAGTATTAATTTAATTGAAAGAGACAGCTCTGCAGTCGGTTGAAAAACTTTGTCATAGTTGAGTTTGAGTATGAATTACAAATACGAACGATTTAAATATAGGCCTATCAAACTTACAAATGTAAAAATTGCTTTTTTTTAAAATAAAAACAATGTTCTACTTCCCATTCACTGTCAGTTAATTGATTTTCCGTTGCAGTGATAACTACAATGATTAGACAATTCGTCACTTAATGAACAAGACTAAATAGCATGATTTTAGTTAGATTAATAAGGAATCGAACAGAAGTAAATGTCTGTGCACTTTTTTGATGTCGATTCCAGACGAATAAATCACCAAATCGAGTTCAATAACTGGTTCAAGGTGTTAATAACTTTCAAGCTTGAATATAATTTTTCATTCACACACTAAAACTCCATTCCTAATATTGCAGTTTAATGACAACGTATTTGTTGGTGCATTTGTATACAAATGTTTGTGTCGGAGTGGCCTAGCGTTACAGCGCTCGACTTAAACCTGGTGGCCATCGGGGTTCGAATCCTACCATCGGCACTCAATGCAGGCCCACGTTTGACTCCGTCCACTGTTGAAAAATGCGTTTCCCGTCAAAACATTGACAGTAGTAAAAATAAATAAATAAATAAATGAAAATTGTTTTGTATATACAGTAGGCAACGTATTTCATTTCAATTAATTTTTTTGGTATTTTTTTGTTTGTGAAATAAATTAATGCATATTTTTAAAATAACAAATTTTTTTAAACATTATAAAGATTTGATTGATGTGCTACATTTCTCTATAAATATATAGCCTTGATACATACGCTGCAAATGCGATGCCTAAACTTTAACTTTTTCTAGTTAAAACTTATTAAATATAAAAATACGTAATTTATTTACAAAAATAATTATTAAAAAATATTTTTTAATTTTATTTTTAAAAATAATAATTTTTAAAATAAAATAAGTGCTCATACATATATTTACAAATTTTCACTGTATTTTTAAATAGTCAATAAATAATTTATTTTTAAAGTATTTTAATATAAAGAATTTTAAAACATTTTTTTTTCCAAAAAATTATTAAATTATTTTTAATAATTTAAGCACAAGGTCGATTTTTATTTTGCGTTTCAAAATTTGGAATTTTGATAAAAAGGCTTCTTATTTCCGAGCTCCTAATACTTAATGCTTAAAACAGTCCAGTGTCATTATTTGTCTTCACATGATTATGAATTAGATCAAAGTTTTTATAAAAGGTGCACAGAAGTTAAAACAATTACCGAATGCATGAATATAAATGTTTCAACTGTGTACAATATTTCGAACAATAGAACAAGCCCCATATCACCCACAGTTGGTAGAAAACGTTCAAAAATCAAACAAGATGATCAGTTTATAATTGTGCAGCTTAAAAAACACAACAATGAATGTAAAACAAATAAAAAATCAATACTTGGAAGATTTTTCTTATTCAATTATAAGGAGGATGAAATCTGAAGGCTTCATTCTTAAAGCGGCAGTTAAGAAACCTCCACTTAGTCGTGCCCATAAAATACAACGAGTGGAATTTGCTAAAAATATGAGTGTGCCATATCCTACGAACCATGGACTGAACATTCAAAGGTTATTTATAATCCAAATTTCCCACTCAACCACACTTGTACTGCTATAAAAGTTGCACATCCTTCATGTATCAAAGGATATTTTGCAATTAAGTACAACCAGTCTCCAAAATGGATGCATATTAGTGCAATTTAAACAGCGGTGAATTTGTATAAATATTTAGAGACTTGTTTCATAGTGAACTATCCAGAAATGCTACTGAACAATTAACAATTATTCAAAACAATGCTCCTGTGCATACTTCAAAAGTGGTAATGTGTATTTTAACATAACTTACAATTTACTATACGTTTTCCTTATTTAGACCACAAAAGCTTTGAAAAGCAAAAAGTTTACTTTTATTCAACTTCCTCCATACAATCCAGACTTCAATGTAATTGAAAACTTTTTTAGTATTTTAAAACATGAGGTGAACCGCATGGAAACAGACGTCTCATTGGAAGCAAAAATTAATGTTGTAACAAATTGCATTTCGAATGACTATATTGGTACATTGATAGATTCCTACCCAAAGCGGCTGGCAGACGTTAAACAAAAGCGTAGATATCACTTAAATTACTGATATTATTAAGTTTGTTACCTTTATTTTGTGTATTCATGTATTTTAGTAGATAAAACTATTTTTAAAACCAATTCTGTGTTTGTTTTTAAGTTTTCATAGTGGTGGTATTGTGCTTTATTGCTAAAACGAATGTTATTGTGTAATATATTAATTTTTTTTTCAAATAATATTAAATGTATATATATATATATATATATATATATATATATATATATATATATATATATTAGTAAAGTATTATCTAAGGTACTTATTAATAAGCGGTAGATATGTCTAAGATAAGTAACAAGTGCTACATATATTTCAATATCATAGTAGGTTAACATTGGATTCACTTATGTCACTATCTGTATATATACTAAAAAGAATGTACATGTATGTAGTAAACAAACTTCTATTACACTGTGCTTTCTAATATTTTTATTTAAAATGGGTTGGGTAGAACAAAATTATAGTTAATTAAGCACCATTTTAATAATAAAGATGCATTCTAAAATGTGACATGATGCACGCATAACATTTGACAAAATTTAATGTTAATGAGGAACCAACAAAATATATTTTTTTAGTAGCTTTCATAAAACATACCTTTTTCATTTTCTTTTAATATAGATAATACAAATTAATAATAATAATAATAATAATAATAATAATAATAATAATAATTTTTGAAGCATGCAAATTATAATAACTGTACGAATGCCCTACAGTATTGGTATTCTGTGTGTGTGCGTTTTCAAAAAAAATCAAACTTTTTCGTATATTCCCAGAATAAGCGTAAAAATAGAAATTTGCTATTACCCACTAAATTTGTCTCCAACCCAATATTGTTGTGTGTTTTCCACTGTTAAATGCCAAAAATTGCTCACTACACATGTATACACACACACACACACACGCGCGCGAGATAAACGTCAAACTTTAAATAGAACAACAACAACAACAAACAACATGTTAAATGCTAATTTCATGTTTGTTAGAAAAGTAGTAAATGTAAATAATAAATGTCAGAATGTTTGTCTTAAAGTGCAACAAAAATATTAATAATTTCAAGATAAAACTGACCATCTAAAGCACCAGTGTGACTTGTTCGAATAGGCCAATATTTTCAGAAAACACAAACACACACACACACACACAATTCCAATTAAAAGAGAGAATTATACATAACAATCAAAACAAGGCAATGCAATTGTATGAAAATAATTAAAAATTATTTTTATTTTGTTGTTGAAATGTTGATGTGGTAAAATAAATTGGTGTTGAATAAATGGTAAATTGTAAAATTAAGTGCTTGTTTGTAAATTGCCCGCCAGTTTAATATATATCCAAAATGTATGCAAATAAAGGGATTATATAAAATAGTAGACAATGAAATAGTTACATTTGGATTATGTATTAAGATAATTTAGGAAGGGTTTGAGACCTACATTCCTACAAAAACAATAAAGAGACGCAAGGTAGTGAAAGCGTGATTCCGATGACGGGATTCTGCAAAATCCGAATAGAATTTCAATTTTCGATATGAAGGATATTCAAAGTCAATCTTTTGATGTACAATTATATGAAACAATCTGTGACCTGAGTCTCTGTAAAGTGAAAAGCGCTTTAAAATAAATAATAAATAAAAATAATATTAAGATGATTAACTTTTTTAAGAGATTTGTATGCAACATTCTTTAAATTTATAAAGCAAACTGCGGTCTACCGATGTAAAGCTCGACTCGAACTTAGGTTTGATGCCCACCACAAACATCAAGTGCGGGCCCACGTTTGGCTTTGCTATAATGTCCACTGCTAGCAGATGTTCCCCGTAAAACATTCAAAGTAGTAGACTAAACAATAAGATAATGATTCTGAATAATTTGGGTAGTGATTATAAAGTTTCAATTTCTAATAATAGTGATATTTCTGATTGTCAACTCTTTGTAGCGCATCATAGACTAAGAGCATCTAAACATCTGGACCAACACAGCTGGAACCAAGTGCACAGCGATATAACTGGGTGTTCTTTTTGGAGACTTATAAGGTATTTCGTGTTATGAGCATACCATATGTAGCCATAGGACTATAAAATAGGTTTTTTAAACATCAGGCGGTTTCGTCAGTATATGCAAACAGTGGTGCCGCTGTTAGCTGGTAAAGAAACTTCGTCATTTTCTCTTATTATGTTGATCGTTTAATATGGAGATTTATAAAGAGGAATTTACATTACGTAAATACAATAAATAAAAGTAATCATAATTTATTAATAGACATTCACTATTAAAACCTAAAATACACTTGACCTCATAAAAGGTCAGTCTTGTTTAAAGGTAGCTATTTTTCAAGTAAAAACCAATTATAACCAAGGTCTATTAACAATAGAAATGATGACTCACCATTATCCCAATCAGAAATGTAATAATATTATTTTAAAATTACCTTTAACATACACACACACACACACAACATATACATATAAACATTCAATCAAACGTTGAATTAGGCTAAAATGTTATTTATTGGTAAACAAAATATCCCAAAAAAATTGCTATTTTTTTTATGAAAAGAAAAAGAAAACCAAAACCATGTTTTTTTAAAAGATTTTAAAATATTCGATAAAAAGTTCTTAGATAATGATCAAAATTTTTTTTAAACATAAAGTTGTTTTGTGCTGGGATGAACGAGTCTGTAGAGCGCTTGACTCAAAACTGAGTGGCAATGGGTTTGAGTCCCACCGCCGACACCAAATGCAGAACCTCGTTTGGCTTTGCTAAATATTTATTTGCTAAATTATGTAGGGGGTAACAAGACAATAATAATAATAATAGTAATGATAATAATAATAATAATAGATAAGGAAGTATGAATATGAATTATAAAGTTCTCAAATCAAAACAGTATAAATTTTCAAAAAAACATAATTTTTAGCAACATGATATTTAATTTAATCCCGGCAGTGAGCCTCAAATTGACAATGTCCAGTTCTCTCATTATGCCGCTAAGCAATAAATACTAATACAGATCAAAAATTCACGATAATGCTACGGCACACTTTTGTCAACAGAAACACCAATTATTTTTAATGACAAATTCAAACATACCGCCTTTTGATAAATATTTACACTTTGCAAATTTTCTCAACGAAACTTTGGCATATTTCAACAAACATCGGTTTGCCAGAACGTTGTAATAGAACCGCTTGAATGATTTGTCCAACAGAGGAAAACAAAGAACAATCGATTTCAGAACCTGCAAGTGCCGGGGTGAAAAAACACGTTATAGAATAAATGATTACGTTTTCATTATTATTATTATCATTATTACCGGATCAATCTTGAGCTCAAATGTTCCTCCTTTCTCAACCGGACTTGACACCGGCTACGGTGAAGTAATCATATATATATATATATATATAAATTTTTAAATTTAATTTTTACTACTTTGAATGTTTTACGGAAAGCATCTTTCAACAGTGGACATTTTAGCAAAGCCGAACGTGTTCCCGTATACTATGCCGGTAGTAGGATTCGAACCCATGTTCACCAAGTCCAAATCGAGCGCAGTACCATTAGACCACCCCGGCATATATATAGATATATACAGTATAGTTATTTATTTGATTTTTACTGCTTCAATGGTATGCGAGGGATATTTTTTGCAAAGGATTATGTAGTAAAAGCAAACAAGGGATTTTATTTAATACCGATAGTAGGTATCGAACTCGTGCTTACCTACGTTTTGGTCTAGCGATATACCTACCCACTTTGCCATAAGGGAGGATAGTAAAAATTAAAGCAGTAGTTCATTTATTAAAAAAAATAGTAAAAGGTTTATATATGTTTTTGTTACTACAAATTGTACACAGTTTAAAACTTGTCTTATAAAAGGCGACAGGATTGAAGAACATGAAAATAACTGCCAATAATGGTTTAAATAATTTAAATATTTTTAGTTGTTTCCCAATATCGCTACTGTAGGAACAAAATAGCTTTAAGTGAAGTGAATTATACCTTATAGCATTGTTGCCAATTTTCTTAGCATTTAGATTAACACTTCAGTAAATGATGCAATTAACAGTAAGGATTGAATGAATATATGTTATTCTCAAAAATATGTAACAATGATCGGTATTTCAAGGTCAATTAGGAATGGTGTTACCAGAATTATAATCAAATGTTTTAAATATTATGCATTAAAATTTAAAAATGCCCAAAAATCCCGTTGAAATTTAAAACAATTAATCAATATAAAATTAGACAAATAATAATAATAATTACCATAATTATTATTGTTATTATTATTGTAAACAAATGATTATAAAGGTAAACAATTAATACTTAATATTCAATAATTTTCTTAAATATCTACTATTTTAATTCTTCACCGCCACAATTGAAGTGAAAGAAACTAGAAAGCACAATGCACATGAATATGTAAGTATCTAAGCAATACTACAAATTGTTGATAAATTGTGTGTCTAAATGCATGGGCGATAATTTCATCAAAATATTATCAAATTATGTTGTTGTTGTTGTTGTTGTTGTTGTGGTTGTTATATCTTATTCTACCAGAGAAGTTTGTTACATCACACTAATCGAAATATCAACCGCATTACCCCTTATCAAAATAGTGTTATATTAATTATCATTGTTGCCACTATAAAACAACAAATAATGTATTAATTTAAAATCTCGATTTTTGGTTCACATACAGGGCACACACAATATTATGACTTATTCAAATGTACTTACTTGCTCCACCCCTCACACCAAACAAGCTGCAATATAAAGCATTAATAAACAATATATTTTTGTTTTTCGGCATATATAAGTCAAGATTTCATGTTTTAAATAAATGTTTCTTTATGTGTGTGCCATTTTCGATTTGAAATATAACTATTTTTTATGTAACAAAAGGTTGTAACATAAAATTATGCAATAAGTTAAAGATTTATCTACCCCTATTTTACTATCACAGGGATAATCATAATAATGAAGATTGTTTCTAATGATTTTAATTATACTGTTTCTCTAACTCCATGTAACGCGCCCTGAACTTAGAATAACATAAATTAGGATACAAGTACACAGGTGTACAACAGAACTACCGTTTTGGCAATTAGATGCAAACATACATCCAAAGTACTTAAAGTGTACATTACGGTAGGTAGGATGATAATGAACCTGAGGATTTCATTACAAGGTCAAAAAATTTCAATGATGGTGATATTCTTAACTCTTCCTCTTCTGCGTAATGCATCCTGGACTAAATGCCCATAGACATCTAGACTAATAACAGCAGGGACCAAGTGTACAGCGGTATAACTAGGGTTTTACTAAACTCCCGCTCAGTGAATGGGTACTAGCATACGCCCAAGATGCTTAAAAGGTATATCAAGGTATCCAATTATCATATGTAACCGATTAGGCTTGCATGTTCGTCAACCAGCGACAACCTCCAACTCCCCCCCCAAATCGCCTTGTCAATTCCTGTAAGCAATGGCGTCGTTGCAAGGAAGCGGTTTTTTTTACCAATAATCTGTATTTATCGCCCTTCCGTCCCTTCCTCAAGTTCAATTCGCATCCAACAACCTCTTGGTATGGGAAAACCGGGTCAAAAAGTATGAACGTTCTTCAGAATACACTTTAGATTTAGTGGTGTGTTTTTTGGTATAACTTACCATTTACTATAGATTTGATTTGTTTAAACTTCAAAAACTTTGTTGAGCACAACCCCTATCTTCGTACATTTGATTATCTACAGCCCAGATTTAAACGCTAATAATTTTGTTTTTGGTTTTTTTAAAGTTGTTAAATAACGTATTATTTGTAGAGAATATCATTTATGTTACGAAAAATTGAGTTTTAAAAGATTATATTGGTACCTCGATAGCCTTAGAATTAAAACGGCTGGCATAAGTTATAAATAGAAGTGAATGCTACTTGAAATGTTGACATTACAAAGTTTGTAACTTTTTTAACAAATTACACATGTTTATTTTTAAGTTTTAATAAACGGAAGTATTATGATTTATTGCTAGAACGACTGTTGTTGTACATCATAATTACAATGTTTTATTGCGAATAATATTGATAGATTTTTTTGATAAAGTTTTATTTAAGGCATTTATTAATAAGTGTTAGATATGTCTATGATAAGTAAAAAGTGATAAATATTCTTAAATATCATAGTAGGTCATTGTAGGATTCAATTTCGTTACCCACTGTACTTGAAAATATTTGTTTGTTGCCAGAGTGACAAAAACACCTCAAGCGTTAGACTTAACACTGGGTAAACATGTGTTTAAACCCTCGCGTCTAGTACTTCTCTAAGTGTCAACCTGCTAAAAATGCGCTAACCGTCAAATTTTTAAAAATTAAAAACAAAATGAATAAATAAATTCAAAAACACAATCAAGAAAATGGACTTTTATTGATCGAAAACAATATTTTATTTTCATATTAGCAGAATAAATAATTGTTTTATTTATAATAAATTTAATTTTTATTTTTAAATTTCCAAAAACGCAATTGAAAAGATATTTTGTCTAGACTATCTGATATTTTCCTCACAGCTATATATATATATATAACAAATAAAAAACAAATTGGTTATTATAAATTCTAAAAAACATGAAACCAATTATAATACCGCTTAAAATTCTCTTTATTAATACACATGGACAACCAATATTGAGAAAAAATTCATGTTGAATTTAGTGGAGTGCAAAACCCAATGGAATAAAAAATTTGGGATTATTTTGTCTCGTATAAATAAATTGCTTGCCTTGTATAAAATGCAAAACTCATTCCATATGTTTTTCAAAGTATTTTACAAAAGTACATTATAAATACAATTGTGAAAGATATTCTCACTGTTATCGAAGTCGATTATGTAATTATTAAGTCTACTATATCCCATTCCCAATCCGGTTGAGAATAATAAATGGTTTAAGCGCAAAATTAGCAACCTGACCTTTTTAGATGAAATAAAAATGAATAAAGAAACAACAAAAATACACTATTTAAAAAGCTATAACAAAGAAATAAAAACATAATTCCAATGACAGTGTAACAAAATTCGAATAAAAATTCAGTTTTCAATGTCGACAATTTAATGTACAAGGAAAAATTTCGTTAACCCAAAGTGGAATAAATAATAATAATAATAATAATAATCATATAATTATATTATTATTATTATATTATATTATTTACAGTAAGCATTGACAATTATCCAATTTCTATTTAACAACAAAACTCATAAACCATAATTTATCTATTTATTACACAATGTTAAATGATAAATTTCTGTATACAAAACTTGTAAAAAGTTTGATTTTCTACATAAGAAATATTTAATAATGAAAAAAATTATTATTGCAACAATATTAATATAAATATTCGTGACAAAGTACAATCTACCAATTTAACAGAAATATTTTAAATTTTACTGGAACCTGGATTCGATCCCCATCCCGGCACTAAATGAAGGCCCACGTTCGGCTTTGCTAAAATATCCCCACTGCTGAAAGATGTGTTTCCCTTAAAGTATTCAAAGTAGTAAAACCGTTTTTAATAGATAGTAATAAACGGTCATTATTTATTCGTACATAAATTTTCTTATAGAATTGGTCCAACCAAATAACCAAAATAATATTTGCAATTCTCATTGTTCCCTTTGTTGTTGTTATTATTTGCTTTTTACACTATGACAAAAACCAAAATTATTTATTAATGAGGGTTGAGTATAAAAATGGATCTCAAATTTAGTACGCATACACCACATAGTTCGGCAAAATTTTCTGTATTTTGTTTTCGTGTTTTCTCTTTATTTTTGCAAATTCCTATTTAAACGCACAAACACACATACACAATCTGGTCGACGTCCATCATTTAGGTTAATTGAACATCTTTTTCTTCGCTCTTTCTCTCTCTCTCTCTCTCTCTATATATATATATATATATATATATATATATATATCCATTTATCTAAAAATAACTTATATTTACTTTTTGGAAATATATAATTATGAAAACGATAGCGATCTAATAATATGATATTGAAAACACAAGTTTAAAGTAAACACATGATATATATATATATATATATATATATATATATATATATATATATATATATATACATAATTACTGTTATATGCACGCTTGAATTGATTACTGGCCAATTGGGAAACAGCTATATATTTTTAATACTAATATTTTTTTGAAAACTAGCTATATATATTCATTCATAAAAAAATAAACATTTGTTTATACATGTGTTTTTTTCAAGAAAATTATTCACTAATTGCAAACAGGTTAATAGCTATCAATTAAACAACATCTTTTATTATCTAATAATTTTTGAATTGCTTTTGAAGGCCTACATTCAGATTTAGTTAAATGTTTCCCATAAAACATTCAAGTAATTATATTAATTAATTTTAAACCTTTTTGCCCTGAAAAGCATGAAACATAAGATTTTTCCATATGAACATTTGAGCTTAAGATTGGCTCAAGAATAATAATAATTATTATTATAAATTGGTAAATGTTAAAGTAATTGTGAAATTAAAAAGAACATTTAAAATGAATAAAAGAAAACTTATAACCCAAATTAAATGGAATAAACTTTTTTTTTAAAACAGAATGTCTCAACCAGGTGCCAACAACATAGACGCAATTTTTTATAATGTGAAAAAACAATGTTTACATTTGCTATAAAATTAGTCCGTTCATTGCTACTTGTGCCAATTTTAAGTATGCACTGAAACATTTGCAATTTTTACTCAAATTAGTGATTAACAATAGTAAACAGTTACATTTTTACTTTTACTAAATATTTACGTAGCAGTATTCCATATATATATATATATATATATATATATACTCGTATTTATTTACTATTAAATAATTATTTATTTATTTCAAAGTCCTTTGGGTTTAAAAATCATGGGGGACGACAAAATTGTTGCAAATAATGATATATTAGGGTTTTGGCTTTAAAGGCTTTGAAATTCTATTCGGATTTCGCTGTCATATGAACCATACTTTTACTTTTTTGCCGCAGTTAAATGCAATGATGTCCTTTTGTTATTTTCTTTACATAGACCAGGTTGTCTATCTTGCACTCAAATCTTCCTCCTTTCTCAACCGGACTTGAAACCAGTGGAACGTGGTACCAAAATGAAATAATTAATGCTAGTAATATAAACCAGATATTTACATAACAATAATACATTTGTATGTGCAATTATTTATTTAATATTAAATTAACAATGGATAAATAATTTAATTATATATAATTATAGAAAATCAAATTTTATACAACATTCAACATTTAAACACCCCACCCCTTTTCTAATCAAGATTTGTTTGTTATGTCTGCGTTTTTAACAGATGAATGAATCATACTACATCGAAACAACACTCTTGGGTCAGGTTAATTTTTATCTTAAAATGCCAAGAAACGAAAGCAGTGAATTGTGTACTGGTAACTATCTACCTACCTGAGTTTTTACAAGGCCATATATATATATATATATATATATATATATATATGCAATCTTTATTATGTTTACTGGCCTGGAGATAGAAGATATTGCAATTCACCTTTAAGATGACTTTTTACTGGCAAAATATCATTTTTGTTAATATTCAATAGAAAAAAACAATTATAAATGTATGTTGTTTTGTAAATGCATTTGTTAATTGAAAAGTAATTATGAATAATAACATAAACAATAAATGTTTTGGAGGCAATGTAAACTTGATAATCTGTTTTTCGTTATACAAAAAGTGTAAAAAAATATGTATTTTAATTAGAATAATAAAATAATTTACCCGCAGTATTCCTATATAGTGGGGCGGACGACAACTAAATCTTACCAGCAGTGTTAAATTCAGACATTTACTTAAATGGTTGTAGGACAGTTTTTTAAGGTTTTTGTGCCGGGGTGAGCATGAGTTCGAATCCAACCAACGGCAATTCATGCGGGCCTAAGTTCGGTTTCCCTAAAATATCCACTGCTGAAAGATGTTTCCCGTAGAAAATTTAATGTAATAAATAACAATAATAAATCATTCAAACAATAAATATATATATGACCTACTTGTGTAGTTTGTTCAATAAGTACAAGGGAAGCGGTGCACGAAGGAAACATTGAACCAACCACTGATTTGACAACACCTTCGGCCATAGTTATCAACGGAATGTTTGGAACAGCATCGGCATTTGTATCCAAACTTTGAGCGTTTGTCAACGCAGTGTAATATACCAATTGGTGTAACAAACCGAACATAACAATGGCCAATTGACGATGTGGTGCACTGAGATAGCTGAGAACACTATCGAATTGAACCAATGGTAAAAGGGAATGATTAGATGCAATATAACTAATAAAAAATTGTACTTGATTTTGTTTTTTGTAAAAAACGCCTAGAGAAGTTCAGAAATGGAACTATTAAATCAATCCCAAGCCTGGATAAAAAAGAAGGGTTTGAGCACATGGTTAGCAACCTAGTCTTTGTAAAAATCCCTTTTATTACAGAAAATATAAAACGACACCATTCAGATAAACAACAGCAAAAAAGTGATAGATCGACTCAAGTGACAGAATTGAATAAAAGCCGAAAGGAAACTGAATATTTAATTAAACAAAGAAAATTACTTAGTCAAATTTTACGTTTACTGCCCGAAAGATCAGCCAGAACGGTTATGGAATAGAAAATTAATAATGGTAAAATAAAGGTAGTAGTAAACCAGAAAAAACTTCGCTAAAATTTAAAAAACTACCGGTTTAATGCAATATTATTAAAAAAGTGTCGTAATGGTCTATTGGTACAGCTCTTGATTCAAACTTGGGTATACATCGGTTCCGACTGCTATCGCCGACACTAAATACAGACCCTTGTTTGGTTTCGCCAAATACAATTTCCGTAAAACATTTAAAACAGTAACAACCAAATAAATAAACGTATCTGAAAGCAGTCAACTCGTCATAAATCATTTTACAATTTCAATACCAAAAAACGTATTTATTAAGTCACGAGTTTGGTGCCTAACGTGCTTGAATTTACTACTTGCATTTACCTTCAATCTAAACTAGTCAAAAATAGTAAAAAAATAAAACAAAAATAATGGTAAAGATACCAATCACATCAGTTATATGTTAATGTAAACAGTGAAACATTATTAATCAAATGCATATCCCCCTAACCAATCAAATCACAGTATGATTCATGCTAAAGTCAACAACACAAACCACGTCATGCAGCATCCACCCAGTCAACACAAACAGTTCTGTGTCCAGATGTTGTTAGTGTTTTTGAAAAACCAAACAAAGCCAATTAGAAACATTCATTTTACTAATTTAGGTACTTTGTTCGTTAGAAAATTGTAAATTCGTGTGTTTTTGAGAGCGAAAGAAATGTACAAATAATTGTTTTATAAAGGTAGTACTTGTTTTTATCAAAACAATTTTAGGCTAAAACTTTGATTGTTCCTCTAAACTAGAAGTTGCTAAGGCACAAATTGCCAGAGCAGTCTAGCGGTACAGCTCTTGACTTACACCTGATAGCCATCGGGGTTCAAATCCCACCACCGGCCCAAGTTCGGCTTTGCTAAAATGTCCAGTGCTGAAAGATGCGTTTCATGTAAAACATTCAAAGTAGTAATAATAAATAATAAATAAATGAAATATGGATTTAAGTTCAATTTTGTTATTCCTCTTCAAAACCGGTTTGCTCTGAAGATTATAGAATAACACGATTGTTCCACGTGATCGCACATTAAATTTTTGTCATTAAAATTTCTGCGTACTAGGTATTGGCTTTCTATTTTGATTTCACTGAATCATATCACTTGTGTCGTAATTTTATAGAATAGCATCTTTTCCCTGTTTCTTTAGCAACATTTTTTTAAAGAATCCAGGTTATTACCTACTTTTCTCCTTCTCATTGGGACTTACAACCGGCTAGGCTAGAGTTTGACCACCGATATGATGAAAAAACATTCGAGTAACATGCTAGTACTTACTTTTGAAACACCGACATTCGATGTTTCTCGACTTGTGAAACCACATAGACCTGCTTGATAGCACCGTAAGAATACAACAGTTTAGTGTTGCCCACATCAGATGTTCCGTCTCCATCGTCAATCACCGTCGCATGATATTTCGTCAGGTCATTTTCATCCAACCGATCGAACAATTGGCACGATGTCAGCGGCACGGAATCGACAAACGTTTGCACGCAATCGTCATTCGATTGGGACAATTTCTGATCAAGGATAGCTGTTTGCAACAAACATTCTTGACCTTCAATACCAAACAGTCCATTGGGTATGCTGAGAAACACTTTTTTTGCTACTGTAGCGACAGTGTACATGTTATAGTTGGACCAAATAATTTCCATTCCCATAGCAAATCGCTGTAATATTTGCTGAAAAGTAGAAAGACAATTGTGAGTGCAAGTGGCAGTTTAATTATACAAATGGTCAAACCAGTGTAATTTTAGTTGTAGTAGACAAAATGTGCTAAATGCCTACTTGATTAAAAATGTTTTCTGTGATTATTCATTTTCAGTAACACTAATGATGTTGATTATATGTGTGACGTGTTTTGTTTACTATTGGTTGAAAAAAATTAGTAATACTACAAAAACATGTATATTCATTTTGGTTAGTGACGTAATCACCTCTTCATTATTTTCTATATTTATACGGTATATAAATGATCGACTTCGATGGCTTGATAAGCGTAACAAATTGAGAAGAATAACAAAGTTTCTTGACTGGTAGATGGCATCCTTGTGACGTCAAGACTGCTTGCAAAAAAATGACAAGGCCGCCTAATTTTTTGTCAGTGTTATCTCCCATAGCTCAACGGCTACATATGGTATACGTATACCTAAAGATACATTTTAAATATTTTGGGTGTATTCTCGCACCCATCTGCTGTAGCGGAAGCCCAGTTATTTGGCTGTACATTCGGACCCTGCTGTTAAAATTTGTGGATATTATTTTATAAACCATGGGAAGGTCATGGAAAGGCAATGTCAGTTTTCCAATCAATATGGACATGTTCTTTCATCCGCCTAAACAATAGACTCATGAGAAGAACTGACTCTCGTCAACCACACGACATCATTACAATTAGATAAAAAATTACGTCGTCAAATTCTACATTTACTACCCAAAGGACCATCAAAAACGGTTTAGGCATAGACAAGTGATGATGGCAAAATAAAGGTTGAGGTACATCACAAAACATATGCATGTTGCGTATGTGTATGTATGTGCAGTTATTAATGTTAAGTTAATTACATCATATAATTTTATATACATATATACTGATTCTTTATATGTTTGTGACTGAAGAGAATATACGAAATGAATTCATCTCACAGTTTACGTCTTCTATTATTTTTGTTTGTAATTTTATTTATAGCCCATAAAAGTTTTTATTCTCAAAAGTTATTTGTACATACAATTATTTAATAAGTGAATAAAGTATAGAGTTGGTGATGAAATTGGTAAAATAGCATCATCCTGTGTAATAAATAAATACTTGTTTAAACAAAAATTCTCCATGTTAACGGACAACAAATGCAACTAACAGGGACGTTAATTTTTGTATAATTATTGAAAAAACACACGTAGCTTATATTACAACTATTTTATCTCATCTAACTTTTAATCATACATTTAATACCGTAAATTTTAAAAATTTCATTAAATCAGACATATGAGTGAAATTATATTTATCAACACTTGAAATTCACAAGGCGTGTATTACAAATTTCACAATTATTGTAACCAAGTTAATTAGTCGGCTAAAAACTTACAAACTTCCTAAATTCGTTAAATTACGTTAACATGCAATTCATTTCAGTTAACACAAAAATTAATGTTAAACAAAGACAAATGAATAAAATTTTGTTTGTTAAGTGTTTGATGTTTAACTTGAATTTAAAATGGTGAATTAAAAGTTTACTTAGTATTTATTATATAATACAATGTAAAAGTTTACATAGTATTTTATCAAAATATTCTTTAAAAAAATTATTACTTTTCACAAAAAATGATCACCAATCAAACATTACCCCTTTCCCCCAAAAAATCAATTTGGTTTATCAAAATATTACAAAACACCTCAATAAACCATTGTCTTACCTTTATCTGTGAAACGTTGCCAGGCCGACGAAATAAATCTTTGACTTCGACGCCTTCGCGAATGAGATATGTAAATAAATTATAGACAGGTTCGGGAATTAGGCATTCTTGTTGATTAAGACTCTCATCAGGTAACACGTTCTTAGTTAGCTGATTTTCATTTGTATCCACATCAATTTTATCTGTATTCATGCTTGTACCGTTTGTTACAAATGTACCGTCTGTATCATTTGACTAAATAATTAACAATTACATATATATATATATATATATATATATCGTCAACACATATTAAGTAATACTATAATTAATGTATTATAAAAACAATTATTATTATTAGGGTATCATCAACAAATATAAACAAACAGTAATCAAAATTGATTTATGTAATACCAAATAACGTTTGTATAAACTTGGCCCATTTTCTATGCAACTACGTTTCCACTAATACGCATACAGTACAATTCAATAATGTGTTCCACAATTACAAAATTTTACGTATTTCGTGTATTAATCGAGAACAAAACTAAAAGGCTAATTACAATAGTGAATGTACGTGCCTTCATGATTATATATATATATTTGTGTGAAATTATTTGATAACTTAATAAATTCCATATATTTTGTATTTTTTTAATATTTCACGCATTAATTTAAAATCATGATTACCTCAGTATATGATTATAAATTAATAAACATTTTATGTAACTATTTTTAACTATTATATATATATATATATATATATATATATATATAAACGTATATTTTATAAACAACATAATATTATTTATTTTATAAAAAATTCAAATTTTTACTTTAAGTTATATGTGGACTAGAAACGTTTAAGTTTTATGTAATTGTGAACTTCAAAAACTTCTTTTATAAACGTGATTAAAAAAGGGGAAAGATTAGAGATCCAGGTAAGCAGTATATTCTTTGTAAAACTAGATATTGATACGGAAAGAACAGTAATCACTAAAAGACAAGGTCACTGTTAAATGTGCAAAAGCTAAAATGCTAACACTTTTAAGGTCGATAGTTGGAACAAGTCACGAGGTAAATGAATCAGCTAGTAGAAAATGACAGTGTAACAAGAAAATAATATTAATTAATTATATAAAACCAAATTCTTTAATTTATTAAATGTTTAATAATATGTGTTCTACAAACCACTGTGTAATGTGATACATAAATTTAATTTAATTTGACTACTTTGAATATTTTAGAGAAATGCATCTTTCAGTAGTGGACATTTTAGCAATGCCGAACGTAAGCCCGCATTTAAAGCAAAAACAGAAATTAAACAACCGTTCAATATTTTTTTGGACAACCGATGCATAACGAAAGTCTAACAATTCCATTAAATTCTAGCAGTATTCCAGGAGCTATATGGAAAAACCTTTAATAGAAGGATTCATTCACTTGACCATTAGCGGTTGTAACGCACCGCATTTGAGGACACTTACCAATTAGCATTGATAACATTCACTATAAATAGGTGAATCTGACAATTGAAATATTTTACCCTTGAAAATCCATTAATAATTCTATTTTTAATTAAAAAAAAGTTGGAACATTTGTGCGACTGTTTTATTTGCAATCTTGTGTTTTATGTTTTTATGTTTTTTGTTTGCTACTTTGAATGTTTTACAAGAAACATCTTTCAGCAGTAGACAGTTAGCGAAGCCAAATGTTGGCCCGCATTTTAGTGCCAGAGATGGGATTCAAACCCATGTCCACCAAGGTCCGAATTCGAGCGCTGTACCGCTAGACAGCTAAAAACACAGCAAAATTGAAAAAACAAATGGAATATGTTCTTCATTTGTTTTGCACTTTCGTTCTTTTTATTTTCAATTTGAAAATAATCCATTCTTTCCAAAAGTGTTGTGCAAAATAAATCGATTTGGATAAATTGCGAAAATGACGCATTCGGGTCATCAACAAACATAATACATGTAGCAAATAGCGGTTAGGATAAAAATAACTTTTAAATTATACCATATTTAACATAAAATTGTAACTAGCTCTATATTGTTTCACATATATATACATAATTAGCAAATATTTTTATACGCACTTTACCACAAACAAAAACAAGAATATTTTAAAATTTAGTAACTTTTAGTTAATTACAAAATTAATTATAACTACCAAGCAACTTTGATTAAATTCCACCGCAACGTTTTAATGAGAAAGGAGAAGGGTTAGATTAATAACTTGACCTGTTTAAAATATTAATAATGTTGAAGAAACAACACAAGAAGACACCATTTTATTAAACGACGGCAAAGGAGTGGAAGCATAATTGCAATAACGGGATTAGGCAAAATCCAAGCAGAATTTTGATCTTCGATATGCACAGACTTCGCTATAAAGATTATGGGGGCAGTAAGATTGTTATATATAATTGTATATTACATGTTGAAGATTAAAATTCTATTCAAATTTTTCTGAACTCCGTCATGGAAATCGTGCTGCTTTAACTTCTTTGCCCTATTTTAATAAAGTAGTGACCTCTTGTGTTGTTTCTTTAGCAATATTAATTTTACAAAGGTCAAGTTGCTAATCTTGCGCTCAAACACTCGTCCTTTCTCAACCGGACTTAGAAGCGGCTGCAATAGAACTATGAATTCGAAGTCTTATTTTCTATCTAAACTTGAATTATCTAACAATATTAAAGTTTCGAAATTATATCTATACTCAGGAGAGCGTTAAATTAAATTGTAATACCGGTACTAACTGTAGACCCTTATCTAAGGTTTTATTAAATGTCTATTAGCTGAAAGCTGTCTTTTCCGTCAACGACATTCAAGCATGAAAAACAAATTAAAAATAACAGTTCAAATAAAAATCTATTATTCATTTAATTACACACAAAAAAATTTGCAATTAAATTAAATACAAACTACAAATTAAATGTAACTATTACGTGTTACACCTATATTTCAATAATTCAAACAAACCAAAATACCAGATAATACAACACTGGAAACACCGCACTGTCGTAAAGAATTTTAAAAACAGGGTTTTAAAAAAAACTGTTTGACAATATTTTACGCTAATCAAATTTCAATTTTTGGTCTAAGTAGTTAATGAAGTGATTTAGATCGTTAACTTGACACAGAATTTGAAAAAGAGAACATTAATTAAAAATAAATTAGCTTTTAGATTTTAACCCAAATTTAATGCCATAAAACAACTAGTTAAGGAAATGTATAAAAATTTGAAAAAATACACAGAGATAAATGCAAAGATTATGCTAGAACTGATTTACTTACGTTAATAAAAAAATTGTAAAGAAAAAAGATGGACTGCAGAAAATGGTTTTTGAGGGGGTTTTGAGTTAAGATAACGTCATAACGGCATATACTATACACAATTAACTATTTAATCATAACGAGAAAAATTGTATTGTGGAAATAAATTTAAAATATCCACATAAACAACTGCATAATTCATTTAGTTTATTTTAAATTCCACTCTTTTTATGATTTATTATATTTCCCTTGTTGTTCTTCCTGTCATTTTGTACTTAACAAAACATTCTGTTTTGTGTAACGAAAGTATAAATCTTGTATAACTAATTTTGTAAACAACCAGCTATACAAAACAAGTTTGGTCCAATTCAATAACCTTGTATTGAAATTAAAAGCCATAATCTAAACATTAATCTGAATCAATATATTTCCGCTTACTGTATATTATTATTTTTATTATTATTATTATTATTATTATTATTTTTATTATTATTATTATTATTATTATTTTTATTATTATTACTATTATTATTATTATTATTATTATTATTATTATTATTATTATTATTATTATTATTATTATTATTATTATTATTATTATTATTATTATTATTATTATTATTATTATTATTATTATTATTATTATTATTATTATTATTATTATTATTATTATTATTATTATTATTATTATTATTATTATTATTATTATTATTATTATTATTATTATTATTATTATTATTATTATTATTATTATTATTATTATTATTATTATTATTATTATTATTATTATTATTATTATTATTATTATTATTATTATTATTATTATTTATTATTATTATTATTATTATTATTATTATTATTATTATTATTATTATTATTATTATTATTATTATTATTATTATTATTATTTATTATTATTATTATTATTATTATTATTATTATTATTATTATTATTATTATTATTATTATTATTATTATTATTATTATTATTATTATTATTATTATTATTATTATTATTATTATTATTATTATTATTATTATTATTATTATTATTATTATTATTATTATTATTATTATTATTATTATTATTATTATTATTATTATTATTATTATTATTATTATTATTATTATTATTATTATTATTATTATTATTATTATTATTATTATTATTATTATTATTATTATTATTATTATTATTTATTATTTATTATTAGTTTTATAACAAAACCCTTTTCCTTTGAAATAAACATGGAGCAACAAGAGAACCGTAACAGCACAAACAATAATAAAGTCCCATAATTTAAAGAGAACATGGGCATCAAAATAATTCCATGTGTTCAAACATTTGGCCAAAATGTTTGTTTGATTCCTCATGACACACTCATTTGAATTAGACCTTCCTGAATAGTTCTTAACTTTTAATATTTCAATTGTTCATTCAAAAACTGTTTTTGTTAGTTTTTGGGCGGTAAACGTAGAATTTTACCAAATGATTTTCTTCATTTAATCGAAGAATAAACTTCCTTTCGGCTTTCAATCAACCCTGTCATCTTGGTCATGTTATAATTTCTATCCCGATTTTTGCCCAAATGGCGTCCCCTTATTGTTTCTGTAGTAACATTGATTTTTTATAGAGGCTGAGTTACTAACCTTGCGCTCAAACCCTCCTCTTTTATCCAGGCTTGGGACTGGCTATATTAGTTTATTTATAATCTTCTCCAGGCGGAGTTCTCTATATTATTACATTGACAAATCCAAATAAACCTAAGTAGTCAAATAACAATTATTTTTTTTAAAGTTTCCAATTTCAATAGTTGTAATAATATTATCTACTGAAAAAAACGTGATATTCATTAATAGGGATCTCGATAGGCTGAATCAATGGATTGACATTAACATAAATCATTGATCGAATGTACAACAAAAAAGCAGGATTTCCACATTGCAAGTATACACTAAGTGTATAATGTAGTACCATATATAAGAAATAAAAATAACTCGGTGAAAAATTTAGACAGCTTTTTCAATCTTTGTCAAACAAGGTTACCGCCTATTATTAAAAAACCTTGGTTATTTATCTACGTTTATTAAGAACAAGAGTTGTCCTTTAGGCATTGAAACAGTTACTACAATAAAATAGTAAGGTGCTCATATTATTAAAGTTACAAGCTATATGCCTGAATACTAACAATCTCACCAAATATATGTCAAGAGTAGGATTTAAACCAAAGTCAATATCGTTATTATTTTTTCTTTATTTATACTAATTTGAATGTTATACAGAAAACGAATCTTTCAGTAGTAAACATTTTAGCGAAGCCGAATGTGAGCCCGCATCTATTCGGTCGGTAGTGGGATTCAAACCCAGGTCCAAATAGTGCGTTGCACCGCTGTACCAGCCCAGTATAATATATGTTTATTACTAGTTGAATGCTTTGTGGAAAACATTTTCAGCAAGTGAACATTTAACAAAGCCGAGGGGGAAGCCCACATTTAGTGCCGATAGTAGAATGCTAACCCATATTTCTCAACTTCAAGTCAAGTGCTGTGCCGCTAGACCACCTCTGTAGATCTACTGTACAGTCTCATATGTTCAAACACTTGCCTATTACTTAACATTTCATACTACAATGTCAATATTTATTAATCCTACATATCAAAGCAACTACAAATTGAAACCAATATTGCCAATATTACATGGCCAATTAGGAACTTCATTTAATTTTAAATAAGTACATGCCTAACTGCGACTTGCATATACAAATATATGTAGAAGTATAACAAAAAAATCAACTAGTGAGTCAACCTAAACACGCCCAAATGAGTCAAAACAACAACCATTCTTCAAAAAATATAAAATAAACAAATAACTCACATACATCTCGGGTTTTAAATTGTCTTAATGGAACTAGGAAATAATTAATTCACACTATTAATTATAATGTTAATACTGTACTAAACAAAATAGGAGATAATGTAGGATTGATAAAAATTCTTTTTTTATTTCTGGAAGCATCACAAATTATAAATGCCAAAAAAATTCAGGAATGAACCAATCTAGCCTGTCTTAAGCATGGACAGAGGAGGATGGGTTTGAGCTCAAGGTTAGCAACCTGGTCTCTGTAAAAAGTCGATATTAGTAAAGAAAGAATTAAAGGACGCCATTTGGATAAACATCAGCAAAGAAGTGATAGCACGACCTAGATGGCAGTGTTGATGAAAAGCCAAAGACTAACTCAAATTTCTACTAAACGATAAAAATTATAAAATTTTACGTTTACCACCCAAAAAAACGTTTTGGAATGGACAATTGATAATAGCAAATAAAAAGTTGAGAACCATTCGGGAAGATCGAATTGAAATGAATGTCTCATGGGATCAAACAGACATTTTGGTAAAGTGTTTAGACACTTGAGCTCGTTTTGTTGACTAATATTCTTTTTAAATTATGGTATTATGTTGCTCTTAATGTTACTGCTACCTTGTTGTCACATTCTTATTTTAAAGCAAAAGGTTTTGGAATAATAATATTAATAATAATAATAATAATAATAAAAATAATAATAATAATAATAATATCAATTTGATGCAAAAGTCATTAACACAATACTGATTAGTTAATTTTCCTACACAAAAATTTCTTTAAGAAAAATAAATAAATTGGACGTGTCTTATCTAAATATCAAACAAACCCATTCACTTTACAGTCCAAATCTAGAACGTGTCACATTATGGACATTGCCAGCAACAAATTAGTTTGTCAAAATCATGTTATATTATTGAACTACTTTACATAATATTTAATAATTATATATAAAAATTATAACAATATTTTTTTTAAAAAAGATTGAACACATTTCAATTTGTGTCATTATTTTTAGTCGTTAATAAAAAATTAATGAAAAAAATTGATTATCTGATAAATTTGTGATACCTAAATCAATTGCAAGCAACCTTTACCATCATCATCATCATCATCATCATCATCATCACGGTAAACTTGTCATTATTTTTATATTCTTGCCTCGAATGGATTCACGTACATAAGAAGCCTTAATTTTTATTTTTCTACCTTAAATGTTTTACAGGAAACATTTTTCAACAGGAGATACTTTAGCGAAGCCGTTCACATTTGGTGGAAATCGAACCCACTCCCACCCAGGTTCGAGTTAAGTACTGTTACCGCCAGATATATGCGTCATCAAGCACAATATTTAATAAATAATAATTGTAATAAAAATGGAATATTGATTTTTTTAACCATGTATTTACGGCAAATATATAATAAACAATGATCAAACAAACATTTTGGAAATTCAAAACTATAACTATAGAAACACAATAACACGTATTCCCTTCATATTGTAGCAAACTGAACTTACAATAATTTACAAATATTATACATAATATACATAACATTTCTACTACGTAAAGTATTGTTAGTGCATAGATATCATTATATATATATATATACAATTAAGTATTGTATATTATGTAATAAAACTAATTTCTATTTTAAAATTATGTAGTTCCTTAAAGGTTTAACTTTGTTAACTATTTTATTTGTAGTAACGTTTTAGGAATCATATCTATTTTAAATGTCTTAATTATACCTATTTAATACAGTAAATTAATAATGGTTATCTAGGCAATTTCAATAATTATTTAGCATTTAATAAGTGTAATGTATCCATTTGTAAAAACAATTTAAATGCCAAACGTATGCATGAATAAACATTCAAAATTTTGTTAATTGTAGAGTAGAAAACAAATTGTTGCATAATTTATTAAATATCACATTCAACTAACTATTTTATGTTAGAAAATTTATTATTACAATTATAATAAAATTACATGTATTAGATTTATTAGTTTTTTTTAAATATCTGTAAACACATTTACTGTCATATGTAATGCTCAACACATGATACAAATAAATAAATAAATTGTAAAACTATGGTAGATGTGGGAATGATCCAAAATATACAAATAATACAAATAGATAAATTTATGGATAAATTAGTTTTTTCAATACTGATGGTTTATTTATTTGTGTAATACATATTTACGCATACTAGGGGATTATACATTAAGTATAATACAAATAATATTGGAAAAACATGAATCAATTTAATAGCCGGTTTATATGACATTATCGCAAAACTTTCCTATTATTTTTGACAATAGTTTAAAATAAAATTACCTTTCAAAAACTATAATTTATTACTAACATTCTATCAAATGTTCATAATTATAAATAAATACTTACACTATATATATCCAAATAATATTTACATTTTGTTTATAGAAATCAAGTAAAACACAAATTTACCTAATAAATGTAATATAAAAAGTAGCTGAATAAAGCAAATTATTAACTGGTGCTCTGTAGAAGACAGTTAAAGAAGCGTGGGTGTAAACGTGTGAGAGTTCTATGATCGAAACTTGTCAACATTTTGGCAATAAAAATTACAAATAAAAATTGTACAAACAAGGCAAACGTACCGATTGCTTATTGGACATCGCCCTACATGGAGCACACATTGTCATGGTTTTTAAATTTGCAATAGCTTTGGCACTAAAATAAATAAAATAATATTATGCAATTGTCTTACGTCGATTTTGGCTGTACAACAACTTCTTTACTACGAATAGGACTGGATAGGCAAGACAAGGGTTCGGAACATATTATGCATGTTTTGGTACCAAACGGAGCATTGGTAACTGTCATATGTGAAGTAGATTGATTGCTGGATAGGCTAATGCATGTAAAAATGTTACGCAAAATTGACATATTCTGCGCATCTCTAAATTTTCTGTAAAAAAAAGTATAAAGTTACAAAATTTTTAAAAACTAATATTTTTACAATATTTGTCGAAACAAAATTACTTCAATCTAAAATTAGCATTTATAAACAAATAATAATAATAATAATATGCATTCATTAATTTACATAAAGTTGCATAAACTATGATTACTTACTGTTATATCTAGACAAATTGTTATTATTATTATTATTATTACTATTATTATTATTATTATTAATAATAATAATTATTATTATTATTATTATTATTATTTTTATTATTTTTATTATTATTATTTTTATTATTATTATTATTTTTATTATTTTTATTATTATTATTTTTATTATTATTATTATTATTATTATTATTATTATTATTACACTAAGGTTTAATATCTCACTAGACATACATTCAGCGTAAGATACATTTTCACCATTAATAAAAATAAATAAATAAACAACAAGAAATTTAAAAAAAGGTTGTGTTACAAATAATGGAAATAAAATGAAATAGAATGTCAAATATTTTAGGTTCTAGTATTAGTTCCTATTCTATCACTTTAATATAACTGTATCAAAAATTACAATAAACTTACAATATAATATTTTTACACGTCATCAATTAGAAAAATTATAATACTACTAATTATCGCTACTTTTAATGTTATAAAATTTATAGAATATGTAGATAGCCAAATTTAGTAACATTTACGGGAAGCGTTTATAATCAATAATACTTACAACAATTAAACCTCTATAGTAATACATAAATACTTTAAATTAAAAAAATGGTTACAAAATAATTTTATCATTGTCTAAAAATATTTTTTCATTTAGCGCTAATATATATATATATATATATATATATATACAATCACAAAGTCATCTAAATAGACCACTAGCTTTAATTACTATTAATATGTAAATCAATGTATTAATAAAATAAAAACACATAGTTTTATGTTAGACTGGTTCACAATACATATACTATTCGCACTTTAAAAACTGCACAAAGATACAGTTAAATTTAAAATACTTAATATAGAGCAAATAAATTAGCTGACATGTTTATTAAGAAACTCTGTATATTTAAAAAAGTTTATAACAAATCCATATTATTGTTTCTATTGTTACTGCTTTTAGGAAATCTTTCAATACAATAAAATACACATTGTGCAAAAAGTGTGAAACTTGTAATTATGTAAACATTCAATTCAGTAATATTCTGCACAATAATTTACAATAACACAATAAAATAAATGGGATAATAAAAACAGTATTACCAAGTTAAATAGACTAATATTAATTTTCTTTTTGCATTTATTTTTATTTTTATTAAAATTTTAAATAAAACAATATAAAATTTTAATTTATAAATTAAAAAAATCCCCAATAATTTTCAAACTAACGTGTTTGTAAAATATAAAACGTTTTTATTTTTTATTTTTCTAATTTTATGTTTGCTACTTTGAATGTTCTACAAGAAACATCTTTCAGCAGTGGACATTCTAGCACAGCCAAAAGTGAGCATTTTAGTGCCGATGGTGGGATTTAAACCCACGCCTACCCAGGTCCAAATCTAGCTCTGTATCGCTAGACCACCACGGTAATCAAAGGAGTATCGTGAGTTCTCCCTACTAACAAAATCTGCGCGCCCGAATAAACCTAATTAAGAATCGTCGCGAGCTTCAACCCGTGATCACTCTGAACTCGGCTCCAGGTAAGTCTTATAAGCATTTAAATAGTTAATATTTTTTTAAATTTATACATTTATTACAGTTTAAAAAAATCTACATGCCTTCTGTGTATTAAAACAATGCTAATCAAAATACTTATTATTGTTTTATATTTATTTTAAAATATTACAATATTTATTAAAAATCTCAAAATGTTGTAGTTTTTATAATTATAGTTGTTTTGTTTCTTACAAAGTCAAACAATATAAATTAAATAATTTACCATAATTAAAAACGTCAACAATTTTATTACGTGTAATAAGCTGATTTTAAAGATAGATCCTAAAATAAAAATTCTAACAAGTTTAATCCACAATAATTTATCAAATGCATTTAAATTAGCTAATTTTCTATATTTCAGTTATTATCAACATTAAATCAATTTTATTACTTTAAAATATCATTTTTCCATTACATTAACGACTACTGAATTTATTAATTCATTTAAATATTTCAGTTGTTTGCTGTCTAATATTATAGATTATATGAAAATATAATGCAAAACTAATTATTGCATTAACAATTTTAATTAAAATGTACTATAATAAATTAATCTACACAAATATATTTACTAAAATTAATAAAATAAAACAATCAAAAACTATTTATATTAAAATGATAATATTTTAAACAAAATATAATAGAGAAAACAGACAAAACATTTTTAAATATTAAATATTTTTAAACGTGTAATATATTTAAATAAATATAAAACAAACATTTAACAAACAAATTTATATATTTTTTAAATACAAATTTATTTATTATACATTAAACAATAAATAATAATATTAATAAATTTTTAATCATTTAATAATATTCATGCAAAATATATTAAAATAGCATTTTATAATTTAAATTTAAATTCAAATAAAAAAAATTAACAAATCTAATGTTAATTTGCTTTAAATACCTGTAAAACACAAAATTCGTTCATTAGGACAAAACGTTTGAACAATGCAGTAAAGAGTTCAAAGACAAAATTTACATAAACAAACAAAAATGCTTTATAAAATTATTAAATATATATATAACATAATTATTTATTAAATTTAATTATTTTTAATATTTTTAATAATATTGTATACAATATAATAAATTTCTTTTAAAAATATATGCATTATTAATTTTCAAACATTTAAACATTTAACTTTTGAGTTATAAATTTAAATTATTTAATTTTAATAATGCATTTTTAAAACTAATTTTAAGTTTAAGGTTTGTTCATGAGTTAATTAGGAAATGACTCCTTTCAATATTTGCTTCAATGTTATGAATTATCAGATATGATTAATAGAGGGGAGGAAATGGAGTATAAATAAAAACAAGATAATTAAATAAAATTTTAGAAATAGTAATTGTCGTAAACCATTTTAAAGATTTTAAAAGACGAGGCCGCAAAAACATGTTTGGGTCGATAATTTCACACCGAGATGACTCACTGTCATTTTATTTTAGATGTTGTCTAATACGGAAATTGTTAAAAAAACAAAAAATCTTTAAACTGGTTGGTACTTAAAAGTTTACACACTAGAATGAAATCGCCCCAAACCCTCTTATCTTGCAATGGGATTATTTTAAGCGCTGTCAGGATAAGGAACATTCTAAATCGATCGAAAGTCTTTGGTAAATTGTCTCTGCAGTTTATCAAGTTTAACTATGTGTGCCTTTAGGATAGAAGACGTTACTTAAATGCAGTATCCGAAGTGTGGTTTTATATATATAATCAATAGAAGAGATGTATACAAGTGACTAGGATGTTACCTGAGTTACGCTTAAAAATCTTAGTGAGCCAAAGTATGTCAGAGCCGGTTTATTGTAATGGAACGAAAATTCAAGTAAAGAATTAAAGGTAACACTTGTGTTTACAAAGGAATATTTTTAACAATTTCATTTATTTATTTAATGCATATACATAAATAATTAATTATTTTGTATTTTATTAAAATAAATTTAAAATATTTATAAAATATTATTTCCTAAACATACAATTGCAATTTGTCTAATAATAATAATAATAATAATAATAATAATAATCTTAACGATAACAATTATTAGTAAATCCTAAATAAATAATGTTCTTCTATTATAGAAGTAAATAAAACACTTCACATTTACACATTATCTATTTATTATTATCTTCTCCTTAAACCGAATTTCAAATTACTGCAGTTATTTTTAATAATAAAAACATTTTTAGTGAATTGACTCCAATTTGTCCGCTACGTAGCCTCGTTCACTAAACGCGAGATGGGACGATTTGATATAACAAGCAACGTTACTTGTCGACAAAAATTGGGTGAGTTTATTTAGTCGTAATTACTCTCCAATACCTTACATCTGTACTGATTACGTGTAGTAACGAATATGAACGTAAAAACTGGAATGCAAATGACTATTGCCAAAGACTACATGATCAGAAGTTGGAAAAATTCAAAAGAAAACAGAGAAGAAAGCCGAATAGAAGTAAAATCACAACACGTAACGAAAGTGCTCAACGGCGTGGAAACGGTTGTTTTTATTGCCGTTCCCACTGGTATGTACCGTTGATACATTCAAACAAAAATTGTCAATATTCGAAAAATATCCATTTTGAAAAATTAAATGTTAATTTTTTATGAAATAAAATAATATTGTTTATTATTTGTGACTTCGAATTATCTTCATCGATTTTCACCGATACACATTTTAAAAATATTCAAACATTTAAAAAAATTGTTGTCAAGTTTCTGATTTTATTAAAATAATATTAAAAAAATAAAAATTTATATAAATTACATATTAAAAATTTATATAAAATGTATAAAATCAATTTGAAAAATAAAAATTTAAAATAGATGGTTGAATTGTTTGCCCTTGGTTTCTATAACAGCCTAAGCTTTTTTAAATGTGATACTCGATAACGCTTGTAAAAGTACATTTTTAAATTATGGATTTTACAACAGTTGACAACAACAATGTTAAATTATCACATTTGTTGGATTTAGCACTTGGAACTCCTAATGTAATGTATTTTTTAATAATATTTTTTAGCCCGGTTGTGTTAATTTCAATATATTATATATATTATTGTCATGGATTTTAAAAAAATTAAATTTTAGTCATTGTGACATAGATTTAAACCAATTTAAAAAAGAAAAATTTGAAAAATCTATGATATCTGTAGCCGAAATAGCACCAAATATTTACAACTCATTTGAGGTTTGTTATATATGTACTTAGTTAAAAATTAATATTTAATACTAAAATAAATATGTAATGTAACAATAAAATTAATTTTAATATTTTAAAATAATTTTAATGTGGAACATAAAAGACGTATTTGCATATATACGTTTATTATTATTATTATTTTTTTATTTTATTTTTTTTTATTATTATTTTTTTATTTAAAATTAAAAAATGCAAATATAACATTTAAATTAAAAATATATATTTATATTTTTTGATCATTATATGTAAGCTAATTGTTATAGTAAATTTTAATATTATTTATAATATTGAGTAAAACAACAACAATAAAATAAAAAATGTAAATGTTTATTTTGTAACTATTTGGTTTAAATATTTTAATATGCTTTTGGTTTAAATGTAAATGTTATTTTATGTAATTTATATTTTATTAAAGAATTAGTTTAAGCAATTATTTTTAAAATTTGGACATAACTAATTAAAGCTTAGTATAATAATAATAAATAATAATATGTATATATGTTTTATTTTATTATATAAAAACAGAATAAATATTTTAAATATTAAAACTATTATACTGTAATTTTTTTTAAATATAACTTCTTTATATTAGCCTGGGCTATGCTTAAATTAATTTTTTATGTAAATAAAATGAATTTAAATATGTGAAATAGTTCCTAGTTGAATCTAGAACTAGAATTGGAATTGAAATTTTTATCACTTTCAAGTTGTTGTAACATTTTTCTACTAGTCACGGTTTTTGGAGACATGCACAGATATTTTAGTCTAACAATTTTGCTATTGTTTTTGCAATAAAGTCCTGACCAAAATAACGTGAAAATTGTTCCGAACACCATCTATTATAGTACGTTTTTGACCATTTATCCTTTTGTTTCAATCGGCATTTGGATAAGCCAAAGTTACGGTATCTGAGATTGCATTAAGAGTTTTACAAAAAACTTGTCCAAATCGGCGCAATTTTTGTTGACATGATACTAATGAAAAATGAAATTAGAGGTCATTTTAAATTTGGAAGTTGCTGGTTTTTTCCGTCCTATCCTTTAATACAAATGGGTGTTGTGTTAAATGTATTTAAGACATTTTGTTTTAAATTTATTGAGGTTTATTTTTTTTAACCCAGTAAAAGTTCAAGTTTTAACTGCGTAGAAAAGCACTGTGCAAACTATAAAAAGAAAATGTTTGTTTTGTGATTGGATTAATATTTTTTAAAGTAGATTGGAAAGTTTTCCGAATTTAAAAACATTTAAACAAATTCAACAATTTACTTTATTAAATAAACTACCGTCAAAAAGCTTAAATACATAAATTGCTTTAATACAATCTTTGCATTAAGAGTTTGTGACAACAGCATGACTGATTATTTAGGGTTAATTTTTACACTATATTTACCGCAAACGTTTACATAAAAATTTAAGTCAACGATGAGTTTTGTACCAACATAAACACCTTTTATTTGAACAAAACACTTGGAAAGTATAACATTGATTTTATAGTTAAACAAAAGCGGAGCATAAAAACGTTTTATTTTAATTTTAAAAAGACATTATATTTTAAAACAAAATTATTACTGCTAAAATTATTAATATAAATTGTTATATAATAAATATTTTATACTATTTACAAAACTAACATAACATAAAAGTAATATAAACGCTAAAAGTTAAACTAATTAATTAATTATTAATTACTAAACAAAGTGCTAAAAATATTTAAAAAATTGTTTAATTTTATTTTATCTACCGCATTTTTTTTGTAATAAGAAATTGGCTAAACTTCAGTGGTTAAAAATTAAAACTTACTATTTGTTTGGTTTTTAACTAATAAATAACCGCATTTCTATTAATTATATTTTATAATTTAAAAAATTACTGTGTTTACATTTTTAATAAACAATAAAATAGTTTTTTTTACTTGCTAAAAAACATGTACTGTGTTAAAAAAAAGTGTTATTTTAAAAACATGTTTTACAAAATATATTAAATTTATATTATAATATTTATAAAAGTATTGTAAATTAATTTTAAATAAAAATTAATATTTTTTATAGCAACCAACATAATGTTTTAATTTTATTATTTTAACAACAATTAACATTTAGCATACACTACAATTTTATTTTAAAAAGAAATAATTATTTAAAGATTCTTATCTTCCAGTACTTTATTTTAAAAAGTTTTGTATAAAACCAACAAAAGATGCTTGAAAAATAATAATTAATATTCTGTTATATATATAACAATGTTTTTAAAAAATTAAGTCGACGCATAATACAATGTTTACAATAATTTATTATTATTATTATTATTATTATTATTATTACTCTGTTTACATATGCAGTACAAGCATGTTTATTATAGTAATGCATTATTAGCATTTATTTAAATAGATTATGTTTTTTAATGTAAACAAAGTCATATAGATAAATAAACTTGGTGTAACTAATGTATATTTTAAAACCATTTAATTTGTTTTAGTAAATACTACTTTGTACTAAAAAACATTTATAAAATATTATTATTATCATTGTTATAATTTTATTGTTTTAAATAATGTTTTTTTAATACGTGATTATTTTTGCAACAAAGAAACGCTTATCCAAGCTTGAACTAGATTTAAATACACTTAATCAATTGCCAAATACTGAAGAATTACTCAAATCATTTTTTCAAGACTCAAAAAATGATGACATTTCACAACGCCAAATTTCTAATTTATGGCAATCGCTTCAAACCAAAAAACGTTTGGACGCAAGTGAGGAAGGTTTGAACAGGGTTTGTAATAAATATATTAACATTATAATGAGTACCATATTATTATTATTGCTTTTATTCTAAAACCCTTTTGCTTTAAAATAAACCTAGACTAACAAGATAACAGTAACAACAAAAACAAACATGGGAAAACAAAATGTTTTTATGTTTAAACATTTTGCCAAAAAATTGTTTAATTACATAAGACGGTCATTTTAATAAAATATTATCAAATGGTTATTCGCCAAATTTTTTGTGGTTTATTAATATGTTTTTTGCTAGCATACAGTAGGCAACGTATTTTATTCCAGTTAATTTTTTTTTAATATTTTTGTTTGTAAAATAAATTAATGTATATTTTTAAAATAACAAATTTTTTTACACATTATAAAGATTTGATTAATACGCTACATTTTTCTATAAATATATAACCTTGATACATACGCTGGTAATGCGATGCCTAAACTTTAACTTTTTCTAGTTAAAATTTATTAAATATAAAAATGTGTAATTTATTTACAAAAATAATTATTAAATTGGTTTTACCTAAAATTTTACCAAATATTTTTCTTTGTAATATTGAAGATTTAGCTCTTTTTCGGCTTTTATCCAACCCCATCATTTGCGTTGTGCTAACAATTCTTTGCTGTTTTTTTCCGGAATGGTATCCTTGTATTGTTTCTGTAACAATGTAGATTGTTTTACAGAGGTCAGGGTGCTAAACCTGTGCCTAAAAGTTTTTTTATTTTATTCAGGCTTATAAGTGACTAGATTGATTTATTTTTATTCTTCTCTAAGTGGAGTTAAGTATTTTATTTAACATATGAATGCAAAAATATTTTAATATTTTAATAAACAGCTTAATTTATTTTATTTTTGAAATACTTAATTATAATTAATAAATCAATTTAATACACTAATTTAACTTTGTATAAATACTATTAACAATTATTTTAATTTTTATAACTACGTATATTATTAAATATTCTTTAAATTTTTTTATAGTTTTAGGATTTTTTTATATGAAAATAAATAATAATTTAATGATGAAATCTAATTTATAAAATTTTTTAACTGTTTTCGGCAAATTGAACGTATATAATTTACATTTTGTTTTTTTAACAGTTGAGCTCTTTGACAGATGAGTTGTTACAGAAAATAAAACTTTTATTTAAAGAAAACGAAGTATTAAAAGATTCTTTAAAAAGTGTAAGCTAAATTTGAACTATAGATTTATTATAGTGTATATATATAATGATTAATAATTAATAAAAAATTTAGTTATAATATTAATAATAAAGAAATTTGTATAATTATAATTAATATTGTATAACATTTATAATTTTATTTAAATAGTTGTAAAAATAAATATTTTTGTAAATACATGTTACTTCTAATAAGTGTTATTAGTGGACATTTAACAAAACTAAACAATAATCAGCTTTTATGCAGTGCGATAGTAAACTCAAATCCCTACTTGACTTTAGCATTCGAGTTACTTCCTCTATATATAATAAATGAGAAAAGAGTTAGAAGTGCTAGATATATTCTTATCTTAGTAAATATAAATTTTAATTACACTACTGGCTTTTATTAAGATTGTCAAATTATTAAAGTGTGTTTTTTATTTGAACATTCAAGCAATATACCTAAATAACGACCTTATTTTAATAATAAAAGTATATAATGAAACTCACTAAAAACATTTTATTACTATATAAAAAATAATTTTAACTAATTTATTTTAAGCAAGCTAACAAAAATTGAAATTGTTAGGATATAATGTATTTTATTATTATCAATAATATAAATTTAAAATAACCTTGCATTAATTATCGGTTGTTATTTAATAAAATTTGAATTACGTAAACGTTTTCCTACAATTTAGATACAACTTTACTTAAAATTAAAATTTTCGCAAATAAAATGCTTTTTTTATTTCTATATTTACAATTTGTTGAAATAGTTAATAAGTACTTTACAAATTAATTAATGTATTGCTAAAAATATCTTACTTTAATTCAATTTTAATTTCAAAAATCATAAATATATAACACTATTAATAAATGTTAAAAATACAATGTTCTATAATATCGATTAGATTTATTTAATGTGTGGTTTCGATATCTATTTGATTTTAAAGGCTGTAAATAGTTCACAACTTCAGGATCAATTGACCGATATAAATGCCAAACTCGCTGAGTTGGAAAAGAAACAAGTATTTCAAAACATATACTTTAAAAATGAATCATATATATATATATATATATATATATATATAATTTTTATTAATTAAATATAACAAAAACAAATTTTAAATTTAGTAATGAATTTATCTTTTCACTAGTTTGTTTTAAACATAAAACACAATGTTCAAAATTATTTTATCAATCATTCATTGTGGTTGGTGACGTAATCATTTCTTTATTATTTCTATATATGTACAGCATATTAAACAATTATTTTTGATAGCTTTAGAGCCATAATAAACGTAGAAAAAAAACGTGACAGCGTCATAATTTGCAAAATTTGACAAGACTGTTTGATTTTTGAAGAATTCTAGGTGTATACCTGCACCTATCCAGTAAAACAGAGGACTAGTTATACCACATTGCATGTGGTTTTAGCTGTGTTAGTCTAGACGCTTAAATGCACTTAATCCAGAATGCTGTACGTGAATGTAACAGTTATTATTGTTATTTCTGAGTGTTGGAAAAATCAACGTTACAATGAGTTACTTGATATGCCAAAAACTCAGGTTTGATAACTCACTAGATCCAGGGATCAAAACAAGAACACAACACAAGGTTTAGACCGGAATCGAATATTCTAAATAATACAGAATTTATGTACGAATGAAATTGTTTAACCAAGCCCTTGTATTTGATCTCAACCCGACTTAATTATCAATTAATTAATAATGTTTACTACTTTGAATGTTTTGTGGGAAACATCTTTTAACAGTGGACATTTTAGCAAAGCCGACTGTGGACGCGCATTTATTGCCGGTAGTGGAATTCGAACCCATGCCTACCCAGGTCCAAATCGAGCGTTATACAGCTAGACCACCGCTAGACCACCACGATGATTTGTTGGCTAGTTCATTTGTTGATCGTAATTGGGCGTGGTTCTAGCAATTATAATTATTAAAAATTGAGCATTACTCAAATATTTAGGATTATTAGGTTTATATATTATATTTATTTTATAATTGTTCAGTCTAAAAGTGTTTAGTATCAACCTTTTAATTTAATTGTAATATCCATATTGTTATTACAAACAGATGCATGAAGCCAACATTCTCCAAGACGTTGTACATATGGATGCGTTGAGAGGACTTGTGTTTTGGCGTACTCTTGGTTCAACCTTGAATAATACTAATGTTTTGACAGATTACAAAAACAAATCTGAATCACAAATAGGTGAAGATAAAAAACAAATTGGAGATCAAACAACTACAATAAATGATGATCGTGTTAAAAACATTTTACCTGCTGATTATGTAAATATTTAAAAATATTATTTAATTAAGCGAATGTTAGATAACTCTACCATAGCTGGTCCCAAGTACGGTTGAGAAAGGATGAGGGTTTGAGCGCAAGATTAGAAACCTGAACTCTGTAAAAAATATTGCTGTACAAACAACAAGATATCATTTTATTAAACTACTGCAAAAGAAGTAAAAGCAGGTTAATTCCAATGATACAATCTTCAACGTTGAAAAATTAATGTGCAATTATATGAAACGATCTTGTGTTGTTCCATACTTTTTAGAGCGAACATGCTATGAAATAATAATTAATAATAATAATATGTTAAATGTATAGCATAATTCATAGAGTGATAGACATGGAAGTTCATAGGCATGTGCTTGGGTCCTTACGCCAGAATTAAACAAAGGTCCTTATTTAACTTTTCTTAATATTCAGTTACTAAAAAACGTTTTCTTTAGAACATTTAAGAATTAAAAGACATGTTATATATGCATATATATACCTAGCACCGGGTTTAAATTAATCATAAATGCTCTGACTACGGGTGGAAACTTCCTATTGCACTTCGGCGCGTTGAACCTCACGGCTATCCCTAATCGAGTTCGATCGAGCGAACAGTTTTTATCAGTGGGGAGACCTCATGGTACTCCCTTGGTATGTGCCGGGGTGTCTAGCGGTACAGCGCTCGACTTGGACATGGGTGAGCATGGGTTTTAATCCTACTACTGGAACTAAATGCGAGCCTACGTTCGGCTTCGCAAAAATTTTCACTGTTGAAAGATGCTTTCCGTAAAATATTCAAAGTAATAAAAATAAAATTATATATATAAATATATATATAAGTATGAATTGGAAACTGGTTAATTAAAATTGTAAAAACTATATTTCCTAAACACTAAATTAATTTTAAAAATATATTAATTTAGTTTAAATAATTACTGTGAAATAATAATTCCAATATTTAATTTAATTAACCTAAGTACTGAAGATAATACTTTTGTACACACTGTTTAAAAGTATTTCTTTGATAAATTTATTGCTTTACCACAATTTAGAAAAGTACTTCTACGCTTAAAATTAATAATATTTGTTATATTATTAATACAAGAAAAATGATGATGTAAAAAAGTTTCACTTTAACATATTAAAAACTTGTTTTAATTCTGAACAATTTTATTATGTAGTATAAAATCATTTATTATTAGGTACAATTTATGTACACCACAGTTTTGTTGTTTAAAATTTATTAGTTTAATTAATACGTAATAACTATATTTGTTGTTTCAGTTATCTTGCTGGCCCATGCTTATTTTAAAACAAAGGAGGTTTGTAATAATAAATACTTATATAAGTAACAAAAAACACTAAAGTACAAACTTGATTTTGAATCTCTCGCTTGTACGATTATTTACATTGGATTTTTAGTAATTAATAAAAACATATACTTAATGTATATATACTAAGGTATTAAAGGTCAATAAAATAATAATAATAATAATAATAATAATAATAATAATAATAATATTAATAAGATTAATTAATTTAATTTAATTTAATTTGTTATATTGTATATTATATTATACAAAACCTTTTGCTCTAAAAATAAGCATGGGGCAATAAAACAACAACTACAGCAAAACAGCAGCAACAAAGTTTTGTTGACATTGAAGATTCTGCAAATCAAAGATTGATCTTCCTTTCGGCTTTTACTCAACCCTGTCATCTGTGTAACTCTCATTCAGGTACGTGCGATCACTTCTTTGCCGTTATTTGCTAGAATGGCGTCCTCTTGATTGTTTCCGTAGCAGTATAAATTTTTTATAGAAGCCAGGTTGCTAAACTTGCGCTCAAACTCTTATCCTTTATCCAGGCTTGGGACTGGCTAGATTGAATCATTTCTGATCCAAACTAGGAGGAGTTATTTAATTTGTAGCATTTTAAAATTATGGAATTTGATTTATGAAATGCTTAATTATTTATTAGGAAATAATGAAACACGTATTATATTTTACGATAATTATTTATATCATACCTGCAAATTGTTCCGACTATTACAACATTTTATTAATTATTAAATTGTTTTAGACCGATTGTCCAGATCCCGCATTAACGGCTACTTTGAACAAACTTGGCCAAATTGCTTCGGGTTTCGACAGCGTTATTCTACGCATTAATCAATTGGAAGTAAGTTAGTCCAAATAACTAAGTTTCAAAGCATATTATTGACAATTCTTGTTTATACTTATATTTATCAACTATTTTACAAAACCATTTTTTATGAGTAAGCAGCTAAATAATTGTTTACATTTAGTGTCGGTTGAGAAATGGAATTAATTGCTACTAGGCATATATATGCCAGGATAGAAAATATGACTAAGCAGCTAAATTTGTAAGACTCGTTAACGTAACCAAATGCAGATCCCTATTTGGTAAATGTACACTTGGTGGAAAAACATTTTGAAAATAAAAAACCTGTGGTTTAGCGATACTGCGCTTCATATAAACCCCAGATGGGTACCAAATACAAGCCCACCTTCGGTTTTGCTAAATTGGTCACTGCAAAAGATGAGTTTCCCGTTAAATACTTAAAAGTAATAAAATAAATTATCTGCTAGAATTGAACTTGGTTAGGCACAAATTTCAATTTTTTAACTGGCACTCAATTTAAGTTGTAATATTTATTTATTGAAAAATGTATTTCTTGTATAACATTTAAGCTACTAAAATCAAGCATAATAATGATTACAATTTCTAAAACAATTTTTTAAATGTATAATTTTACAGTTCTATTTGTATAAACATAGAAATATTATTTTATAAAGCATTATTTATCTATTAAAACCACTTAGAACTATTGTTCAATTTATTTTAAATTAAAAAAATAATATTTTTACTACTTTAAACGTTTTACGGAAAACGCATCTTCTAACAGTGGACATTTTAACGATACCGAACGAGGGCCTGCGTTTGGTGCCATTAGTAGGCATTAAACCTATACCAATCCATGTTCGAGTTGAGTACTGCACCGCTAGACCACATCGGCATGTTGCATATTTGTTAAACATTTGTAAATTTTAGAAATCAGTCGCACCGGTAGTTGAATTTGAACGGGTTAGTGTATTGTGTAACGCATCTGCACAAAAATGTTATAACCACAATATAAACACGCAACAAACATACCCACTGCACTTATTTTAATCATAAATGTAAATGCTTAAAGTTTTGTTTGCACGTTTTATTTTACATATTGAAATATTATGTTTAATGGTTGACACGGGAAAATGGACGCACCGCTATAATTTACAACATTGTTTATCTTAAACATAGCTATTCACTTATTCTTACTAATACATACCATAAATAATATTTTAGCAATAATACAAATTATGTAAATAAAATAAAATGTACTTTGTTTAAATTAATGGATTTTTAACTTAATACATTCCTGTTTAATATTTTCTAACTATTGTGTTTTGAAAACCACAATTCTAAAACTGATTGATGAAAAAACAAAAAAATGTTAAAACCAGTAGACGACATATATTAAATATCACACTAATAAAAACAGAAAATTAAAAATTAATGTGAAGACCAGGCCGAACGTGGACCCGCATTTGGTGCCGGTGGTGGAAATCAAACTCGTAGCTACCCAAATTCGAGTGGAGAGCTGTACCGCTGGACCACTACTGCATGTAAACAAAAATTATAATGTAGTAAATGTACTTTATCCGCAGTGTTTTAAAAGCATGCAGATAGTACTGTACGATTTATGTTTACAATATAACATGATTATAATGGGATTAGGTTTACCACTAAAAGGACCGGTTTTATAATTTAAAAAATATAAAATAATTTAACATAGACTACTAAAACAGATTTAATTGAAATAAATGGTACATAGAATTAAATTGGCTTTTTAGAAATACATATACTCTGGTAAAACAATTTTTACTGCTTGCTTTTTACAAAATAAACACCTTTAAAATGTTAATTTTGAGTATTAAATTTTGAAATATTACTTTATTACTGGAATGACATAAGTAAAAAATGTTTGTTTAATGGTTTATTACTAAACAAGATGGTTGTGGCTATTTTGGATCATTTTTAGGAAATGCTTAAACAAAAACCCGATCGTGATGATTTGGATGACTTAAATGATTTAAAGAATTTGCAAGATCAGATCGATAAAATTGAAACTATGTTCAAAGAATTGGCTAAACAACGGGAAAAAGTGAGCACAAGAACATTATTATTATTATTTATTATTATTATTATTATTATTATTATTATTATTATTATTATTATTATTATTATTATTATTATTATCGTTATTATTCTTTTGTTATTACATTTATTATTATAATAATTGTTATTATTATTATTACCATTATTACTATTACTGTTATTAATATTATTATTATCTTTATTATTATTACTACTATTACTGTTATTATGTATTATTACTATTAGTATTACTATTATTATTATTACTACCAATATTATTACCAGTTTTATTATTACTATGATAATAATTATTATTAATGCAATCCGTTAGGTTGATATTTAATCTTGACATTAACGACTACATATGATACAAAGTTGCATTGTGGAAAAAGTAGAAATAGTAGCCAGTAATGAAAAACACAATGAAAGTACCAAAAAAATGCAAACTGCACATTAAAATAGACTGGAACAAAAACATTACAAAAGATACATGACCAACGTTTGATAATAATTACTAATACTTTAAAAGTCAGTAGGTTTATAAAAGTATAACAATAATAATTATATTACTATTACTAATACAAATAAGAATATAACGTAATTAAATCAATGATTTATTTGTTTTTGTTTACCTAAATATTTGACGTAAAACGCATTTCTTAAACTTAGACGAAGGTTAATATGTGTTCCATAAGAATGTACATTAAATTTTTGCCTTTGGAGACTGTACATATTAGATTTCGCAGAACCCCGTTATCGGAATTATGCTGCTTTCACTTCTGTGCCATAACTTAATGGAATGGTATCTTATTGTATTTTCTTCTACAATAGAGTTTTTTTACTAAGACCAGGTTGCTAACCGTGAGCTTAAACACTTCTTTTCTCAACTAGATTTGGGATCGGTTACAATGAAGTTAGTTAAAGTTTAAAACAAAACATTAATTGTTTGTTTTTGCAATATTTTTAATACGTTTTATTAATAATATTTAATTAAATTCTTTAATTATTTTTTTAGATTTACGTTGACTGCAGTACTAGTCCCCATATGCCTTACCCATCGGACGTAAGTATAGATGTTAAAATTAATCAATTGCTATTATATGTAGAATATTAAACAAATTAAATTAATTGTTAATAAAAAATAATGATTGAAAAATGCACAGTTTTCTAATGAATTTCAGCGTATGTAATTTACTCTTATTAAGTTTTGCAATACACATAGATATCTTAAAGTTGTTTTTTTTAATTAAATAAACTATCTACATAATTTAATATATTATATTTTTTATTTGCATTTATTATTTAGAATAAAAAAATTATGAAAAAGTTACAAGATTCTGTCAATGTGTTGCAGGAACAGATTAATCAAATGAATTCCAATTTACAAAATTTTAAAAAAGATTTTAGCATCGTTCAAAATCAAGTTGAAGTAATTGGTTTAATTTTTAATAGCTAAGTGAATTAAGGTATTCTACTGTTAAAGTGAAATCAGCGGACACTAATATCTTTGTTTTATTATTTATGTTTCATTATTTAGTACATAGTCAATAGTATATTGACCTTACTTTTAAATTTGTATTTGAATAAAATATTGAAAGCAAGTTGTTATTAATCCAAAAGCTTTTAAGGTTATATACTTTGGTGACATACTATGTACTACAATTATGTGCTATGTAAATAAAAAAGTGTAAACAATTGGCAACTATTATCAAGAATGATTGCTAAACCGGTAGGCATCACACACCTAAAAATTATTAACAAACTTATTGAGGAGCATTGATCGAAAGAATGATGGAGGAAAACAATCATTCACTGCATGCCGACTTTAACAGATCGATCGCAAGGAGAAAGTTGGTAACAGAGCCACCACTTCATTAATTCCAAGTTTGATCAGCTTCTCAAATTTCTATACGAAAAGGTTGTCGAATGTGAATTAAACTTGCAGGGATAAATAAAGTTTCTTAGCTAGAGGATCGCTTCTTTGTAACTACGCCAGTGTACACCGGAATTTACAAGGCGATCTTCTTTATGGTTGATGCCGGTTGACGAATTCACTAGCTTAATCGGATATGCATAGTAAATAGTTATTTTGAGATACTTTTTAAGCATCTTGGATGTATGCTAGCATCCATTTACTTGACAGGAATTCAATGAAAGCCCAGTTATACCGCTGTTCACTCTGTCCCCGCTGTTATTATCTAGATGCTTGTTGGCACCTAGTCCAGAATACTGATAAGGAACAGTCAGGCATATCACTATCATTGAAAATTGAAACTTTATAAGCATTAGTCAAATCCCCAGGACCATTAGTATCCTATATTCATATTTAATTGAAAACAAATATCTACTGTAATTCGTGCATTGCATATTTTGCAAGATAATTAATCAACGCTATATGGTTTGATGGATTTAGTAAAACGTGTTCCATAACTATATTACTGAATTCTTTTTGTTTTAATTGGAATTTTTCAATTATTGTATAGCCTTCATTTTTATTGCTCTCTGACTTCCTTTGTTTATTCCAATAATGCAATTGTTTTTTAATTTTATGATCCTAACTGTACTTCTACCAAAGTATTTAAGCTAATTGTAATAGTACTAGTAATAAATATACAGATTTAATAAATAGGTCATTAGTTACTTTATTTATAATTATGTGTTATTTATTATTTTATGCAAATATATAGTTCACTCGTTTGATATTGACAACTTTAATTTGTAACTAATAGTTACATTTAAATATATGTGTACTATTTATAAACTATTTTCAAAATTGTAATTGACATTCGTCAAGGGATAGTGTAGTCGTTAAGGCTTTAAACTAGTATCCAAGATAACAGAAATACAGCTTTTACTGTTGACACCCAAAATGCAGAACTTTGTTTTTTTCTTTTTCTTCTTCTTCTTCTTTTTATTATTATTATTATTATTATAAAAAAACCCATTTGCTTTAAAAAAGCATTGGGTGTCAAGATAACAATAACAACCTAAAACAAAACAAAGTCTTATTATTAAAAAAGCATGGGGCAATGATTTCATGTAATCAGACATTTTTTAAAAAGTTTTTGTTGGATTTTCCATAAGACATTCATTTAAATTAGATATTTCTAAATGGTTCTTAGTCACGTTTTTTGTGGTCTACCAACCTATTCTTTGCTATAATCAATTATTCATTCCAAAACCTTTCTTACTGATCTTCAAATGTAGAATTTAACCAAGTAATTTATTTTGCGTAAACAAAGATTGAGCTTTCTTTCGGTTTTATTCCACCCTGTCATTTCGGTCATGCGATCACTTTTATGCTGTTGTTTGCCGCTATGTCATCCTCTTATTTTATCGGTATCAATATTGTTTTTACAAACACCAGGTTGTTCACCCTGCGCTCAAACCCTCCTCTTTTATCCAAGCTTGGAACTGGTTAAGTTGGTTAATTGCTGATTTTTTCTAGACAGAGTTAAATTAAATGTTTACTTTTTGTTGAAAAAGATCCTAAAATAAAACATACAAACAATTTAATTATATCTTTCCATTAAACATTGTACAACCGCATTTTTCTCAAATTACATGTATCAATACAACAACGTGTTTAATCTACATTATTAGTGATATATTGTTACACTTACAAATTGAGATCTAAAAATGCAAAAATTGATTAGTTGCCGAGGTTACTAGAGCACTACGTAGGCATAAATGTGTAAGTCCTATTGCCGGCACTAAATATTGACCCTCGTTTAGTTTCGCTTAATGACCACTCACTAAAAAAGTTTTTATTCAAACCTTTAAACAGTTACAACTAAATAATCAACAATTATATGCAATAAACTACATAATCACATGGTTTTACATCAGTTAAAACTAATTTTTAAATAATTGACTATTAAAATTGTAGCATTGCTTGCGGTTTGTTAATTATGTTGATTAATTAAACTTTTTATTTCTATTTGAAATACGTCCAACATTGATTTGCATTTTTTCTATCGTTCAATGGCAGAACGTAAAAAATTTCGCTAATGACTTGGATTCTCGTAAAATAGATGGATTGTACGTCGACAATTCTTTGTCCAAAGTAAAGTTTGTTACATTTATTAAAATACCTTATTTTATTATCATTATTCCATATTACTATTGGGATGCTAATAATCTTGAGGATTTGAGTAATGCTTAAAAGTCTTGAAATTTAACGATGATGACAGTCCTGACTGTTCATCCTCCACGTGTTTTATTCTGGACAAACTACCTATAAGAGTCTAGATTAATAACAGCAGGAACAGAGTAGATAGCGATATGACTGGGTTTTCACTAAACTCCCGCCTAGTGAATAAGTGCTAACATACACTCAAGATGGTTAAAAAGTATCCATTTATCATATGCAGCCGATTAGGCTTGTAAAATTGTCAACCGGCGTCAACCTTAAAGAAGTTTGTCTCGTCAATTCCTGTGAACATTGGCGTCGTTGCAAGAAAGCGGTCTTCTAGTCAATAAACTTCATTTATCCCCCCTCACAAAGTTATATTCTTATCTAAAAACCACTTTGTATAGGAATTCGGGATGCTATGCAAACTTGAAACTAATAAAAATGTGGATCTGACTCTAACTTTTGTTGTTGTTGTTGTTTAATGTTTAACTTAAATACATTTAAAAACAATGTACTAGAACATTTATTATAGAATATTTACATAGTGTAATAGTATTTATTTTTTATTAAAAGTACTTTAAAATAATCCCAATTTTGTACATTTACAGCAAATATAAAACATCACACAAACTAATATACGATAATCTGTTATAATATTTTAATTTTGTTACAAATGTAGAAGGCAAATGCGGACGATTTGTTAAAATATTTAGAAAAACAAGAATTGGAAGATGTAAAAAATGCTTTGAATTCATTAATTGAAGAATTGTCTCAAAAGCTAAATTTATCTGTAAGTTATTTCTATTTTTAAAACTTCATGTAGTTACTTTTTTTAACATAAAAAGCTGAAAATTACATTATTTTCACTCTAAAACTGAAAATGTTTTAATAGTTGTATAACATTGAATAATTGTAACATAAAATCATTAAACCAATTAAATCAATTCGGATAACAAATGAATTTGTTAAAACACTATTATTATTATTATTATTACTATTATTGCATAAATGCTTAACAAGAAACACTTATCAACAAGTGGACATTTTAATAAACTTAAACAAGTGACCGAATTTCGTGCTGGTGGCGGGGATCAAACCTATTCCCACCCAAGTTTGAGTTTAGCGCTATCCCGCTAAACCTAACCCGTTGCATTGATTGAACTAAATAACAAAATCTAAAAAAACACTTTTCTTATTTCTCTATTTAAATTTTATTTTTTGAATGTTTGACAAAAAATAATTTTATTATTAATTAGACACTTATTGAGACTCTAGATAAGAGGCTCTGTTTTATTTGTCATAGTAGTACCTGTTACCTGTGCGAAAGTATATGTTTTATTTGTCATAGTAGTACCTGTTAGCTGTGCAAAAGTATATGTTTTATTTGTCATAGTAGTACCTGTTAGCTGTGCGAAAGTATATGTTTTATTTGTCATAGTAGTACCTGTTACCTGTGCGAAAGTATATATTTACTGATGTATCTAAGACACGTCCTGTAATAATAATAATAATAATTATTATTATTATTATTATATTAATAACAATAATAACAAAATAACAATAATATAATAATAATAATAATAATAATAATAATAATAATAATAATAATAATAATAATAATAATAATAACTATAATAATAATACATAATATAAAACAAAAAACATAACATTAAAAAACAAGTCAAAACTTAAAACCTAGGTTAAATGAAAGTTACGTTAAAATGTAAATTAGAACTACATATAAACACTGTTAACAATATCCATTTTCAAACCGTATGAACTTTGTTAGGAACAAGAATTTAAATCATTGTTGGGTGAAATAAATGACGTAATGGAATCGAAGCTCGATCAGGATGTGTTTGATCAATTAAAAAATTGGTTAGAAAAACGTTTCGAATTATTGACAAATCGTTTGAATTCTATGCGAAGCGCTAGTCCATCCAAGTTACCGCCGCAAAATTTAGAAGAAGCAGCTGGGTTGAAGAAGCCATTTATTGAGCATTTTCACTGCATTTCGTGCGATCGACCTCTCGATGTTGCTGTGAATCAAGAGTAAATAATTTATAATATAAGTGTCAAAAAATTGAGTTTAACAGATAGGTAATTGATTAATTTAAAATTAAATTTAAATTCAAAAATTTATGTGTACAGCATATTAGACGATTGATTTTAACGGGTTCTTGGCATCCTTATAACAACGCTACTATTTGAAAAAATTGATTTTTTGTCAGAATTGTATCCTTTTGCTCAAAGGCTACATATGGTATATAAATACATTAAAATACCATTTATATACTCTGTGCGTATACTTGTATTTACCCCTTAAGGCTGAAGTCCAGTTAGACCGCTGTATAGTCGGTCTATAATTTATATTAATCAGTTTGTAAAGTTTCAACTTCCAATAATAGTAATATTTCTAATTGTTGCCTCTATGTAGCGCATTCTGGACTAGGTTCACCTAAACAGCAGAGATTGAGTGCACAGAAATATAAGTAAGTTTTAGTTTTAATAGAAGAATGAAAACATACACCTAGAATATTTACAAGTCCAATGGTTAAGGCATTAGCCTGGTATCAACCAGATAGAGCGTGGGAGACTTGAGAGGGTATGCACTAAAGATTATTCCAAACAAGGATGAAACAGTTTCTGATTAACTGAAACCAAGTGGATTTGTTAGTCAAGTGAACTTGATAAATCTAATATTTTACCCTTAAAAAATCATTAATAAACATAGATAAATTATTTTTTTATTAAATATTTTTTCCAATTGTTAATTATTTTTTAAGACTTCAGGCAAATACATTTGATCACAAAATGTTTCCTGCAAATCAATCGTACCGACCATACACTACATACGATTTGGAAATGTTTAGACAGCATTGTCAAACGTACGTTTAAAAATGTTTTTACAAGTTTATTTTACATGTTGACGGGGTGGCATAGCTGTACAGCGCTTGACTTGGATCTGGAATTACATGGGTTTAAATTCTACCGCTAACACTAAATGCGGGCCTACGTTTGGCTTTGCACAAATGTCCACTGCTGAAAGATGTTTCCCGTAAAACATTTAAAGTAAAAATAAATAAAACAATAAATAAATAAAAATATCTCACTAATTACGGTTGTTTATTTACTTAGTTTGTAATATAATAAATGATTGATGTTATAGAAAATTTATATTTGTTTAATGATCTACTTTTAGACAACTACTTGTTAATTTTAATTATATTTAATTTAAAATTACATTGTTTTAATAATATATATATATATATATATATATATATATATATATATATATAAACATATTTATTGGATACTAAAAGATAATGATTTTTTTAAATTAAAAACGGTTTTGTTCGTTAATATTTAAATATATATTTTAATGTTATAAAAAACATTTTTACGTTATTTAGACGGAACATTTTGTAACTAATTTAAATGTTGTTTTTAAAATTAATATTTAATTTGTAATGGCATTAATTTATAGAACTGAAATTTAATTTTAATATAAGAAGTAACATTTATATTGTTTAGGGTTATATCTGTATTGTGCCTTACTAAATGCACTTTTGATTTATTTTGATTTATTATAATTTTTAAATTCTAATTTAATTGCATAAACATTTCTCTTTTGTAGTTGGAAAATGTTGTATTATAAGTTTCGAAAATAGTAGTGTACTATTCGATTCGCATTTATAATATTATATCGAAAATGTTTTGACTTGACACATATTGTAACTCTATATGCATAATGAGTGTAGGTGTAAATAACAAATGGTTGTTAATATAAACAAAACATTGTGATTAGATTTAGTCGAAAATAAAAATGATCGAAGGATAACAAAATTTCAAATTTAGCCGTGTTTAGAAAATATACAATTACAATTACTAAGGGAGATTGCTTTGGGTTATTAATATTGGACGCTTAGAGTATGAAAGCATTTGTATGTTAACAATAAGAAACATTTTAAAAACTTTTTTATATATTCTGCGTATAATTAAAAAAAATAAAAAACATCATCTTATGTATGATATATTTTTTAAGTAAATAATTAAAAATATGTATAACAAATCAAAGTTTAAAAAAGCGTATTATATGTTTTAAAAACAAAATGTAAGATATAAAAACAGAGTTTTTTACTTCAATTATAAAATAGAATAAAGTAAATAATTTCATACAAAATATTATGTTTAATTGCCAAAAACTTATTGGAATGCTAATTATTGTAAGGATTTGAGCAATGCTTGTAACATCTCAATTTCCAATGACAGAAATATTTCTAACTGTTCCTCCTCCATGAGGTACATCTTGGACTAGGTGTCTATATGCATATAGACTAATGACAATAGGGACTAAGTGCAATGTAGAATAACTGGACTGTTACTGGACCCTTTTTTAATGAATGGGTGCTAGCATAGACCTAGGAGGTCTAAAAGGTATCTTAAGGTATCCATTTAACGCATATAGCCCTTAAGCTAAAGGATTCGTCAGCGGTGACAAACCCCAATTCGCCCAATAGGAGATTGCTTTGTCAATTTATGTAAATACAGGCGTTGTCGCAAGAAAGAGGTTTTTTTAGCCAAGAATCTTTTTTTATGTCCCCAAGTTTAATTCGCATTTGACAACGTTTTGGCATAGGAATTCAGAATGTTGTGCATACAACTTTTTGTTATTTTTTTTATTGTATTCATAAAAATGTTGCTTTAAATACTTACAATTGCAATTAAATCAGACTATAAATTCCATTTTATTGTTTTAAATGTTTTTTCTATTTTTCTTACTTTCAGTCATCTAAATAAATGCATTTATATTGATCCACCTTTACGACGGTAATAATGATTGTTGTTGTTGTTTAAAAGTACCAATATTACAATTGTGCACATTTTTGGTGTTTAATATATTGCAATGGTTGATAATTGCACAACATTTCATTATACAGCACAATGCTCAAAACACAACTTTTTCATTTATAATTTTGTAATTTCTCTAATTATTATTATTTTCACTATTATTAATGTCATTATTATTGTTGTAATTGTTATCATTATTATTACACATTTTAACTTAAAAATCTGTATTAAAAATATTTTTTACAAAATATTGCACTCTTGATAATACATAGAGCGTGGGCTCACATTTGTGTCAAACGTAAGAGTTTTGCACTGCTGATGATTCCAAACATATATATATATATATATATATATATATATATATATATATATATATATATATATATATATATATATATATATATATATATATAGTTGATTTGATTTGATTAAAAAGAATATTTATTTACACTCATATGTTCTGTTATATTAAATTACATCTTTTCAAGTTAATTATGCATTTGATGATTTCATTTAAGTTGCACATACTTCATTTTTAATATTATGAATACATGATTAAAAAAATACATCATTATGTGCTTTGCAACAAATATACTCATTTCAATGTCATATTTTTAATGGTAAATAATTACACTTTATAAAATGGTGCTTAAACTACTTGTAAGTTAAGAATATTTTAGAGTAAATATTCTATATAAATGTCCAGATTATTTTATAAAAAAACCTCATTAATAACCAATATATTTTTTTACAGACAATCAAGTAACTACTTTGATGTTTACGGAACAACACGACAGTGTGGAGCAACCCATACTCCATCAAATTTCTATAAAAAATCTGCTAGAAGTAAAACATGTAGAACGTAAGTAAACAAATATGACTTATGTATTGTATATTATTACTTCTTTTACTACTTTTTATTATTATTATTTTATTATTATTATTATTATTATTATAAGATTCTGTATAATACCTCACTAGAAATATATTTAGTACATAAATACATTTTCATCAGTAATCAAAAAGTAATAAAATTACAACGAAATAATGGTACAAATAATAGGAACAAAATAAAATATTCAAAACTATTTAATAGACAGCAAATATGAATGTAATCAAAACAGTCAATATGTGGTTTCAAAAAACAAATTAAAAATTACTATACTTTAAATGAGAGATTACCAAATTTAAATACACTGTAGTGTAGCATGTACAAATTAGTTTGAACAAATACGTGATTGGGAAGATGCAATCAATTCTACTATGATAGGTTTGATTCTGGGTTAGTTAATAGTCTGAATAAGTATGTATTCATCAGTCTTGGCTCTTATATACAGGTAACTTCTCCTAGTTTTCTCCAAAACTTTCGATTAGTTTAAAACTGTGTGTAGTGCGTATTTATGTATGCTCGCATCCATTCGCCGTAGCAGAAACCAAGTTACAACGCTGTGCATTCGGTCCCTGCTGTTGTTAGTTTAAATCCCTTTTGGCACATAGTCTAGAATGCACAATTTTATCAAATCCTCACAATTAAAGGAAAAACATGACATTGAAAAAAACTACATAGATGCATACCTTGTGATGAAAATAAATTAATCAACAATTAAAGATATGCGCAATAATTAACATAACAAAAAACTAATTATTTGTACTTTAAAAAACTTTGGTTTGTGTAAACAATATTTTGTTTGACGCTCAATTCATTTCTACTAGATAAAAATAATAATAATAATAATAATAATAATAATTTCAGATATTATATACTTTACAGTTTTACATAATATGTTTTAGTTCGTATTTGCGTATGTCATTTTTAAAATAGCGTTTTTGCATTAAAAATAATAAAGCAACAAGATTGTTCCATATAATTGCACATTAATTTTTTGGTTTTATAGATCGTGCATATTAAAGATTGAAATTTTATTCGGATTTTGTCAAACCCTGTCATTGTAATCATCTTGGCTTTACTTCTTCGCCGTAGTTTATTAAAATGATGTTAACTTGTTGTTTCTTTAGCAATAATGTTTTTAGAGGCCAGGTCGCTAATCTTTCCTTTAAACCTTTTTCCTTTCTCGACCAAACTTGGGTTTAGACAGTTAATAAAATCAAACTAGAACTCACATTTAGTGTTAGTAGTAGAACTCATCCCTATGCAGATCCAGTTTTGAGTTCGACATTCTAGCTGCTTTTGCCATCATTTCATATGTATGTGTTGTTCTTTCAAATGTATTATAATTTTTAAAATAATATCTTCAAAATAGATGCAATTGAGTATTTAGTTCTTGCAGATTATATTAATAAACAATTTATTGTTTATTATTTACTAACACATATACATTTATAACGTTATTTAAATACATCAATTTAGTTTACTTTTTAAGTATTTAATCAATTTTGTTAATTGTAGCTAAAATAACATTTAATTACACTAACTGGATTCTAACCAATATCAAAAAAGGTTAAAATGCAGAGTGAACAGTAACAGTTTATAACCGGGTTACCTCTTTATTAGTTCCAAATTTGAATAACATTTTGAATGGGAATTTGAGTAATGTTTATAAAGTCTCAATTTATAATTATGGTTATATTACTGTCTGTTCCTCTTCCGTGTGAAGCTCTTCGATTTGGTGCTCATGGATATCTAGACTAATAACGGCAAAGAACGAGTGCACAGCGGTATAACTTGGCTTCCGTTTTGGCGGATTAAATAAATGATTGAAACATGAATGGAATTTTATTACGTTGTTTATAATTTTTGAAAGCTTGCAAAAAATAACGCAATCCATTGATTATGTCATTATTTCTATAATAACAATCTAGTAAAAATAAGATAAAAATCGTCTTTAACAGCATTTGTTCAAGCATATAAAATTAAAAACACAAATGTTTAAACGTTTTTACAATTCAGACAGAATTATGCTTCCTTGTTGTTGGTTAATATATATATATATATATACCTATTTAAGTGTAAAATTAAGTTAATTATTGTAAATTCAATAAAAGGGAAATTGCAAATATTCAAGGAGTAGATGGTCATATGTATCGTGGTGTAGCAACATTGCCAAACGACAATACACCGGTACCAAATGAAAATATGATTAACCGCAGTTGTTCGACTCCCGTTACCGAAATTCACAATGTCAAACTACCAACTCTGTTCCCATCAGACTATCAAAATCCAGCGTCATCTAGCCTTAATGTAAATGTTTTTGTAAACTAATAATGAATTTTTGTATTTATTTATTTATTTACTTTACTTTATTTGTTTGTTACTGTTTGAATATTTTAAAGGAAACAATAATTAGCGAGTGGATATTTGGCGAAGTCGGAGGAGAATCAGTTTTTAAAGCCGTTAAATATGTTTATCCAAGTTTTAATCCAGTGTTATATTACTGCACTACCCCCGCAGTCATTTATTAAAATTGGATTGTTATAGTACACATATGCATATTTGTATTTATCTACATTTTATAATAAAACTTCATTAAAAACAGATATTAAATTTTATTTTAAGTGTATATACAATACACAAGTTAATATACACATTTTAAATTATTTAAAAATCCAATTTATTCTATTTTTATCGTATAATTAAAAACTATAATAGTTTAAACTAAATTAACTGCCATTCTAATTAAAACATATTAAAGTTTCATTTTAATATACTAACTACTTTTTTACTGTGAGTAAACAATAATATACTTATTTTCTATTGACTGTTGTAATTTCATCGATACCCGCAACATAACATTTTTGTACACCTACACTGAAATTATTTCTATTGGCCGAAATTATAATCATAAAATTTTATAATCCAAAATTATATAACGATCAATATTTGCTCAAGTTTCTCTATCATTTATAGCAGGTTACATTCAAGGCAAGAAAACTGTTTCCCTCACCGAGACAATTGAAACCAAAATCAAATAGTGTTTTCTCAAATAATGCTAACACGGATTCCAAACTACAACGCAATATTCAACCAAAAACCACGTGTTTTGATGATTACGTAACTGCCAAACCCGATGGTTATGAAGTTCTTGCTTCATCCGACAATCAAAATATTGAAAGTACAAAAAAATTATGTATTTTTAAAATATGCTTGTGCGTTTAACAATACTGACATGGTACACAAGATTAAGTTGGTTAGATTCATATTTTTGGGAAAAAGGAGTTGGATTTTATTACAGGAACAAAATGCTCATACACTTGCTTTAAAAATATTTTTGTAAAACATTTGCAAGCAATAGATTATTAAATATATGAACTATCCATAAATGTAACTTACTAATGATTACATTTAACTTTTAATAAATTATTAAAGATTATAATTTACAAACTTTTATTTATGCTTAATTAACGTTTACTATTATTAAGCTAATTTTGTTGCATAAACTAACAATATTAGTCAATTTTACCATTCGTTGCAAAGCAACACAAAAAATGTATTTTTTTTTATAAATTGTTGTGCACATTTAGAAAAGCAAAAGAGAAAAAAATTATTTATTTATGTATATTTTTTTTAAATTACAATTTTATTACTGTTTAATTGACAACAAGATAACAAATATTTCAATCTATAAAGATGGTTAAAATATTTTTAAATTCTAACAAAAGTATAAACATATTAGAAAGTAATTTATAAAAATGCGTTAGAAATAAAAAATTTTGTTAATAATGAATCGTGGTTTACTTATTTAATTGTGCTACAATTACTACTGCCCTATTTTATTAGTTAATACATTAATTACTATTCAAATATTAATATATGGCTAATTATTATTTTAATTTTCAGATGTTATTTAATGACGAAAATATTGAATTTAGGCAACCAAAAGTACAATAAAAATTGTACAACGTACAAATATATAACAAAAATTAGTACTACAAAAATATATTATTTTATTTATTTTTACACTATTAAATAATTTTTATAAACGTTTTTACTGTAACATAATTATTAATTGATTAAAACACTTAGTACTCAATAATTTTTACGTTTTTAAATTAAGATATTTTACAACTTTTAAATAAAATGTTTTTAAAAAAAATTAATTGCTTTAATTTAAAAAATATTAAATAATAACAAATATTTTATTTTATAACAATTTATAAATATTTAAATGCTAATTATTTTGAGAATTTGAGTAATACATTTAAGGTCTTAATTTCTAATGTTGGTTATATTCCTGAGTGTTCGTCCACGTAATTCATCCTAGACTAAGAACCTATATTAACACAACAGGTACTAATTAAATCAAGTGTTCCCTTTGACAGACAAATTTAAGTATACACCCAAAATATTTAAAAGGTATTTTAATATATACTATACCATATGCAGCCTTTGGAATAAAAAAGATAATTCTGACAAAAAATTAACCAATATCATAATTTTTTGAAAACAATAGCACTGTTTAAAAAAATGCCATTTACTAGCTTAAACACGTTGTTGTTTTTTATGTTTGTTATGCTTATTAAACTATTAAAGTTTACTGTTTAATATGCTGGACAAATATAGAATTAATGAAAAGGTAAATACGTTACTTACTACGTAAATGAATGAATAATTGTTTTTAAACAGAAAACCAATGATTATTTATTTTAATTAACACTTGTTTTTATTAACTAAAAATTACAATTTGTATAATAATTTGCCTTATTAATGTAAATGCTTAAAGTAGTTTAAGTGAATGTCTGATAACTATGATTTACATTTATTAAACAAAACGTTAGCTTTATAATAACCTAGTGATATTAATTAAAATAATAATAATAATAATCCCAAAAAATTTTAAGTTATAAGTATCGTCAACAAACAGCCACAAAAACTAAAAATAAACTTCTATATAATTAAATTAAATTATATTATATTTTGTATCAAGATCAGGATCAGGATCAGGAGGGTACACAAGGTGTGTAGGAATTTATCCTTTTCATACTCGGTTCTCAATGTGTCTGAAAGTTTAAAATCGGGGAGAATAAAGAGGGAGGAAGAACCTGGGAGAAACAGGAATATGTGTGTACACACAAATAACAAGTTTAATAAATAAAAATTTATTATGGAAAACTTAGATATCCTGTTTTTAATATTTTTTAGTTTTGGTCAGTTAATTAAAGATGATTAATTATTATAGTTATCACTTTTCTGCAATAAACATTTTTATAATTTACGAGTTTTATTTACTTGGTTGTTTAAATAATCTGTGTAATTATACTGAATTGATTATGTTTAACGTGCAAACATATAACTTTTGGACGACCTTCGGGGGTAGCTTTTATGGTTCAGGATAAATTTATTACAACAGTAAAAGTTGTTAAAGATCTGGGGGTTACATTTACGTCATCCTTAGTCTTCTCATTACATCATAAATTAGCGACCCAAAAATGCTTCAGCCTGATTAAGTTTTTCAAACAAAATTTAGGCAAAATTCCGATAGATAGCCTTCGACTATTATTTATGTTATATATAAAGCCACATTTAGAATATTGTATCCAGGTAACTGCCCCATCCCTGAAAGGTGACATATATCAACTGGAAAGAGTTTAAAGGATGCTCTCCAGACTCCCTCATGAGCTTAGTTTTAAATCATATCCTAAACGTCTACGGAAATTAAAATTATTCCCTTTAGGAGATAGGAGACTCCGAGGCGACTTAATCTTAATATATCAGTTATTCACCAGCAATAGTATCGCGCACTTTTTTAATGTTAATAATGGTAACCTTAGGGAACATTGTCGGAAGATTCACAAACCTAGAGCCCTCACTAGTGTTAGACTAAATCATTTCACACACAGATCCATTACAGAATGGAATAAGCTTCCAAGTCATGTAGTTAATTGTAATTCCTTAGGGTCATTTAAGATAAATTATGACAAACACAAGCTCTCCAATTTCATTTAATTTCTAATTTACTCTTTCACTCTTTTCCAACATATTTTTATTATTTCTTTTCACAATTATTTACTTTTCTTGTCCCAGCTTCTTCCTCCCGCTTTATTCTCCCCGATTTTAAATTTTCAGATACTTTGAGAACCGAGGATTAAAAGGATAAAGTCCTACGCACCTCGTGTACCGTCCTGATCCTGATCCTGATCCTGAACGTAGCTGAGTAAACCCTGATCTCACATTGTTTGATTTTTGTTCAGGTTCAGGTTCAGGTTCAGGTTGAATACACGAGTTGAGTAGGAGTAAACTCCTTTTAATCCTCGGTTCTGTTTATCAAGTTTATCAGAAGATTAATAATAATAAAAATAAAATAAAAATTAACATGGTTGAATATTAGGATACCACAAGTTAGTCAGAGGTAAAAGGATACATCAAATGAAATTGGCAAGCTAATAATTGTCATAAGCCTTTTTGAAAGCTGAGAGTGAGGACGCAGAGATGACGCTACCAGGTAGATTGTTCCATGAAGTGATCACTCTGTGTAAAAAGTGATGACTTCTCAATCTGGAAAAAGATCTAGGTTTAGATAATTTTAGGTTATGTCCCCTGAGTGAATTTTGGGCTAAAGTAAAAAAGGGTAGATGAGAGCCGGAATTGAAAAGTTGATAAGTCAGGATAATATCACCCCGGAGACGCCTATGCCGTAGAGGAAATAATTTTAGGGATTTGAGCCTTTGGGGATAAGAAAGGTTCTTAAACCCATGAGGCTTTTAGTGACCGCCCTCTGTACCTTGTCTAATCTAAGTGTGTCAGATTTTAGAATGGGAGATGTAACCTGAGCACAGTATTCAAGGTGAGGTCTGAGGTATATAGCATGCAAAGAAGGCGTAGACATTTGGGTGGGATCTTACCAAGATTTCTTGTAAAAAACTTAATGAGCCTAAAGCATTTTGAAGTAGCCAAAGAGTGGTGTTCAGTAAAGTTAAGCGAAGAATCAAAACTTAATTCCTTTACCAGTTCAGTATTTGAATGATGTTTAAGATTAGGGGGCGGTACAACAGAGAGAATAGAGTTTTTGTGTTTAAACCCCCATAACTAAGTGAAGAAAGTCATATTCAGCTGAGTGAGTAGAAGGAACTGTGATAGTCGAGTAGGTTAACCCGTCCTTGACGTAAAATAGACACCCTCCATATTTACCTATATGGGAATCTCGTCGCACTACACTTTACCCTTCCATATGGAGTTCAGAGTCAAGAACATCATCTGATAACCATGACTCCGTAATGCCCAACAAATGTGGGGGCGAGGGGGAAGATAGGAGGAGATGAACTTCCTCTAGTTTATTATTAAGGCTCAAGGCATTTGTGAAATACACCTTCAAAGCCAAGGGAGAGGTAATAGTGGGGATAATTGCCTTAACCTGTGGAGGATTGGAGGCCGGTGAGAACTCCGGGGTGAAATCCGAAAATCCTGATTATCAATGTCAATATCCGGTCTAAGAGGCGTTAGTTTCACTATAGGACAGGCGTGGATTTGGGGAATAGGGGCCTGGAGAGTCTAGTTAAGCGCTTGGACAAAGGTAAATCTTTTGTAACTTTAATCCATTTAAAATGTGCCCTCACCGTAGTCCAATTTTGAAATACAGTTTTACTGTCTTCAGATGATGCACAAGAGACCAGGATAAGTGGGGCAGTATGTCGGCACTTACAGGAAAGTCTGCCAATTAGGAAATTACCCGCTTCAGGATGACCTTTCTTGACAATGTCAAAAACAAGTTCTTTGTAGTTGGTGATGTCAAGGCTAATGCCCCTGATAACTAGATTACGATCACGTTTTATGCTGTCAACATAGCTTTTTGTCCCTTCTAAGATTTCTTCTTAGGAAAGTTTGAGAACAGTATTTGATACTGTAGATAAGGAGTTAAGACTAGAAACTTGGGATTTGAGAGACGCAATATCTTGGGATAGGGAGACAGACAGTTTGGATAAGAGGAATTGACAGAGTCAAACTTGGAAGAAGAATCAGACACCTTATTGACTAGATTAGATAAAAATTCAGTAACAGAGGTAATTTTAGTGTTTAGTTTATTAATTCTAGAGAACAGGGTATTATTATCCCTGACTAGATGTAATATTTCGTCTAATTTTTTATAGCTATGAACGGTGTCAAAAGGTAGTGCCTGCAACTCCGTTTTACATCTGCAAACCATGCATTTATAGTCCAGAGGATTATTTGCAAGTTGCGAGTAGTGCACCAAGGACAGCCCAAAACACGCCTCGTGAAACCAATTTTTGCAGGTGGCGCAGAAAATACCAACCTTCACGGATTTCTTGCACCGTCGAAGACCACAGCTGGACGAATTAGAGGAAACCATATCTAAAAAACTATGTAAAAACACAAAAACAAAAATAGAAGTTTAAAAACAGGTACTACTACTGGGGAAAGACCAGCAATATTCTTTTGATGGAGAATTATAGTTAATATGGCAAAAAACAAAAAATAAAGTATTGATAATTAATGAGTATTTGGATTTTATCATTATACAACATTTGTAATATATGAAATATGTATACTAATCAGAGTTATTCAAATCAAAAATAATATAATTTTGCCTGACGAAAATGACAACAATGTTAAATTAATGTTTCTAAAAATAAACAGTTATTATTATTATTATTTATTTCTAATTTTTTAATAAATTTGTAATATTAGATATTCAAAGTTTTAAATTTAGACGTAAGCAATAGAACAATAATATAAATTTTACTAAAAAACTGAATACATGGTTTTATCAACAGAATACAATACAACTGTCCTAAAAATATATTTTTAAGAAACAAAGTAAACATTAATACTAATAGTGATAATAAAAACATTTTAATAATTTTATATATTTAAAATAATTTTTAATGTATTTTTTACGCAATAATAGAATTTTCTCTAAGTAAATTAAAATTTTATAATGCAGTATTCTTCCAAATTTACCAAATTAACAAGTACTTAAAATATATTTAAAAGACCAAAATGACATATATATATATATATACATACATATATATTATTTTAAATATTTTATAAAAAACATCTTTCAGTTGTGGATATTTTAGTGAAACCAAATTTGATCCGGCATTTAATGCTTGTGGTGGGATTCGAACCCATATTCACCAGGTCTATTCTAATTGTTTCCAACGTATTTAAGAAACCTTTTTAAAATGTTATGTATATTTTTTGTAACAATTAATAAATATGTTTTTAGAAATGTTATATTAGTATTGTCAGATTCACTTGTATAATGAATTTACTATGTTTTCAGGTGAATCAGCAGCACTGCTGATGATTCCAAATAAGGATGAAACAGCTGTGCTTCTGGTCGACTTGAAAACCTAGTAAATTTATTATACAAGTAAATCTGACGATACTAATATAACATTTCTAAAAACATAATCTTCTAAAAACCCATTGTTAAATTAATAAATATGTTTAATATTATTTTCTAATTGAACTTTACGTGACAAACTTAAAATAAATCTATTTTATTTCGTTTGACCGTTATTTAACAAGAGTTCTTATAATATAAGTATAACATTAATACGTTTTTAATATTTACTATAAATTATAAACAAATATTAATAAGTTAAATAAACTAAAAATTGTTTATAATTTAACTATTTAAAAATTAGTTTAAATAAATTTTTAAATAAATTTGTTTTTAAAATATTAAATTTTAATTATTTAATATTTTTTTAAAATATTTTTTGCATCTATGTTTTCATCATATTTTATTTTTAATAAACAATAGCGGTGCTTTCTAATCAGTTTCATATTGTATAGGATGTCGGGTGATTTCAGGGCGGAAGCGAAGGAGCTTGATCAGTGGATTGAACAATTATATGAATGCACCCAATTAACAGAAGAACAAGTTAAATCATTATGTGATAAGGTTTTTTTGGTTTTGTACTTTTACCCCATTACAGGCGAAGGATATTTTAACAAAAGAATCCAATGTTCAGAACGTTAGAAGTCCTGTGACTGTATGTGGTGACGTTCATGGCCAGTTTCATGATATGATGGAACTCTTCCGTATCGGCGGAAAATCTCCAAATACAAATTACTTATTCATGGGAGATTACGTTGATCGAGGTTATTATTCAGTTGAAACTGTCACTTTACTTGTGGCTATGAAAGTAAATCGCTATCAAAGTGTAATTTAATCTTTAGGTTCGTTTTAAAGATAGGATAACAATTCTTAGAGGAAATCACGAGAGTAGACAAATCACACAAGTTTATGGATTTTACGATGAATGTCTTCGTAAATACGGGAATGCTAATGTTTGGAAATATTTTACTGATTTATTTGACTATCTTCCTTTAACTGCATTGGTCGATAATTCTGTAAGCTATTTTTAATTAATTATTTTCAGATATTTTGTTTGCATGGTGGTTTATCACCATCTATTGATATACTTGATCATATACGAGCTTTAGATCGCATTCAAGAAGTTCCTCATGAGGTAATTTATCTCGCTATATATGTATATAAATATAAATTGTTAATTACTATGGTTTATTTTTGTAAAAATAAGATTTTTATTTTTATTTTAGGTACATTCATTGTATTCATGCCATATATATCATTTTGTAATATTGGAATTTCTTTGCTTATTTAATAGATTTCAGTAATGGGTGACTTAATTTGTGGTTAATGACGTAGTCATCTTTTATTATTTCTACATTTCTACGGCATATCAAATGATTGACTTCAATGCTTTTATAAGCATAACAAAATTAGGAAAATAACGAAGTTCTTCGTTGATTGCCAGCATCAGTGTGACAACGCCCCTGTTTGCAAAGATTGACAGTATTTCTTTATGTTTGTCAGGGTTATCTCCCATAGTTCATTATATGTATACTTCAAAATACTTGTAGGATACCCCGCGTGTATGTTCGCACCCATCCGCCAAGACAAGCCCAATTATATCGCTGTAAACTTGGTCCCCAATTCATGTTACTTTGAGTTTGGGATGAATTACATGAAAGTATTGAAATAGCATTATTGGAGATTGGGTTCGGTTCTGTAAGCATTATCAGGAGGCTTGGTTGATTTAAAAGCACTACCATTTTAAATTGTACATATGTGTAGGACCAACTAGTGGCACAGTGTGTTATATGAAAGTTTAAACCAGTGGAAATAAGCGATTGAAAAATTATGTTTAAGAACACAGTGAGTGTTGTATTATAGAGAAATGACGTACGATTGTGCTGAAAACAGATCACAATATTACGGGGTATGAAGCTTCAATTTATGAGGTACCATTTTCATTTTCTGGTGCTTGGGTGCTGGTACCGGTATCATACAGCCATTTGGATAAGACAGTACACCTTGACAACATTTGGTGGGTTTTATGATTTTTGTAATTAGCGATGCCATTTAATAAAAAAGCATTATTATTATGAGTTTTTTATTGCGCAGAAGTAAATTATTTTGAATGTTTTATAAACATCTACTGGATGTACTAAGGATTTTGTCACGAACTATACAATTAAAAAATAAGAGTAAAGACGTCATCTTGTTACTAAATCTGTTTTTACTTATTTTTTCAGGGTCCAATGTGCGACTTGTTATGGTCAGATCCAGACGATCGAGCTGGTTGGGGAATCAGTCCTCGTGGTGCCGGCTATACATTTGGGCAGGATATATCAGAAACGTTCAATCACAGTAACAATTTAACGTTGATTAGTCGAGCCCATCAATTGGTTATGGAAGGTTTCAATTGGTGTCACGACCGCAACGTAGTTACCATTTTTAGTGCACCCAATTATTGTTATCGTTGTGGCAATCAGGCAGCCTTGATGGAGTTGGATGATAATTTGAAGTACAATTTGTAAGTGGTGTTTGTTTCGATAGTTATTATATGCATGTGATTGACATTAATGTTTAATGCTTGACCGTTTTACATGTGGACATGTAAGCGATGCCAAACAAAGACTGGCATCGTGTGCTCACTTAGGTGCAATTTTTGCGTTTTAGCCACTTGTTTCACCTAGACAACTTTATATATATATATATATATATATATATATATATATATATATATATATAATATATATATATATATATATATATATATATATATATATATATATATATATATATATATATATATATATAATCAATTCTGGTGTTTAATTGAGTTGATTTTAAATGTTTAGTGATTGTGCAACATTTATTGTTTTTAGTACAAATTTTATAGAAGGAACTGTATTACTCGCGATAAGAGGTTTTAATTTACTACTTTTATCATGTATTGTTTTCTGTATTAGTAAGAGAAATAAGTTTGTATCTGGTTTAATTCAGGTACAATCTTAGGTTTATTGTACATGACTTTGAATTATTATTTAATACTTTTATTGTTGGTTGTAATTGAGTTGACCAATCTCAGGCCTAGCTGAATGAAAAGAAAGGCTAACTTTTTGAAAAGTGATTTTTTTAAAATAATAAAGCTAATACCTTTTCAAAAAACTGGCAAAGAAGTTAAGAAAGAAGCTACGTTTTTATATATAGCGCTTTCAATGCCAAAATTTAAAGATTACTTACAAGTACAATCTTGTTGCCCCATACTTTTCACAACGAAAGGGCTTTGTTATGAATAATAAAAATGGTTGCGGTTTTAAGCAACTTGTTTTGTATTGTCCTTTACTTGATTAGTTTAGATTTTTATTTTAATCCGCAGTACCATGTTTAAGTTTGCAGATGGAATTCAAAGATTTTACTGGAGTGCACGGTAATATATCTGAATTTTTACCTTGACAAAAATTTTTCATGATCTCGATGATTTGAATATCGTTTATAAAGTGAACTTTTTGTGATTGTGATATTATTAATTCTGAATTTCCATTTGGTGCATCTTGAGTTTAGACTGGCACAGAATAGAGGCCGATTTTATCATCATCATTGGGGATAAACAACTCCGATAAAAAATTAGACATCCTTTATTACATTTGTTGTTACATGTGAAACAGTGGAAGGTGGTGTCACCAACCATATATTTAAACATTAGTTTGAATTGTGATTAAATTTTGTATTTAAATATATTTCAGCTTACAATTTGATCCAGCTCCTCGACGTGGTGAACCACATGTATCAAGGCGTACACCTGATTACTTCCTCTGAGGATTATTATTTTCCGTTGATATATATATATATATATATATATATCAGTCACTTTTATTTGTATTAGCTTGTACAACAAATTTTAACTTTACACACGTATATATATTATTTCGTGTGTACCAATCTAATGTTGACATTTTTCATTGAGTTGAATATACCCGGTCCATACAACTCAATTTTTGGGCCTAGAGTTCAGTCTGCATTGAGTGATGTTATTTGGCTGGTTCTTCTTTTTATTATTATTTCTCTTACATTTCATTTTGCATGACTTCGAAAATGTTACTATTCACTTTCTATTGCAGTTCTTGTTTACCGTTTTCGAATTGTAGCGCAAAGGTTCATTTTTGTAAACTTTTGTTCGTTGGTTTTATTTTGCTGGGTGTGTTGTAAAGAGTAGTATGATTTTGTTTACGCGCTACATCCAGGCATATAAATTACACAGTTTATGCATGGCTTTGTAACTGTTGTTTTGTATCACTTTGTTATGTGTTCTTACTTGTTTACTTTTAACATGTACTGAGACCTTGTCACATCTTGTCACAAACGTTCACGGTTATTTCGATTCCAGTTTTAGAATGTGTGTGTATGTATGCGTGCGTGTATATCTAAAACGTTTTGGTGGCAAATAATGAAAAAGTAAATATAATTTTTTAAAGATCAACATGTTTATTGTGACACTACTGCTTAATTATATATATATATATATATATATATATATATATATATATTCATTTTAAAGCCTAGTGTCTCACTATCTGCCATTACTACAACAACCTTTTAAATTCCTTGTTGATGCCTTATTATTTACCTTAGGGTGCTGTTATCAAAGTGACTGAATGGTGAAGACACCATATTGCCTGTTCACAACGATATGGCTTTAAACCTCATCAAGATTATTAACACTATTTTATAATAGTACTATAGGGTTTATTCGTTTGAAGATACATTGCCAAATGGATATTAATGGTTTTATTGATAGTTATATTCTTGGTTGTGCGTAATTTCAGTGATTCATCCTAACATGGATTGGGGGGCCGAGTGCACTGCTGTGTAACTAGCCTTCCGCCTTGACAGATAGATGCAAAAGTACACCTCAGGGTGTTCAAAAGATAGCTAAAGCTGTGATCTCGTTAATCTTTTTAAATGATTGTGTTGTCCATCAGTCAGGGGTCTAGTGATACGGCACTAGACTCTAAGTTGGGTTGTCATGAGTTCGATCTGGGCTAAGAAAGGCAGTCATAACAAACATTCAAATGATCTCATCAAACTTTGCAAACAGTGTGATACAGTTTTAATTAAAGAACCTCGTTACTCTATGTTTGTTGCGCCAATGAGATCATTGGGATTGATTATTTGATGTGCTGTACAAATATAGGTATAATAAAAAGTTGGCCACGTCATTAATCACAATTAATTACTTGATGAGATAACTGGTTTCTTTTTAATTCCAGCGCTTAGCAAAGATATCTGATTTAACAGTTATTTGAAAGTAATAAGAGATTGTGGACTAGAAATTTGTTTGTATTTTTGGGCGTGTTTTTTGGTACAGCGCTCTACTCGAGCCTGGGTGGTATGGTTTCGTTCCCTACCACTGACACCAAATGCGGGCCCTGGTTTGCTTTTCTAAAATGTCCGTTTTCTTGAAAATGTTTCCCATAAAATATTCAAAGCAGAAGCAAATGAATCCTTTCTGTTATTACTTTTAGAGCTTTTGTAAGGCTATCGTATTATCACATTTCAGTAACGTTAAAGCTGTACTCCCACTTTTTAAGACAGAAATAATTAAAGTATCATTTTACTAGAAGAAATATTTTGATTATAAGAAAGTTTATTAATACAAAATAAAGCACTTCCGTTTTCCAAGTAACTTATCGATAAAAGCTTCTGTCTGAAAGGTAGTTGAATACGGCCTACATAGGCTAGAATATTCTTAGACTTACCGTTTCATAATTATATGTCGGACGTGGATACTTCTATGCAAATCCGACCTCTAGACGAGATATTCAATTAAGTAGTGGTGTTTGAGAAATCGGTGATTTAATGTGGCTGTTAATACAGGGTTATAATATATATGGTTAATTTCAAATAAACCAGTATCATTTGATTACCACCCCATAGAAGTCTTTAATTTTTTTGAAGTTTTTGTACAAAAGTATTAGGAGAAAGGACTATTAGCTAATAGATATTTTGGTACGTCAAAACAAAGTCCGTCATTTATCGTAATGGTTGCACAATCGGATAAATCTAAAGTCTTCACTTATTGGAAGTTGAGTAGTGATTATAGTCTCAAATTTTAAAGATGGTAGTATTTTTGGCTGTTCCTCCTTGATGCGGTGCATCCTGGACTTAGTATCTATAGGCATCTAAGCTAATAACAGTAGGCACCGACAGCACAGCGGTATAAGTGGGTTTTCACTGGATCACGCTCAGTGTGTTCTAGCATACCCAAGATTGAATTTACAATATATAGCCGATTCGGGTTATGGATACGGTAATAACCCCCAAGGAGATCGCCTCGTCCATACTTGTAAACACTAATATCGTCGTAAAGAAGTGGTTTTCCAGTCGAGAAACTTCGTTTATCCCCCCTCCCCCAAGTTCAGTTCGTATAGGAATTTGAGATTCAAACTTGGAATTAATGAAAAGCTCTACCACATTAGGAAAACAAACTTCTATAACGTATCGTCTTACTATCTATCAACTATGTTGAGTTAATTTTAAATGTATACTAATATTGGAAAAAAACGTAGGCATAAAAAGTCATTAAAAAAAATACATTTAGCAACATAAATGCAAATGACGTAGGTGTTGATCACAAATTTTATTCGTTAAATGGATATTTATACACATACACGCAAATAATCTAGTTATGCAAATCAAGCAATTTTTTTTTAATTTGGCCAACTCTATATGCATGATGATTTTGTGTTCTACACACACAAACGTGTCCTCATTTATGCTTGAAGTTCTTCAATGTCTGACTCATCAAATGTCACGGCGGGCTGATTAGCAATCGAATGGTTCAATCGGGGTATCCACGATTGCTGACCGCAGTTGGGTATCTTTTTTGTTGAATATTGTCCATTTGTAGTTGAAGTGGTATGTGATTTTGATAAATGAGTGGAATTGTTTGTAGAATATTTTGATTTGAAAATAGTTGACTGTTTGGAAGAATGGAACGATTTGTTAAGTAATATTATTGGTAGTTGTGTTAGGGTACACGAGTTGAAATTAGAAATAGAAGTTTGAAAATAAACATGAGTCGTTAACTGCAAAGAATTAGTGTTATAATCCAAACAAAATTGTAAGTGGCCTTTACACCACTTCGATTAAGTGACAATATTTTAATAGTCCTACTCATGCATAAATAATTAATGATCAGCATGTATCGTTCTTTTAGGTAGATGTTATTCATAATTGTGTGTACAATGTATTGTTCGTTTTTCATTTTTATAATACTAGGGAGAAGCATTGGTAAACTATACAGATCTATTTTAATTGGTCAGGTTACAGGTTGGTTCACGAGTTGAGTAGGAGACAATCTCCTTTTGATTCTCGGTTCAAATTTATTGTCAATATTATATTAAGAAAATAAAATTAAAATTTGAAATAAAATAAATCACCAGAATGGGACTATGTTTTATTCACGTAAAATTGGTTAGGGCGTAATTATCGTAGGCAGCCTTAAAAGCCGATACCGACTTAGCATTAACTACCTTTGTGGGTAGACTGTTCCAAGCATTAATGACTCTCTGGGAGAAATGATGGAGTCTTAGCTTAGAGTTAACTCTAGACCTACTCAATTTACGATTATGCCCTCTACAAGAGTTCATCGTTAATAAGAAAAAAGATGGGTGAGGGCTTGAAGTTAAATATTGATATACCAAAATGAGATCACCCCGAAGCCGCCTATCACTTAGGGGAAATATTTTTAACGAAAGGAGCCTGTCTTGATAAGGCAAACGCCTTAGATACCTAGGTAATTTAGAAATATCCTTTTGAACTTTTTGAAGATTATTAGAGTCGGCCTTTAAAATAGGAGCGGTGACCTGTGCACAGTATTCTAAATGAGGCCTGATATAAAGCATGTAAAGTAGACGAACAGTCCTCGGGGAGAGACAGCCTAGATTTCTTTTAAAGAATTTGATTAGTCGATAGCAAGTTTGAGTAGCTTTTGAATAATGGCCTGTGAACTTAAGCGCAGAATCAACAACCACTCCTAGGTCTTTTATGGAAGTAACCGAATTTATCGATTGAGTGCCGTGGTTAGGCATTGTGAAGGCATTTCTGGTTGTTACACTTGGCTAAATTCAAGGGGAGTTTTTGACAGCCCAGTTATAGATGTTGTTGATATCAACCTGGAGTTGAACTGGATTAGCACCCCAGATCTTAACATCGTCAGCATACAACAGGATCTTGGACTGGACGACATCAGGTAGATCATTAATAAACAAAATAAACAATAGAGGTCCTAACACCGATCCTTGTAGCACTCCCGAACTGATTTGGCTAGGAAGAGATAAATCAGAGCCTATTCGAACCCTAAAGGAGCGGTTGGAAAGAAAGTCAGAGATCCAAGCCAAGATAGAACCAGTGATACCTACTGATTTCAACTTGGTTAAAAGTAGGTCATGTGATACTTTGTCAAATGCCTTAGCAAAGTCGAAGTATATAGCATCAACTGAGGAGCCAGAGTCTAATATTTTCGTGATGCTTTCTGTACATGTAATTGAGTTGGTAAGGCAAGACCTGTGAGGATAGAACCCATGTTGGGCTGAGTTGATAATTTTATGTTTAGTGATGAAATCTAACACATGAGTTCTTATTAATCTTTCCATAACTTTACTAGGAATAGAAAGAATGCTGATGGGTCTATAGCTTTCAGGCAGAAATCTGGAACCCGATTTAAAAATCGGCCTTATAAATGCAGACTTCCAGATAGCTGGAAGTCGGTTGAATAATCTATCATTTGATAGTTAATAATAATTTTTTAAACACAGACCAATCATTTTTCTCTCTATTCTTATTGGCCAAACACTAATCCATTATTTTATTGGTTACTTTTCACCCAATCGTAAGTGGTTTTTTATTATTTGTTCAAACTTCACGAAAACAGAATGACTATATATAAATACCACATTTAATAATATTATCTTTGCTTCTTCCAAGTTGATTGTCAATACAACTTCCCTCCAACCAAGTGTTTCCATTTTTTTCTTAGTCTGATATGACAACTAATCTGTGCTTTACTATAACAAAATACTGCTGTAAAAATTATGGTTGTGTGTGCAAATGTTATTTAACTTGTACTTTTTGTGGATTAGTAAGTTATTTATGTAGTGGTAAGAATTTGCAAAGATAATTGTATTTGAAAAATAATATACGATACTATTTATTGTAAAAATAACAATTAATTTGTATCGACAATATTCTCCAAATACTGAAAATTTTTATCTAAATGTACTATTAACTTTGATTGGGTGCAAATGTGTACGTAAAAATCGTTTCCCATGCCATTTACACATACTTCCGCCCTTCTCAAAGTTTCCATTGATGCCCACAAATTTTTCCTTTAGTACCAGACAATAAATATTTTCTACTCGGTCTTGTGTTATGATTGAGTAACCGACTGGTCCTACAACAGACAGCCTTATTAAGCCACATTGCTTGCCTATTTAAATTAGAGACCTGGATGATACAGAACCCCAAAACCAATCTCCAAATTTAATTACTTTTAATGGTATATTTGCATTTTATAATTGTTCCAAATTTTACTTTTTTGAATATCCAAGCTTATAACATAAACACTGATAATAATAATAATAATAATAATAATAATAATAATAATAATAATAATAATAATAATAATAACATTAAAAAAGTGGCTTTTAGATAAACTTTGGTATAACAAGTCGAGTGATTGTATTATTATTATTATTATTATTATTATTATTATTATTATTATTATTATTACTATTATTATTATTATAAAAAAGATGAACTGGTGAATAATGTGATTTATTTGATTTTATTAATGATATTTAGTGCATAGATTAAAGTATAATCAATATTTTTAAATCGTCATTAAATACGATTTTAACTAAGTGTAATGTTAATTGTGCATTGATTATATTATCTAGTCAATTCAAAAATCATTTAAGTGTACAAAACTTTATCTTTTGTTTGTTAGGTAACATTTGGATAACTTTTGCATATACAATAATCCTGAATCTATTTCTACTGAAGTATCTAAACCGATAAACATCCTGCACATTTTAAACCGATGGTTGCATTTACTTACTCGATCTTCATTTTCTTCAATGCTATCGGTATAATCCATAAAATTGTCATTGTTCAATTGACTGGTTACATCATTAGACACTTCGTTGTATTTTGTTTGTGAATCGGTTAGGATGTTGAATTTGGCCAATGGAATTTTGGAATTATTTGATTGATTGTACAAAGTTTCGTCGGTCAAGTTATCTGCCGCTTTGAGCTGCTAAATCGATGAAAACATGTAGTCTTGAATTTATAGACGTATGTTAAATCTTTAGATATTAGAGGAAAAGGCTGGAGAAGAAGAACTTTGCCTAAACATTATCAGAAATGAACCGACTTATCCAGTTCCAAGCCTGAATAAATGAAGAGGCTTTGTGGCAGGAAGGGCATCCGGCAGTAAAAACTGCACGCCAAAACTGCACACCAAATGATCATAATACTTCAAATTGGTTCAATAAAAAACCAAATGGATAAATTTGACCAGAGTTAATGACCCTTCAATAGTAATTATGACAAATGACATTTTGAAGAAAGTTATTTATTTACCCAATTAAATAAAAAAATGGATAAATGTTTTAATAACAACCAGACAGAAACCAAAATAACACAACGTGGAGGTATACAGAAATAGTTATATTCTGTTTTCGCAAAGTTTGAACAAAGAAAGTAAAAACGCTCACAATTGGATGGAAACTAACCAATAAGAAAAAATTGAATAATTGTTTAGTGTTTAGCCAATAAAAATAAAGAGTTAAATGATTGGTTAGGATTAGATAAAATATAAAGTATCGAATGCTTGATTATACAACTCACCAATAAAATGGATTTTTAGTTTGTGAAAAAATTGATATATATATATATATATATATATATATATAATTCTGAAGATTTGAGTAATGCTTATAAAGTATCAATTTCCAACTAAGGTGTTCATATGCATCTGGATTAATAACAACAGGGACTGAATGCACAGCAGTATAATTAAACTTTCGTTCTGATGAGTGGGTGCTAGCATACATCTAAATATACTTAAAAGGTATCTTAAGGTATATGTATACCATATGTAGCCCTTGGGCTAAGGAAGAGAACCCTGATAAAAATCCAGGCAGCTTTGTAAATCTTTGCAAACAGTGCGCCGTCATAAAGTGGCCATCTACTAGCCAAGAAACTTCGTTATTCTTCTACGTTTGTTACGGTTACAAGGTCATTAAAGTCGATCATTCAATATGCCGTATATGAATGAATGAATGAATCCTTGTATAAAACAGTTTATTGAATATTAAATGAAAATATTTAACAACTTATTTAAGTTTACAACAATTTTCATTATTATAGTTTTTATTATAGTTAATAGCGAAATAATAGTTATTGTTGTTTCTTAAGCATTTTACAGAAAAAAGGTATTTTATTCCTACAATCTTTATTTCTTCAACCAAACATTCAAACTTATCCTTCTATTAAATTAAAGACAAAATGATTTGTATATTTTAATTTCTTTTCGGGCAAACATTTTAAAATTTTTTTCCAAAAGAACTAAATTGTATTTCGAAATTATTTAAACGTATTATATATAGCAATTGGTAAATTACACCCGTATTTGAACACACAAAGTTGCTATAATTAAAAACTGGGTTTAAAAAATTATAAAATCAATCAACAATATTGTGAAAAAATGAAAATTATTGTTAATACATTTATATTGCATCAAACTCTACCAATCAATATTGATAGTGAAGCGTATATACCAATGAAGTGTATATTCTATTACTGTGTATATGGTTAATGTAAACCTGTTCAATAATTGTCAAATTTAAAAATCATAAGGGCTTTATAAGGACAATATGTAAATATCAATTTGTTTACATAAAGAGTTAGGTATCTTTAATATAAATATAATTATCAATATTCATTATTCCATTTACTACATTCATTGTGGTTAATAATGTAGTCACCTCTTCATCATTTTAAAATTTGTACATATTTAACAATTGACTCTGACTGCTTGATAAGCACAACAAAAGTAAAAGTATAATACAATGTCTTAACTAATAGACGCTATCCTTGCGCTGTATACTTGGTCGCTAGTGTACTACAATTAAATAGATTAATAACTTATAAGTGGTTTTTTAGTATATTATTTTGCTCTTTTGATTAAAAACTAATTGTAGGTAATCAATTTATGTTAAAATTAAATTCAATAACTTCCATTATTTATAAATGCAATTTAATTTATTGTAAACTAAATGAAAATTGATATCCATGAAAGTAAAATGTTTTTGTCAATACTTACTTTTTTTGTTGAATACGGAACGTGATTTTTATTCGATAATGTTTCGTTAGTACTTTTGCCAATATTTTGAAAACTTGTAAATTTATTAAAATTAGATTAACAGTATTAAAATGAATACAAGTATTTCATTAATAATATTTAATGTAAAATACCATTTTTTTTAAATTCAATTTTTTATGTCTTCATTTTCACTTAATTAAAGTGTTAATCATTCCTACAATTTGAGCAGTGCTCATAAAGTTTCAATAATTTTTTATTTTATTTTATGTTTGCTACTTTGAATGTTTGACTGGAAACATTTTTGAGCAGTGGACATTTTAGCGAAGCCGAATGTGGGCTCTCACTTTAGTGCCGGTGGTTGGATTTGAACCCATGCCCACCTAGGTCCAAATAGAGCGCTGTACCGCTAGTCCACCCTGGCACAATGATACTTTGTATCGGATTATGGACTCAAACTAACACAGATCAACAATCGAATACTTGATAGTATAACTGGATCTCCGACTTGGAAATAACGTTAACAAAACTAACTAATTTTTATGAACAGTAGTGCTATCACAAGGATACTGTTTATATGCACACACACACACACACACAATGTTCCCTGTAATACTAACATCCAAATAAATGAATAAATTATTAACTTAAATACTTCCTTAATATATAATTGTCTTGTTATATAGAAACCAATTAAATGCACGATTATCTACAGGATTATAAACCTAAAAGCAAACATTTATACCAATTTATTATTTTATTACACCACCAAACTCCGACAAACGTACCTGTTGATTTGAATTTTGTTTTTTTGGGTCGGTATCATTGGCAACAAACTGCTTGTTTTGGTCAACTTTGCTGGTTTCAATTCTACCGAATTGGAATCCAACATGGCCAACGTTTTCAACAATTTGTCTTTCCTTTTGCGTTCGTCATCAACAACACTATCATTTACCTTCAAATGGAATTGTGGACAATTGAAATCTTTCGGTTGTGATTTGGTAGTCAATGAAATGTCGTCAAAATTAGATATCTCTGTGCAAGCGGTAAATGAGTCGACTTCGGTTACGGTACAGCTTCATCAAAAAATGCAAAATGGTGAATTTAAATTAATACGACAAATGTACTTTAATAAGCTATTAATTTGGTCATTGCTATTTCAATGTTTACAGGAAACATTATTCAGTAGGTAAACATTCAGTAAAGTAATACAAGAGCATGTGTTTAAAGTCGGTGATTGCAATTGAAGCCATGCTTATTCATTTATTTAAATCCTAATATATTTATTTTATTATTTTTCATGTAATTTTTATTACTTGAATGTTTGCTTGCGAGTAAAGTTTTGGAAAAGCTTGAGATATAAATCTGCATTTAGTGTTGCCGGTAGAATTCAAATCGATCATTATCTGGGTTTCGAGTCTTGCGCTCTAGCTACCCCTTCTACATTGGTGAAAACACACTGATTGATGTTTTAAAGAATTTTTATACTCTTCACATTTTCTTGACAAGGTTAACAACCAACCTTGTTAAATATGGCATACATGGCTTATAGTAAATATTTTGCCTAATGCAATCATTCTGTCAAAAAGCATTTATTGTTGTCCATTATTGATTGAATTAATAAACGACAATTTTTAAAGTGTTCCTTAATAAATTTGTCGTTAAATTTTAAGCTACGTAGCTCTGTCATACTAATGCACTTCTTAAAAAATAAAGCGTTTTATTATTTTGGAAATTTATGTTTGTTAGAGAAAGAAATCCCCTTCCACTAATCCTTTGGCTTTTAGTTAGTTTCAAAATTCCAAAACTACTTAGAAATTGTTTTCTTTTCTCAAAACGTACATTTCAAATCAAAGCTCTCTAAAAAACGTTTATACACTTCGGAAAGCAGGAGGCCTTAATGTAAATTGACTTTAAATAAATCGATTAAAAACAAAATAAACTTATAGCACAAATTTTTGTAAAATACTTTTCTTAAACACATAAATAGTAAAATATAGAACAATGACACACTCTTATGCATCAACTGCAGCTAATAAGCTTACTTTTTACGGGTCAATTATAACAGATATATTCGTTTTAATGGGTAAATGTTAAACTTAATAACCAGTGTAAGTAGCTTTAACAGAACAGTTAGTATTATTGCGGGTCATATTGCGCGTTGTTTAAATTTTAATATTGGTATTTCTATACGGTTGGCTATTATTATTTATTTATTTCATTGCTACTACTTGAATGTTTTACAAGAATAAATTTTCATTTTGGTTGGTGACGTGGTCACTTCTTCAATGTTTTCTATATTTATATGGGATATAAAGAGTTGATTTCGATGGCTTGATAAGTGTAAAAATCATAAAAGAATAATAAAGTTTCTTGGCTGCTAGACAACATTCTTGTGACGTCGCCACTGTTTACAAAGCTTGACAATGCCGCCTAAATTTATTGTCAGAGTTATTTCCCTTAACCCACCGGCTACATATGGTATATGTACATATGGTATATGTATACCTTAAAACACCTTTTAAGTATCCTGTGTGTATGCTCACACACCCGCTGTAGTGGAAGCCCAGTTATACCACTGTGTGCTTGGATTCCTGTGATTATTTAGTCCAGGATGTACCATATAGATAATTAACAGTCAGGAATTGAGACTTTATAAGCATTACTCAAATCCTTAAATAAATATTGAACCTATACCTACTCAGTTTTGGGTCCATCTTTCTACTATGTGATCCTGGCAGCAACTGATCTGTTAACTAGAGGATTTGTTTGATTTTAGCACATGTTTTGACTTCTAGTACATACATCAGTTAGTCACAGTTTAGACACCTATCAACGCAAGACAAGTGGTGTTATCCCCAAATAGAGCTGTTTTGTACTACTCGAGGTTACATATTTATGATCTTGAAACCTGAGTATCCATTTTGCATGTTTGCAGCTAATCTCCAGTGGTGGACGTCATTCGTTTTTTAATGTCCATACTTGGATTCAAATCTTTGTCTATTATAATACGAATCAAACAACTGTACTCTAAAACACCTTTTGACATTTTAGCAAGGCTGAACGTACGGGTCTGCATTTAGTGTCGGGAGTAGAAATCAAAGCCATCCTCATCCAGATTTGAATAAAAGTGAGTAGGTATAAGCATTCATTGTGGGTGCTTGTTACTAGAGTGTTTATCCAACATTTTACCATTACATTGTTCAGTCTACTTCAGTAACTTTAAAAGTCGTTTTCTTTTTATTTTGTAATTGTAATATCTATCAAATTTTGTTTGTGCTAAAAATGATGGTGTAAACCTATTATTACATAATGATTTCTGTTTGGTTTCGCTAAAATGTTTGCTTGTTAGAAAACGTTTCTTTTGAAATATTTAAGCACTAAAAACTAAATTTTTAAAATAAATAATTTAACAATTGATTGCGAATGACTTAGCAAAATGTTAAAATTATTTGATTTAAATTGCTTACATAAAATATTAAATAAATGTTTGTGATCTGTACATAAAATTATTTTTATGTGCTGTAGCACATAAACATATCCAAATTAAGAATTTATTTGTTTAAACCCATATTTTGATATATAACTAATTTTAAATCTATAAATGTTGGTTAATAAAAATAGCAGTAAGTCTGACCTTTCACCCAATTCTTCTGTTTTATTCACTTCTACAAAACAAAAAAAATGTGCACATTAAATTGGTAAATGTTCAAGTAACAAAAATTTGACAATAGTTTATTATTATTTTAAAATAATTATGTTGATTAGTTAACAAAATATTATGTATATATATATATATATACATACAATAGCTTTTGTAAATATATATTCTTATATTATAGTAAAATAAAAAATAGTATTGCTCTTTAAATATACAAGTAGACAATCTGCGTTGTTTTGATTTTGGAAAAATACAACTCCACCTTAGCCATTCTCTAGTCCGGTTGAGAAAGGAGGAGGATTTGAGTGCAAAATTAGCAGCCTGGCACTTTGTAAAAACCATTGCGAAAGAAACAAAGAGAAGACTCTGTTCAATAAAACTGTTACAAAAAAGTGAAAGCATCAATCCGATGACAGAGTTTAGCAAAATCCAAAAAGATAGTTCAATATTTAATATGAATGATATTCAATGCCAAAACTTTAAAGTATAATTATGTAAAAGAATCCTGTCGTCCCGTGCTAGACAACTACGTCAACATTAACAAGTGTACCGGAATGATCTAGCGGTACAGCGCTCGACTCGAACCTGAATGGGGATGTGTTTGACCGCCAGCATCGTCACCAAAGGTGGGACCACGTTCAGCTCCGCACAAATGTCTACTGCTTTTAACAGTAGTAAAACAAGTTTTTAAATAAAAAATATTTAAAAAATTTGTTTACTTTGTACCATGATTTATTAAATATTTATCTTACCTGAAATGTCCTAAAATATAAAATATAAAAACACTGTCTTAAATAAATGCTTAAAACAAATTGTTTTTTATATAAATAAACATGAAATGGCTTTGCCTACTTGTGAATGCATATCTTCACTTTGATTCAGCTGTCTGTCAACATTGTCAATTGTGTTGCCATGTGTTTGAATGGTATTCATTTCAGTTGATCGCACATTTGGTAGATTGCTTTCATGTTTAAAAATTTCCAATTCACATGTAGCAGTGCGAATCTTGTTCGAATTTTTTTCATTTCTATCTACTTGATTTGAATTTTCATGAAATTTGGAATTATTACATTCGACATTTTTATTATTATTGTCTAACTGATTGTCACAATTTACGGAATGTTTTACATTGTCGCCAATTTCGACAATATTGTCTTTTCCATTTATTTCTTTCTTGTTATCTTCTTTTTGCCTTTCGTCTTCGGCCATTATTATTTCGTCTTTTTCTTCTTCGTGTTTGTTGTTTAAATAAACTTTAAATTGTTTTTGAATTATGTCAATTTTATTAGTTCGTGTAATTTTGCGCCCCCGATAAGGTTGAGGTGTCTGGCGTTGGAAAATGTTTGACAAATCGGCATTTTGACTTTTTTTCAATATATTTTTTGGAATTCTTTGCGAATACATATTTTGTATTTCGAGTAATTTGGTTTTGGACTAATTGTATTTTAAAAAATTGTATGTATGTTGTTTAGAAAACAATTTCACTTCTATATATATATATATATATATATATATATATATAGAAAAGTATTTAATATTTTTTTACTGTAATTGTTGATGGAATATCAACCTTTTTGCAAACAAATCTGTTCATTTCAATGCATGTCGTTTATAAACATCTTCAATTTTACTTATATGTAAAAATAAATTTTAATTTTAATAAATACGACTGTTTATAGTTGTAATTATTAATTTGAAATTATTTTTTTGTTAAATGTTACTATTTTTTATAAACAAACAATTTGAATTATTATGCACATTTTTATATATTAATACAGAAAACGTATATTTATCTATTTATTCATTATATTTAGTGACGTAATAACTTTTTTATTATTTTTGCATTTGTACAGCGTATCTAACAATGGGTTACAAAACCACTCCAGTCAAAAATGTTTTGGAATACCATTAATCCCCTGGTGTATCCTAAACTAAGTGCCAACACGCCTCTAGATACATAACAGCAGGACCAAGTGCACAGCGGTATAATTGGGCTTTTACTGGATTCCTGTTTACTAAATGGATGCTGGTATACATTCAAGATGCTTAAAAGGTATCTCAATGTAACTATTTACCATATGTAGACGGTTAAGCTTGTGGATTTGTCAACCGGCTTCAACTCTAAAAACATCAACTCGTCAATTCCTGTGAACACTAGCGTTGTTGTCAGAAAGCGGTCTTCTGGCCAAAAAACTTTACCCTCCCCCTCCCCAAGTTAAATTCACATCCAACAACCTTTTTGTATAGGAATTCTAGAAGCTATTAAAACTCGGAATTAATAAAAAGATAGCTCTACCACCAAATTGTGTTTTATGATATGTTATAACCACAACTACTTTTAATGTTTTATAAGAAATATCTTTAAGTAGTGGATATTTTAGTAAAACTAAACGTAGGCCCATATTTACTACCTGTAGAAAGAATTAAATCCATACCCACCCAAATCCAATTTGAGCGCTGTATCGCTAGACTACATCGGTAGGTTTCTTGGCTGACCACTGTTCACAAAAATTGACAAAACTGCCTGAATATTTATTAAGGTTATTTTTCTTGACCTAACAACTACCTATGGTATACGTATACCTATGTCCATGCTAACATTTATACAATAAGCTTAGAAAAGTGTTACTTTGTATCCAAATAAACACTTTATATTAATTTATTTTTAAATACTATATGTACTTTCATTTATTAAAATTAACCCATTACGTACTCTTAATTCTTCCACTTTTTTAGACAACTGACTTTCCAAATCGTCACATTTTTTATTCAGTTGACGCAACTGATCGGCAAACGAAGTTTTTTGTTGTTGATTGTTTTTTTTCAAGGTTTCCATGTCAATTCGTAATTGCTTAAATGTTACAAATAATTTGTTTAGTACAATGTATTAGTAAAAATTGGAATAAATAAAATAATTTTACTTTATTTAGCTTTGTAAATTAGAAGTAGTAAAATAATGAACTATACATATATTAATTATAGTAAAATAACTAGTAATTTTAAAATAATAACACAAAAATAACGTATTTTATTATAAAATAAATAGTTACATTACATTACCAATAGATCTATTAGTGTCCAAAAACCTCTAAAATTATGATTTTCGGAGCAAATAATGTTAAAACTTGTTAAATTATTTTACACTGTTAAAAATGTAATTCAAATCTTACATTATTTATTTTGCGCTCATTTTGCAAATGTTTTTCCAGTATATCAATTTTAGCAATACTGTGATATTTTGAAACGTCCTCAGCAATTGTAGTGTCTACTGCATATTTGTGTTGTTCTTGCTCCTTTTCCAAACAAAGTATTCGGTTTTGGAGCATAGTCATTTTACGATAAGTAGTATCGTATTGAATTGTTTTTTCTTTTAAATGACATTTGAGAGCCCTTACTTCTGTTGTTAAACGATCTACTAATTGAGGCATTTCCGATTCTTGTCCTATAGCCTAATGATTGATTAATTATATATTAAACCATATATATATATATATATATATATATATATATATATAATTCAATTTATTTAATTTATTTTTATATCATAAATATTTTACCAGAAATATATTTTAGCAAATGGACAATTAGTAAAACAAAAAAGAGTTTGTATTTAATGTGCTTAATCAAGCTTCAACTTATACTCACGCAGTTGCAGGTTTAGCGCTTTAATTATTTTCACAACTATTACTATATATATGTATGTATATACAAGTATGTATATATAAGCATTACTACACAAATGTTTTACTTTAAAACGTAAGAAACAACAAATTTTTTATTTAATTTTACTCCGATTTTAAGCATTAATAAGATTTTATATATAAAATTCAGTTTTCCCTTAGTTTTTTTTTAGTTATACAAACAAAATTATATTTTTGCTTTGCTGCCACAGTTTGTTGGAATCGTACCTTTTTGTCATAAAAAAAAATTTTTTTAACGCTTGTTACACTTATTAAGACATTAAAATATGCTGTATAAACATAGAAATAATGAAGAAGTGACTACCAACCTATATATATATATATATATATATATATCCTTAATTTACATTAGTTAACAAAATTTATTAGTATAAAACAAATTGGATATTATGTCTAATTTAAAAGTTTAATAGTTGCAAATCAATGAACGTAAATGAAAGATATTTAGAGTTAAAACTAACTAACTTTATTTAGTCTAACAGCTTGTAATTTATTTTGTCGTTGAACAGTTCGCAATTCTATGTTAACTTCTTTTAATTTTTTTTCAAGCATTTCAATATGACTTTGAGCACTAGCCAACGCCATTTGATTAGTTTCCCACATGTCTATAGCTGTACACTGAGCTCTATTTGCATTCAAAACTGCACAAGTGTTTGGATAAGCTTTATATGATCCGAGTGAATTATTAAATTTAGTCTGGGTACGATTTTTCTGTTTTATGAAATGAGTTCCTGCTGTTTTTGATGCATTTCTTTTATCTTAAAATTAATGATTACAAGTAAAATTCTCAATAAGCACTTAATAATATGTTTAAAATAAAATAATTAGCACAACTATTAATAAAAGTACAAATTTTTGCATAAAAACGTTTATTATAATAACAATTTAAAATATAATTAATAATCTTTTTATGTTATATCGGATAGATATTGATCAATTAGTTTATGTATTAATTAAAAAACATAATTACAATAATCAGTAAAAATGCTAATGTAAAAATAATAAAATTAAAAAATGTAATAATAATAATGAATTTATTTAAACATTTTAATTTTTCCTTACTGTTAAAATATTTCTCTGCACCAGCATAACATTTTTTATTCTAATCCCCCTTTACCTCACCATCCATTTCATTTTCCCCCCTGAAAATTTGAGACAATTTGAGAACCGAGTAGTAAAAGGCGTTTTGGCCTACTCAACTCGTGAAAAATCCTGAAATCCTGACAACCTTCATTTCAATATTTACCGGCTTTTGGTGTGTTTGTGTTGTAGTGTCAATAAAATTATTATTATTTAATATTTAAAAATCGGATTAATTTTTTTTTACATTTTAAAATTTGCTTGATTTGCTTTTTATTTATTAAAGTTATGTTGCATAAGTATCTGATTGTTTAGGTACTATATATATTTACCTTTTTTACAGTAATTTAATTATATACTGAATTTTATTTTAGCTGAAAATAGTTTTCTACATTAGGTTATTATTTTTTATCGAAGTTATGGATTTAAAAAAATATTATCTTGTAATATTGAATTTATGGTTTTATAGTATGCGTATTTTTTATAGTAATTGTAAGTAAGAAATGCTTTTTATTTTAGTTTTTATAATTTTTATATTTTGAAAAGCATTTTTATTATTACAAAAGATATTACCACGTTAATTTTTGTATTTAAGTAATTTATCTTCAAATATAAGTGGATGTACAATAAAGGTTTTATTCACTTTTGTATAATCTTAAATATTATGTAATTGTGATGATTAAATCTTTTTTTATATATTAATGTCATAAATGTTTATATATTTTTAATTAGAGCTTTGTATATTTTCAAGGTTATGGTTTTATTTTGTACCTATCATGAGTTCATTTTTAAGAATATCTTTTATAATTGACTTACCGTTTTAATTTTAATATATTTTAATATTAACGCTTGTATAATATAATTTTGAGATTTAAATGGTTTTTGAAATTCTAGCAATTTATAAATTTTTAATTTTCAAGTATGATTATTTTTAAAACCACATATCCGCATAGTGCGTCCTGGACACTATCTAACACACATTATGGACTGAGTACACAGTAGTACGATTGGGATTTTGTTTAGGTAGATAACTGGAAAAAATAATTTAAATATGTATAAAAGGTATTTTGAAATATACGTTGGGTTAAGGGAAAATTTAAGCAGTTTGGTTAATTTTTGTGAACAATGGCAGTGTTGCAAATATATCAATTTTTAGTCAATAATTTAACTTCCTTTTCTGGATTTATTGTGAATATGAGTTTTACTTCGGCTATAAGGTTAGAGAGAGATACTTTGCGAATACGGAAATAATAAACAGGCGATTATGTCACAATTATTTATCAGTTTATTTAATGCTATTTTTTTATTAAAGTAATGCTGAATAGTTAACATTTATTAGTTTTTCTTTGTTTTTTTTACACCTGTGATTACTTTTAGAATTGTTTTTGATGCAAATTATGTATTTGGAAGTTTTTGATATGTATTTTAGTCACAATTATTAATTTATTATATATACATATACATTCTTGTGATTACAATTTTTCTAATTTAAATGTTACAGGCATGATTAAAAAGTTAATACAATTTTTAAATATTAGTAAAACATGTAGGTTGAAGTTTATTAATGAAATAACATGTCTTATTAAATTTTAAAGTTGTACTTTTTAAGCATTTTTTTGTTAATTATAGCAAAACTATTAGCGTACTTTAAAAGAATGTATAATAGGTTAAAACATAATTTTACACTATTGTGAATATTTTTACCGGTGAATATAATTTAAATAATATTAATATTTTGTGTTGTTTGTAATCAATTTTTGTTTCTGTTTAATAAATAGGCATCGATATTTATATTGTACATTAAACTTAACATTTATAACATTGACTTTTTGCGGATATTATAAGAGACAACATAACTATGTATATTTTATCATTTACAGATTAAAATAAAGCCAAAAATGGATACTGGCACATCACATGGTTACATGTTATTGCGCGATCCATTAAAAAATAAAGTAGGAACCGAATTTATTTTTAATATATTGATTAAATAGAGTGTTTGTTTCAATTTGGAAGAAAGAATTTCAAATAATTTATTGGGATTGGTTCCTCCATTTGGTACATTCAATTCACATCAATCGTCTTCAACTTATTTGGAGCATGTTAGTATGGAACGCCTTAAACGTTTTGAATCCGATTTTGACAAATACGATTGGTTGATGCATTTGTATGACACAAACAGAGAATTATTTTTTTCTTTGTTATGCAAACATACTAATGAATTGATGCCGTTAGTTTATACACCTACAGTCGGTTTAGCATGTCAAAATCTTGGGTTGGTGTATAGTGAAGGAAGGTGAGTTAATTTTCAAAATGTGCGTATTTGTATGACTTCAAGTTGCATGATCTAATTTTATTTTGGGTGTTTTTAAAAAAACGTTTTAGAGGTTTGTTTATTACTATTAAGGACAAAGACAGAATTGCATCAGTTTTAAACAATTGGCCTTACAACAACATAAAGGTAAATGTTAATTCTTTTTGTTGATAATGCTTATTTATTTTATTTTTATGTATGCTTGGGATAACAATAATCTTAAAGAATTTAGTAATGCTTATACAATCTCGATTATTAATAATGGTAATGATCCTATTTCCATATCTTTTTGTAGAGCATTCTGAACTCAGCTAACTGTTCTGCTTTTAAGCTCTTTTGATTAAAAAATTATGTACTATTAATACGTTGACAATATTTGTAAACATTTTACAATTTGTTTGCAAAATATAACAACGTAAGGACACATTTATGTGCCTGGGTGGTCAAGCGGTACAGTGCTTGACTTGGACCTGGGTGGACATATGTTCGAACCCCAACACCTGCACTAAATGCGGGCCTTCTTTCGGTTTTGCTAAAATGCTTACTGGTGAAATATGTTTCCCGTGAAATAAATAAATAAACACAGATTGATAAACTTTTTTGTGATTTCAATTTTGTTGGGACTGGTGCTTGTAAGATCAATAAAACAATTTTAACAAACGTGTAATTTTCAGTTAAATGTATTAAATGAATATATGGTTTATTGGTTAGGATATTAAACTATTAGTTTATGAAAATATAAGAGTGGATTTAGATTCTATTGTAAACATTTGTATGAATGGGACTAGAATGACTGGTACGTTGTGGTGCTATGCTGTCGGTTATCTTAAAAGAATTTTGCAAAGAAGAGCACTTTGTGTATTTCATTTTATTGTTTTGAAAGGCTATATGCGTAACTGACGGTGAGCGTATTTTGGGTTTGGGAGATCAAGGTGCATTTGGAATGGGCATTCCAGTTGGAAAATTGGCGCTTTATACAGGTTTGGCTGGATTACCACCCGATCAATTGCTTCCAGTGTGTTTGGACGTTGGTACTAATAACGAGGTATTTGTTTGATTTTTTCACAGTTGCAAGTAATAATTTGTAGAGGGGCTGATTTTTGGTTTTTATTTATTTCAAATCTCATTGTTATTTTTGCATTACTGAAAGTTGAACCTATTTGTATTGTACAAAACGAAAATATTTGAGTTGTCTTTTGTTAAACGATTAAAAAACACTGAGTTAAAAAATTAACATTTTTAATATTAAAATAACGTAACATAGAACGAACTTTGTAAAACTTTTACTTTTAGCAGTTAAAAGAACACTTACTCGTAATGGTTTTGTATAAACTTTAAAATAGCATTCACATTACGAATTATAACAAATACCTTAAATACTTTCATTTTCGGGGATGCCAGTGATACTGAAGATTGGGATGTCTATAATCCTGAGGATTTAACTAATGCTTATAAAGTTTCATTTTCCAATGATGGTAATATTCCTTACTGTCACCTCCACCAGGCGCAATCTGGACTACGTGCATTTAAGCATGGCAGGGACCGAGTGTATAGTGGTATAACTGTGATTCCATTTTGGTGGATGGATGCAAACATACATCCAAGTTATTTAAATGGTATCTAAATGTATACGTATATTATATGTAGTCGTTGGGCTATGAAAAACAGTTGTTACAAAAACTCAGATGGCTTGGTTAATCCTTGTAAACAGTGGCACTTTCAGAAGGATGTTGTTTATTAACCAAGAAACTTTGTCATTTTTCTATATGCGTATAGCCATTAGGATCGATTGTACAAATATTGAAATAATAGAGGTGACAATGTCATCAACCACAGTAAAAAAATAAATCAATGTCATTTTGTGTTTTAATGATTGGAACATAAAAGTATACACGTTCTCAATGTTCTCACAATTTTCGACGATTTATTGAACACATACTACAGATTCACTAATCTTGCGCTTCAACCATTCATTTTTTTTAAAACGCACCTGATGAAGGCTAAAATTAAGTTTTAGAAATAATGTTAGTTTAATTGTCGAACCTAATTGGAATGCTTCAAAATGCGAATAAAAGTGCGTTTATTTATTGTGAATGAGTATTTTGGGTGAAATGATTTAATTGTATTTATTGAACAAATTTATTTCCATATTTTGCTCATGTTTAGTACTTCAAAAGTATAGAATAGATATTTCATCAACTTTATAATAATGTTATTATTATTTAGTTACAATATAGTAATCTATTATGAACTCCCTTGTTGAGAAAATTAATATTGCCAAACAGACAAGAAGATAGTTTTATTGGATAACGACCAAGAAGTAAGAGCAACATGATTCCAACGACGGGGGTTTGGCGAAATTGGAAGAGAATTTCCATTTTTAATTAAAAGTTAATATACAATCATATTGGACAATCTTGCATATCCCCATGCTTTTTAGATTGAAAGGGTTTTGGAATAAATAAATAATAATTCATTATGTATAAGCATTATTGGAGGAAATAATGTCTATGTTAAAATTGAAACAACTTTGGAATATTGATTAATCATTAATTGTAGATAGGATTTTTAATAGTTTGATATACAATATTTAATATTTTATTACATAATTGTTTATAAATACAACTTTTAAAGTAGAAAAATAATGAGAAAGTTATACCCATTACTCAATATCCACATGCAATTATTAAGCAGAAGTTACGTAATGATTAATTTTTTAATTTCACTCAAAAATATTGTTTTTACAACCAAAATGTGACAATCTAAATAAGTAGTGAGGAATATCAATAGATAATTTTAGAATTATAATTTTAAAATAATAATTTACTTAAGTAATGCTTATAAAGTCTCAATTTCGAATTATGGTGATATTCCTGTCTATTGTTATTCAATGTGGTACATCCTGGACTAGGTTCCCATATGCATTTAGACTAATAACAGCAGGGACCAAGTGTACAGCGATATAGCTGGGCTTCCGTTTTGGCGGGTGAGTGGAAGCATACGTCCAGGATACTTTAAAAGTAACTTAAGGTGTATGTATACCATATGTAGTTTTTGTACTAAAGGAGATAACCTTGACAAAAATTCAGGTGGATTCGTCAATCTTTACAATTAATGGCACCGTCCTAATGTTACCGTCTATTAGCTAAGAAACTTTATTATTCTTCCACTTTTGTAATGCTTATCAAGCCATCGAAGTCGAAACTCTACAAATATAGAAATAATGAATAGAAAATGTCATCAACCACAATGGGTGAATGAATGAATGACTGCAAACAAAAAACAACATTTATATTGGTGGTATAACATACATCTTTTTATACAACTCGTGAGTACAAACATGGATATGTCTTTAAATATTAATTATCACCAAGTTAAATTAGAAGGATTATTGACTTTTTTCTAATTTGAAATAATTGAAAAACTGTACAAAATTGATTTGTTAATGATAAAATGACATTGAAATTTAGGTCAATCAGATATATGTAAAATGGTTTTGTGAGGTGACTTGTTTGTATACACACACACTAACTCGGGTTATCATAATTTTGAACATTGATTTATTTATTTTTACTACTTTAAATGTTATACTGGAAACATATCTTTCAGCAGTGGACATTTTAGCAAAACCGAACGTGGGCCTGCATTTGGTTCTGTTGGTGTGAATCAAATTCATGTCTATCCAGGTTCGAGTCAAGCGCTGTACCGTAAATTTCTGATAAATATGATTACAAAACACTTTTAAAACTTTGTACAAGAAAGTTATAAAGATTTTAACAAGGAATTTGGCATTTAGAGTTTTATAATATTCCTCTACTTAATTGGAATACTAATGATCCTGATGATTTGAATAATGCTTATAAAGTCTCAATTTCCAATGATGGCGATATTCTTGACTGTTCCTCCTCCATGCGGCGCATTCTGGACTAGGTGCCTATATGCATCTAGACTAATAATAGCAGGCACTGATTGCACAGCGTTATAACCGGGATAAAAATGTATAAACGAAGTATGTCACGTACTATGTTGCACTATATGAAAACAAAAATATGTTAAGATAAGTTTATTTTTAATCTAATCGTTATTTGTAGAAACATTTGAACGATTCCACATATTTTGGATTAAGACAAAAACGCATTGCCGGCAAGGAATATGATGATTTTGTGGACAAATTTATGAAGGCGTGTGTACAAACGTAAGTGGTAAATGAATGCTGAATCTGCCGGTTATAATTCCGGTTGAGAAAGGAGGATAATTTGAGCACAAAATTAGCTACCTATCGAGAATTGATATTACTAAAGAAACAACAAGAGGAAACTATTTAATTAAACCACGGACAACAGGTGAAAGAATATCTTCCAATTAACTTATTTTCATCCTTTTCCAATTATACAAGTGAAACAATTATTAAAAGTTTATTTTTATAATAATAAAATCATTATTTTGGTTACTAGTTGATAGTCTATATAGAGTCGTTATTGTTCTAATCTTATTTACTGTTAACAATGCATATTTATTTCATGTGTCCTTTTATTTACTGTATAATGCATATGGTTTTGTATAATATACTTAATTATATCATTTAATAATACATAATATTATCTACTCAACTGATCCATACTGTTATATAAGAATAACTTATAATCTCAATAATGTGAGATAGGCTGATGTTTCTATGTTATCTCTCGTTCCAATAATAATAAATACTCTTGGAATGCCAATAATTCTGAGGATTGGAATAATACTTATAAAGTCTCAAATTTCAATGATGGTGACTGTTCCTCTATGTAGGCATCCAGACTAATAAAAACAAGGACCGTATACTGGGTGCTAGTATACACCCAATATGCCTAAAATGTATCTCAAGGTATCCATTTATTATATGTAGCCGGGTTAGGTTTATGTATCTGTGAACTGGTGTTAACCCCTAATTCCTGTGAAGACGATTATTTTATTAATTCCTGTGAACACAGGCGTTGTTATAAGAAAGCGGTCTTCTGGCCAAGTATCTTCATTTATCCCTCATCCAAGTTCAATTTGCATCCAACAACCTCTTCGTTTAGGAATTCAGGATGCTACATGAACTTGGAACTAATAAAGAAGTGGCTCTGTTATTAACTTTTGTTGTTGATTATATGGATATAGTTTACAATTTTTCTTTCTGCCTTTTCATTTATAAAATTTGAATTTATTTTATTGGTGATGATTATTTCAGTTATGGAAAAAATGTTTTGATTCAATTTGAAGATTTTGGAAATCAGAATGCATTTCGTTTGTTGCATCAATACGCTCAAAATTATTGCACATTTAACGACGATATTCAAGTAGGTGATATAAAATATTTATTTTATTTAATCACGTATTTGGTAGCCTATTTATATATAATGAAATAGCCCAAGGGTGTTGGGGGAATAGTAACGTTTCCTGGTTAATAGACTGCGCTACTATTCATAAAGATAGTCTAATGTTTTCTATTGGTTTATTTTTCTTAGAAGTAGCCTCATTTGATTTATGTTATACATTTAGATAGGTTATCAGTATTTTGGGTTTATTGTAGCAAATCAGATAGGAAAATTAATTAATTACAATACTTTATAGCAGTCGGTATTTGTTGCATATCTTAAACATGTTTAATCCTTACTGCTTTCGCAATATTTGCAAAAATAATTTCTAATTATAACATAGAACAGCATTTATTCCAGTAATAAAGCATAATACTTTCATTTATTAGAACTTTAAAAAAGAATTTGTTTTAAAAACGTTAATTTTATTATATATATACAGGGGCTAAAATAGGAGCTGTCAAAATTAGCATATTGAAATTGATTGACTTTCCTTACATCAC
>JAKXYG010001176.1:0-120000 GCA_025895645.1 Cardicola forsteri
GAACTGACAGTTGTTTTCCAATACATCACACTATTAAATATGAGATGCGGTTTTCAAACATTTTTGATATGGCATTTTGGGTTAATCTTAATTATATTGTAGATTTCTAACATTGTGTTTTAATTTAAAAAAATTATCACGTTTAAAACTGTTTTCTTTGTTATTATTATTACTTCTTTTAATATTATTAGTAATAGTATTACTATTTGTATTTTATAGAATTGAAAATGTTCAATGTATTTCTAGTAAAGTATTTAAGCTAACTGCAATAATAATGATAACAGTAATAATAACTATAGTGATCAATTTCCCAAATTACCCAATAACTATACTTCTGTTTTAACGAATGATTTTATGCGTGGATAGTAGCATTACGATAATGATACAGTGGTACTCATTTGCTCAATAGCTTAGAATCATCCTAAATATGAAATAAGAATGAAATATATTATTATCATTGGTTCGATGTTCGATAAAATATACAAGTGAACAGTACAAGGCTCGCCATTGAATAACGACAGCAGTATTCCATCCCATACTGACTAATATTGTTCTAAAAATTGTCTCATTGAAACTGAGGATTGTGCATTCCACAATTAATTAAATTGTATAAAAACAGATATGAAGAAATTGAGGTTGACAAACATTCGCACTGTCAACCGAATCAAATGTTGATTCGAATATATGACTTGGCAAATGCTGAGTAACTTTGAAAGCAAATGATTGATAGAAGAATCCGCAAAAAAAAACAGATATTGGAGAAGATAAATGTGGATTTATGCTTGAACCTAGTACAAGTGATGCTAATTTTTCTCTCACAACAACAATAGAAAGACCTCATATGGTGTTTATTGATTTAAAAAAAGCATACAAGACAGGGGGCATGAGAAAAAACGGTGCCTATGAAAAGTACATGAAGATATGTATGATGACTCAAAAACATTGGTAAAAACCTGTGACGGGCTGACTGATAAAATTTTACTAAAAGTTGATCTATATCAGAGTTCAGCACTAAGCCCATATTTGTTTAATCTACCTATTGATGTGCCAATAAGAAATATTGAGATGGAATCTCCATGGTGTATGTTATTTGAAAACGACATTGTCTTATGCAGTAGAAAACAAGAGGGCTTGGAGGGACGGTTAGAACAATGAAGAAAGGCACCGGGAGATCAAAGTTTAAGAATCAACAAGATAAAGAGTGTATATAAACACAACAAAAGAAAATGGGAGAGAAATTACAATGGAACACCAAGAATTGTTGAGAGTGAGAAGGTTTAAATACCTTAACTTATTGCTAAAAGAGAATGGAGATTTGAATGCAGAAATAGCGCATAGAATACAAGCAAGATGGTAGAACTGGAGGAACTTTACAGAAGTTCTGTGTGACAGAAGGTTAACAGCAAGGACAAAAAAGTAAAAATTTTAAGACCGCAGTAAAACTGGCATTTATTTACAAATCGGAAACGTGGAGTATTAAGAAAACTTAAGAGGAAAACCTGAATTCAGTAGGAATGAAGATGCTTTGATAGTCGTTGGGAGTGTCCAAATTAGACTGAATAGAAAACGAAGTTGTTAGAAGAAAACTGAAAGTCATCGTAGCTCATAAGAAAATTCAAGAAAAAAGGTTAAAGTGGTACGACCATTATTAGGACGACACCGAACCACGATCGATAAGTGACTCAACGGACAAATTATAATGAAGTCCGATTGTGGGACAGACAGCCAGTGGAGTGGATAACAAGCCCACCCCTATATATATGTTATGTGTAATTGGTAATATTTGATTCTGGTCTAAACGTGTTTTGACTTCTTGTTTTAAACCCCGGGAGTAGTGGGTTAGCAAGTCGAGTATTCAGACAATAAGTAGCTCGGTTGAACACTAATCGGCCCAACACCCAGGCATAACAACCATATTCTATGTAGATAAGAGAACTACGTTACAAGACGAATAATGGCATTGAAAGTGGAAAGTCAAAGAAACTGTGATCGACCAAAGAGAAGATGGGTGAATTGCGTAAAAACCGATGTGACAGAAAAGGAACTAACAAACGTTGACGCTACGATCAAATACAAATGGAAAATGCTGAATAGAAACAGTAACCCGTCATAAAAGAGGGAAAAGTTGTAAAGAAAGAAAAAGATTACTCGAAAGATAAGTGTTATATCCATTTGTATCCACAAGGTGTGCAAATATTCCATTGTCACTTATTATACTGATTTTTGTATATCAAACACTAATATTTGTTCTGACTATTACTTCCATGACGTTAATTGCCAAAATGTTGATTTATTATAATTTCTGTCACGGTGTTTATTTTTGTACGAAGATTAGTCTGCTTAGTTTGATGTCAAACTACACGCTGTGTCCACTACTGAAGGATGTTTCTTGTAAAGCTTTCAAAGTAATAAACATAAAATAAAATGAAAAATAAATATCCACATATTAACTGATAAAATTACAAATTAGTTAAAAAAATTACTAACAACATAGTGACTTGGAATACAAATTGCTTTTAGGGAAGACTGAAATTCATATACTAAATTGTTCGTAACACAGTCAATGGAAAAGCGTTCAATTTACGTATTTTTAAGTTTAAAATAATGTCAAACATAGGAGTAAAATATTGCATTCTAGAAAACAACTTACCAAAAATTGTCAACGTACTTATAACAAAAATACCGTGGTGCAAAATTATGTGGTTCAGGTTGTGGTAACAAATTTCGTACAATACGGAATGCATTATTTGACACAAATTTTTAAATAAAGTAATTGAAAAACGCAAACAAACAACAATTATTATTAAAAGGAAGGTCACTGGTTACAATATTTGGAATATTTGTATTATTATTAGTAGTAGTAGTAGTAGTAAAAGTAGTGTTACTGAGGTTACTGGTCATAATATTTGGAATATTTGTATTGTTACAATTATCTCATCATGCTCAATGTATGTCCAATAAAGTATTTAAGCTAACTGCAATAATCATAATAATAGTAATAATAAAAATAGTAAATACTTGCCCAAATAACCCAATAACTATACTTTTGTTTTGACGAGAACATGGAATGCTTTTATGCGTGGATAGTAGCATTACGATAATGATGCATTGGCACTCAATCACTCAATAGGTTTGAATCATTCTCAATATTCATTAAAATTAACTAACATGGTTCGATGTTTGATGAGAAACACAAGTCACATTTTCCAATCAGCAGTTTAAAATGGGTTCGGTTGACAGTGTGAAATTTTATCAACTTTTATTCATTCATATCTCTTTTTACACAATTTAATTCATTGTAGATTGCACTATCTTCAGTTTCAATGAGACAATTTCTACAACAAAAAATGTGTTGTCAGTATTTATTCCACAGTTATTGTTTACGCAATCAGCATAGCTATGTGCCTATGGATGCTGGACACAATGTTTGGAATTACAAATTATTTCAAATATTACAAATATTTCATAATGCATTATCTTTACTAAAGTATTGAAGTTAACTGTACTAAGTAGATGGAATGCTTTCATGCGTGGATAATGATGAATTTGCACTTAGTAGCGGAATAAGTTTGAATTATTTTGAATATAAAATTGAATAATTGACTTTCCTGGTATGGAATTTATTATTATTATTATTATTATCATTATTATTATTATTAGTATTATTATTGGTTGGATGTTTCATGAGAAACACAAGTAGACAGTACATCTTAGCAAAGTCAACCAAGGCTCGCCATTGGATAACGGCAGCAGTACTCCATCCCACACCAAAATTCGCCTTCAGCACTGTACCACTCAATCAACCGGCAATTTGCTACAAGCCTGATTCCAGTCCCATCAAAGTAACCATGCATTGATTAACAAAAAATTGATTGTACAGAATATGTTTATTTTGTATATTTTTATTAAATGTTTACACCAAATAATAATTCATACAAAACATTTTTTCTTCCAACATACTCTGTAACAGCAATCATCATTGTAGTTGCAATTATCGCCTCTTTCGTTACATGACATACATGTGTAATTTTTGTTACTAATAAATCCACAATTATACGGAGCACAACATAATGAAGGGCGCATGTCCATATCACATGTACTGCCTTCCGGTAGACACTGAGCTAATAAACAAAACAAAAATATAGAATAGCAAGTAATTAGATTAGTGCAAAATTATAAATCATGACTCAATTGTAAAACATTTGTACACGTACTATCATTGACTGATCTTGCTAGAAAAGTGTTCAGTAAAACGATGGCCACAACAAAAGGTACAACCAAGTTGAACATTGTCAAAATTCAAACGAAGCGACAGTTTGTTATCGATACGTTCATTCATCGTCTCTTGCATTTAAATACCTGCAATGCGAAGTCGGCTGTCCAATAAGTGGAATCAGGTAAGGCACATTCAATCATTAATCCAATGTTAAATGTACTTTCAATTCTGAGCTCCAATTATAACTTATTGCAAATTTGTGGTGTCATTTTATTGGCCAAGCACTATACACATATGATTGGTTCATTGATCCTTGTCATATATTTTCAACATATTTCCTCTCCACACTAAATCACCAATGCTCAATAATTCGTTTTGTAATAGTATTTTTAAATTATGAAATGCAATTAACAAAAATTGTAGTGCCAGTATCGTAATTTATTGAAAAATATTTTTGTTTCCCAGTTTTCTTATTATTATTCAAAGAATTATTTATTAATAGAGTATTGAATAGAGATTATTCTTTCCAAATTATAATATCGATATTGTTTTGTATTTTCTTATTTTATTTCTTTTTATTATTATTATTGTTATTAATGTTACTATTATCAGTATTACTATTTTTATCAATTTTTAAGATTTGTGTATCCTGTTGTGATTAATACAAGTCTATTTTGTAATTAAGTTGTAACTGTTTTTGTTACTCCATACGGTTTGATTTCTTTTCACACTGTTAGTGGGTATGTCGTCTAAGAAAATATGTCAGTGGATGAATGTTGCTTTTTGATCATGACAGAAGGTCAATTCAAGTGTGTGTATGTGTGTGGAACTTACATGTTACGGGCTGCTAACCAATTTTAAATTACTATAACTGTTAAATTATAAAAGTTGCAACTTGATATTTTTAGAAATACATTGATTATTAAATCTTGACTTAATATAAAAACATAAAGTATTAAGTTTTTCGTAATAATCGTATCAAAATATGAATGCTAATAGTAAATGTATTAAAATTAAAAATAGTCAATACAATTATGCATTATAGAAACTATGAAATAAACAGACACAAACCACGTTATATTCCACAACCACGTCAATGTATACTGTTGCGGTTTTTGGTGCAGTAAAACAATATATAAAATATTAACAAAAATTGACAATTGTAAATATTAAAATACAAACATATTAAAATAAGATTTTCAAAATAATATAATCAATAAAATATTTGTTAAATAATAGTAACACTACAACTAGTCTCCCCTGAAGAGTAACTACAAGAAAGTCTTTAATATGTAAGTAAACAAGCGTAGCGTAATAACGTTAAGCACAAAAGGAAATAATAATAACAATTTTGACTTATTCGGGGCAAAATTCTGCAAGGTGCAATAACCAATGTATTCGTCTTTTATTGCGGATTGCTTGTTTAGGCAAATCCGCATATATTGTTTTGACCATTCGTTGCGTTATCGCTGTCCGTAAAAACCGTAATATTGGGAGATGTGTACAGTAGCAAAGGTAGAGGGTCAATGTCTAGAAAAACCGGTTTCAGTCGGTCGATGTTTACCAAAACGGAGATTTGTGAAATGGTTCTCGTTTTGTTTGATCACATTGAATGGATCGTCATATGAGGAAGTTAATGGTTGAAATATGTAATCTTTTCTTAGGGAAACATGGCTAAACAACTGTAAATCTTTTGCGTCGAGGTTCTGTACACTGCACCAACTTTGGATATTGTCTTTCGTTATTAATGCGAATTTGTGTTGTGTGTGATACACTGTCGTGTGAATACGATTGATGCTAGAACGCTTAATACACTTTTCAAAAAAGAGGAATTTGAATTGACTACCTCGAACTATTGTTACAATAGTCGGTACTCCAAAATTGTCTATTTATGTCTGCACAAACATTTCGGTTATTGTCTGGGCAGAAATGTCGGGTAATGAACAAACTAAGGGCCACCTAGTAAAACGATCCAAGCTCGTGAAAAAATATCGTTGATTTTTAAAAATGGGTAACGGTTCCACCATGTTTATGGTACATAAACAAATCGTGCATTTGGTTTTAAAAATGCCCAACTGGGGATTTTATACATAAAGATTCTTTACATTTTTGACATTGTCCGTATTGACGTATCCATTTGGAAATATCCAATTTTATTTTAGGCCAAACGTAACGATCACTGATACGCTTTTCGGGGTTTCTAGTGTCGGGATATAAATGTCATGAAAACGATTAAATATTGATTTATAAAGTATACTAAGCACAAAGGGTTTAGGTCTTTTGAAGTTGATTTAAATACGCTGTTAGTTGTTGATCATCTAAACGTTGTTTTCCTAATAGTTTTATTGTACGCTTGTGCTGTGGGATATTTGACCTTTCCAAAAGCGCTTGTTTGAATGTATCATATGTTGTTATCTCAGGGCAGTTAATAATAAGTTCTCGAAACGTTTGTTTTATATGGCTAAGCAGCTGTCCTTTAATGGGCTTGAATCTCAGAAGAATATATATTCAATTTAAACAAACCAGAGTTTTGGGTTGTCCGTATTAAAGGGTTGCATATAAATATAGACTAATAATTGTGGACTTTAATAAATTAAATCGTTCCCAGGATTTATATTACTTTTAAATATTGTTAATGCGATTAATCAATATAATGATACTATAAAAAATATTAACGTACATAACAATAATAATAATAATAATAATAATAATAATAATAATAATAGTGTGTTCACTGTCGTTTCTACCAATTCAGTAATGCATTAATTGTTAAATCTTGACTTTATATAAAAGTAATTAATTAATCATTTGTTAAGTAAACAAAAGTAAACTAACAAAATAAAGTTATTTCTTATTTATATTGCGTTCTCTATACAATGCCAAAAATAAAATGCATTAATGTCGATAACTTGTTTTAAAAATTTCACAATCTACCTTCACACACAATTTTTTTTTCATTTTTGTACTGCTATAAGCTGCCATCTCCAACTCAAATTATTAATAATATTCAACTATATGGCACATATGGAGAATGTGCCAACTAATTAACTTAATATTATTATTATTATTATTATTATTATTAAAGAAACAAGAAATATTTTTATTAATCTGAAATTAGATTGCTTTGCACTTTTGTTTTATATCATTTTGGAATCACAATTTAGAATCCTTGTGCTTTATTAATTCGGATTCATTTTGTCATTCCGGTAGAGTAATTAATTCTAATCCGATAAAGTCCAGTTACGCAACAAGTAAGATAAAAGCTAATTATGTGTCCTTAATAGTAAATCCGTTATTAATTACATGTGACACAGTCACTATTAATATAACTGTATAGACATCTACACATAATACTAATAAGTGAAATAGATGCTAACATTATATGGTATTAATACCTCGAGATGTTTTATAAATTTTAATCAATATTTCGATATCACAATATGGTACGTTTTTTAGCAGATTTTGTAATTCAATGTGAAATACAATATTGTCTTTTATTAGTAGCTTGAGTAGTTGCATAGTGTTTGACATTGGTTGTTTTCAACATTTGGTGTTAATTTTGGTTTCAATGATACCCAAAGTATCCAAACTGGGCATTCCATTATGCACAAAATAAGTGTGCAAAAAAAAGTTACCGATTTATTTTATCAAAAAAACCTCTTTCTAATGCTCAATTAAGTGCATTATTTAAAGTGATATTATACTGATATTAACTGATAAAATTACAAATAAAAAAAAATTACCATCAACAGTAGTAACCTGGATTACAAATTGTATTTAGGGAAAACTGAAATTAATGTACAAAATCGTATGTAGCACAAACAATGACATGGCTTTCAATTTACCTATTTTGAAGCATTAAGGTAAAATGTTACCATCTGTAAAATACCTACTAAAATATTGTCAACGTAATTAAAACAAAAATGTCGCGTTACAAAATTATGTTATTTAGCTCGAGGTGGCGTTTATCGTGCAATGTGGAATGCATTATTTGACGAGAATTTCAATATAAATTCAAACTCAAACAAACAAAATGTTTTAGGAGTAAGGTTTTTAAATAAACAATTAAGATTAAATGTTTCTATAAAAACGTAACTAATAACAATTGAAAATTGTTATCAGTTCGGTTAAACACAAAATCATATTCGGTACATTTATATACTACTTAAATACTAAAAGTAACAAAACAATTACAATTTATATTTCTGAGCACCTACATGTTCCACGATGACTACTTAATATCAACAACGTCGGACAATTATGCTAACAGCTTCCCTAAGTGATCCAGTATTTAAAAAGTATCAAGTTTTGTTTTTGTTTAATTCCGCATTGTATTCTTCAATTAATATTTTATTGTCTCTTCTAAAATTATTATTAAACAAATTTTAGGTGCATTATTCTTCATCCTAATACTAACTCCATGAATATAATAGACTGAATATCCAGAATATAATATTAATGTATCTAAACTCGCAAATTATTATTAACCTATCTATTGGATCTTGCTAAATACCAAAATATATTAATTGCATCTTTTCACGTTTCACTAAATTAGTTCTAACTATATAGTACAAACAGGGAACGATCAATTTGGATATTTATATAAAAAGTTTTATTTTTGTCTTTAGAATATATTATTTAGCATTTAAAAATAATAAAAACATTTTGCAATTTATAAACTTGTTTTGTAAATAAAAGTTATCTTTTTAATTTAATATAACAAAAACAATAACTGTCTGCAATATTTAAACTGAAATTATTTCGCAATGGAAAATTTAAATTATTTTAATTTTTAATATAACTATTAAATTATTTTTTTTAATTTTATACTTACTAAATTATTATTTTTTTACAAACAAATATTATTTTTTCTAAAAATATGTGCCTCATATAAACAAAGAATTTTGCAGCAAACATTTGATTAATTAAATAAAAACAAATTAATAAAAATTTAATATAAATAATTATAAAATTACCTTGTTTGATAAAAATTGATACAATAAAATACTTAATTGAATAAATAAGGTCAATGTGGCCAGTTTGACAATTTTGTCTAGTTTTGTCTATCAATTAACATAGGATTATGCTAAATTTTTATTAACCAATTTAATTAAATTAAGTCAAATTTTATATTAAAAACTGATGGATGTCCAGCAAATCTTGACACTTCGTAAAATAAACATGTGTATGTAGAAAATAATATATAAATAGATTTACAAGCGAAATGTATGTTAATTTTATTATTACAAAATTAAAAAGAAATTGAATAATATAATTGAAGGAAGAAAACTAAGAAAAATTTTAATATCGGATTTTCAAAAATGTATAATTTTTCATTTGGGATAATTTATGTTCTATTTAGCTGTTCACAAATATCCAGATTAATGTAGTTTACCAAAAAGTATGAAATTTGTCTTGAATGATTTTAGAGGAAGATGGAATTGAAAATATGTGTGCTTTTATTCACGGATTTCGCAGTGAACATTCCAAAATCAAGTGTTGTGGATTTTGCTAAAGGTTACATTTTTTTTGCAAAATAAGTTGCTTACGTACGTTTGATTCTCAACATCCCGGAATTAAGTGTTATTAATTTCATGTTTGTTTTTTTAAAGGGTAGGTTAACAAGTTGTAAAATAACGTATTACTTATAGAGAACATTGTTTCTGCTATGAAAAATCTAGTTTCAAAGTATTTTATTGGTACCTTCATAGACTGAGATTTGAAGTGGTTAGTAGAAGTTGTAAATGAATGTTCCTTAAATTGTTGATATTATACAATTTGTAACTTTTTCTTTACATATTCCTGTATTTTAGTTAATAAAATGTTTTTTAACGACTTATGTGCTTTTGATTTAAGTTTTAGTAAATGGTAGTATTATGCTTTATGTTGTATGTTATAATTAGAAATTATTTTTGCAAATAATGTTACTTGATGTTTATTGCTAAAGTATTATCTTAGGTATGTATTTGCAAGAGTTAAATATCTAAGATAAGTAACTAGAATAGGATGCTACAAAGTATTACAGTGCTTCCATTTTCGCACGTCAATCATTATAAATTGAAAGTGTGAATGAATTCCATGTACCCTTACAGGTTAAGTTTTTGGTATCAATAATTGACCTTCCTGTAGGCTTGCATTCAACCTTATTTTGCATTTAATATAGAACATCTATATTATTTAAATCTATTTTAGCAAGTTATACTAATTTTATATTTTTTTTATTGGTTGGTGATCACGTGGTCACCTCTTCATTATTTCCCATATTTATACGACATAGCAAACGATCGATTTCGATGGCTTGATAAGCGTAACACAAACGTAGAAGAATAACAAAGTTTCTTGGCTGGTAGACGGCATCCTTGTGACGTCGCCACTGTTCGCAAAGATTGACGAGGCCGCCTGATTTTTTGTCAGGGTTATCTCCCTTAGCCCAAGGGCTACATATGGTATACGTATACCTTTAGATACCTTTTAAGTATCCTGGGTGTATGTTCGCACCCACCCGCCGTAGCGGAAGCCCAGTTATACCGCTGTGCACTCGGACCCTGCTGTTATTAGTCTAGATGCCTAGAGACACCTAGTCCAGGATGCACCACGTGGAGGATTAACAGTCAGGAATATCACCATCATGGGAAATTGAGACTTTATAAGCATTACTCAAATCCTCAGGGTCAGGTTGTTTTTGAATTGCATTGCTTTACAGAAAATTGCTATCTAGAAACCATTAAAATTTCAATATTGCTTTATTAAAACAATTTTTTTTAAATTGTGTCTAAAAAAATATTTCAGTGAATACAATGATTATAAGATAATTTCTGCATTAAAATGCAGCGTTTAAGAAATACAAATTTATAGTAGTGAAAGATATTTTAGAAAAAATTTTAAGTACATACATAAATTAATAATATTAAATAATGAAAGGTATGCACTGGTGATAATTGCAAACAAGAATGAAACAGCTGTACAGAGCTCGTGGTTGACTGAAACCAAGTTGATTAATTGATGCGACTTTATCTATTTTTGTTTATTTTCTCTTGCGTTTAAACACTTGCAATGCGAAATCAGCTGTCTAATGATTTAAAAAGTAATATCTGCTTTTCTTTGTTGCTTTTAGTATTTAAGTAGTATACAAACTAAGGGGGAGACCGACCCCTACTTAGGGTGTCTACAGGTGGCGGACATTGGAGTGACGTTTAGCAATAAAGGTTAACTGTGAATAAGGCTGTGCCAAATAAACTGCCGTGGACCAAACGGATACTCAGGTGTTAAGGTCGTTAACGCGTTGAGTTGAAGGCGACAATGGTTATCGGTGTCACCCTGAGTATTATTACCAAGAAGCCTTAATTAGGGACAGCACTGCTTGCTCCACCCGGAGAGGGGCCTAGAAAAGGTGGTTTAAAAATTGCTCGTCTTCTCACCAGGATGGCTGGCTGCAGCTAACTGGTCTATATACTCGCGATCAAAACTCTTACAAAAATCAATTAAATGCCGTGGTCAACAGGGAAGATGCTGATGACCAAATTAAAAAAACACTATTCTCAGCTCAAACAACGCAAAATGTGACTCGCGACGTTACTGCATGATCTGTGAATATTACTCGCGATAATGCACCGGTTATTAAATCTAGGATTTGCCCGTTAAGATCAAAATGTCCGCTTAACGTTAGCTCATGAAACGTGCGCTCACTGTCGACAATCACTGCGTTCAGACTATTTCTACGGTTGACACGGTGAAAGATCTTGGTGTGACTTTCAATTCATCCCTTAGCTTCTCCTCACACCATAATAGAGCATCGTTAACCTGCTATCGACTTATGAACTTTTTTAGGCGTAATTTAGGAAATATTCCAGCTAGCTGTACCCGACTTCTTTATCAATTATACATTAGGCCGCATCTCGAATATTATATTCAAGTAACGTCGCCTATCTTAAGGGCAGATATAGTTAAACTTGATAAAGTTCAAAGAAGCTTCACCAGACTCCCACGTACCCTAAAGTTTCTTCCTTACCCCAAGCGAATGGAAGCGTTTCGTCTCTTCCCACTAAAAGATAGGAGACTCCGGGGCGACCTAATTCTAGTTTTCAAACTCTTAAACTCTACCCATTTTAAGCACATGTTTGCCCTCTCCCATGATTCCCGAGAGGACACCCTCTTAAGCTCTCCAAGCCGCGAGTTCAATCCCGACTAGGACTTCATCATTTTTCGTTTAGAGTTGTCACCGCATGGAATAATCTGCCCCCGCATGTCGTTTTAGCCCCTTCCCTTCAGGCGTTTAAATCTGCATATGACAAATTTTACCTTCTCAAGTTTACCTAACGATTTTCTTTTGTAATTTACTTCTATCTTTTATTGTTCATTGATGCTTGATACCTTGAACAGAGTATTGAAAGGAGTTTTTCTCCTATTTAACTCTTGTACAAACCTGAATAAAATACTTAATTGAATAAATAAGGTGTTTGACAATTTTGGTAGTAGATTGAGTACTAATGTTTTTTCTATCAATTTACATAGGATTATGCTCAATTTTCATTAGCCAATTTAATTAAATTAATTCAAGTGTTATATTAAAAACTGATGGATGTCCAGCAAATCTTGAAACTTCGTAAAATAAACATGTGTATGTAGAAAATATTACATAAATGGACTAAATGGATTTACAAGCGAAACGTATGTTTCTTTTATTATTACAAAATGAAAAAGAAATTGAAGGAAGTAAACTAAGAAAAATTTTAATATTGAATTTTCAAAGAATGCATAAAGTTGTCCAATAAGACATATTCAATCATTATTTTTGTAATTAATGATGTTTCAAATCGGTGGTCTAATTAATGTCACATTACAACTTATTAACAAACTGTTGTGTAATTTTATTTGCAAAACACGGTACACATTTTATCTGTTCTCAGTACCTTGCCACCTTTTTAGAAATATTTTGACCCTATATTAAACATGTTGCTAATTAGATTTTTATGCAACTGGATTTACGTGTAAATTGATGTAACGAGAAAAACCAATCAGAATGATGTAAACTCTGAAGAACAAGCTACATGAATGAACACGTTGAGTACTGACAACAGTCACGATAACGAAGATATATTTCGTAAAGTTTACCATGGAACACGTAAATTTTGATAACTGTTAATTGTATACAATAAGGCATTTTATGCTGTCAAATTTTGTTTTAATTAGTATTTATTTTTAAATAACTATAATCATGATTGCAATAAACAATATATTCTATTCTACAATTATTTACTAATTTTTGTTTTTAACTTACGAAACAGTGCTAAATTTTTTGATTTTTTTAGCATGAATAAACAATTGATTTTTCCCAACAAATCTGGATTTTGACAGTTAAAATAGGAGGATGTATATTCATGTGTATTCATTGACGAGGCCGTCCGATTTTTCGTCAGGGTTATCTTCCTCAGCCCAACGGATACAAATGGTATGTATATACTTTTTTAAGTATCTTGTGTGTATGCTTGCATCCACCTCGAAAAGCGGGAACCCAGTTATACCGCTGTGCACTCGGTCCCTGCTATCATTAATCTAGATGCCTGTTAACACCTAGTTCAGAAGAGGAGGAACAGTTGGGAATATCACCATCATTCGAAATTGAGACTTTATAAGTATTACTCAAATCCCTTGGATCATTAACATACCAAGCACCTTCAATAGTTGAATATTTTATTTATCTCTTCATAGTCCTTTTGATTCAAAGCACACATACATATATATATATATATCGGGGATGCTAATGATCCTGAGGATTTGAGTAATGCTTATAAAGTCTCAATTTCCAATGATGGTGATATTCCTGACTGTTAGTCCTCCACGTGGTGCATCCTGGACTAGGTGCCCCTAGGCATCTAGACTAATAACAGCAGGGTCCGAGTGCACAGCGGTATAACTGGGCTTCCGCTACGGCGGGTGGGTGCGAACATACACCCTGGATACTTAAAAGGTATACGTATACCATATGTAGCCCTTGGGCTAAGGGAGATAACCCTGACAAAAAATCAGGCGGCCTCGTCAATCTTTGCGAACAGTGGCGACGTCACAAGGATGCCGTCTACCAGCCAAGAAACTTTGTTATTCTTCCACGTTTGTCTACGCTTGTCAAACCATCGAAATCGATCGTTCTACATGTATAAATATGGGAAATAATGAAGAGGTGACCACGTCACCAACCAAAATGAATGAAAAAATATATTTCGCAAGAGTATTATAAATGCACAGTTTATATTTTATTATAAGCGTTGAAGTAGCTGTTGAAGTTCAGTCACCAAATTGTCGATCGGCACTTCGTGTTCCGCGCGACTTTGAATATTTCTCACCTTGACCACACCGCGAGTCAGTTCGCCATCACCCAATACGACGGCCAAAGGAATACACATCGATTCACAATATTGCAACTGATCGAGCATCTTGGGATTGTTCTTGTGAGACATGGTTGTCTAAAACATCAAAAACACCGAATAACTATGTCAAATTGACTAGCAATCAAATGTTCAACCTCAAAAAAATCGAAATAAACTTTATGAGTAAATTTAGAAGCATTAAAATGTCAATAATCCTTAGGATATATAAGTTGGTAGCTAAGTCAACTCATAATTCCAACTTTGAATAGCTTCCCGAATTCTCATACGAAAAGGTTGTTAGATGCGGATTGAATAAATGAAGTTTTTTGCCTAGAAGGCCGCCTCCTTGCAACGACGCCAGTGTTAACAAGAATTGGCAAGGCAATGCTCTTAGGGTTGTCGCACCCATTCACTATACGGCAATCCAGTGAAACCCCAGTTATACTGCTGTGCATCCGATCCCAACTGTTATTAATATATATGCCCATAGGCACCTAATACAGAAAGCACCACACGGAAGAGGAACAGTCAGGAATATTACCATCAATGGAAATTGAGACTTTATAAGCATTACTTAAATCTTCAAAATCATAATCATCCCATAAAGACTCAATTTCCAATAATAGTAATAATTATGTTTCCATACCACGCACATGGAACATCATGGACCTAGACCAGAAACCAAGTGCACAGCGATGGCGGTGATGGATGTGGAAAAAAAATCAGATAAAAGGTATCTAGAGGTATAAGTATACCGTATGTAGTCGTTGGATTACAAGAATCAACTGACAAAAAATCAGACGATTAAGAAACTTTGCTACAGCAATAAAAGTTAGTGGCAATGCCACATCTTCATTAATTCCAAATTCGCATAGCATCTCAAATGATCCCTTTCCATTGTTCGCCATTTTCTGAGGCGTGTAGGGTTATGTCCGTCCATCGACTTAACCATTGTTTCCAAGATAAAGTGCCGGCCAAGATTGTGTGAGGATCATCCAGAACAGCATCCATCCAAGTACATTTCTGACCACCTTTCCTCTTCTTCCAGTCGGTATTTAAACAAGCCAGGATTACGATACGTCAGATTGCATCAGGATTTCTACGAAGAATGTGTCCAAACCAGCGCAATCTTCGTTGTCGCGATACCACTGAAGGAAAATCATGAAATTGAAAGTCATTTCGAATTTGGCGGTTACTAATCGTCTTCATCCAATCCCAGTAAGAGTCTACGTTTCAACTACGTAGAGAAGTACTGTGCAAACCAATAAAGAGAAAATGTTTATCGTTTCCATAGTAGATCGATAAGCTTTCGTGAAAATCTTGCCATGAATTCATTTAACCTTCCACCGTTCTCACATTGTTCGCGCGATTTTAGCCAACGCAGGGATGGTTGACATCATCCCTGCAGACTGTGCAATTAAAATCTCCTCCAATAACAACAATTCGTGACGAGGTCTTGAGTCGAGAGTACAGATCTTCAAATTGCTCATAAAACTCATCAATTTCTTTTTCAGTGATTATTGGTGGGAGTATAAGCATTGATCACGGCCATTGTATACATAAAAACTTTAAAACGCGAAAATGCTAATCTTGGATATATACCTTTCCAATCAATTAACGCACTGGTAGCTAATGAGGATAAGCAAAAAGCTACCCTATTATGTGCTGAATTTTGTGCACAAGTTGATGAGAGGAATAATGCATATGTTGATTGGGAAACTGTAGGAAGACTAAACGGCTCTAAACAATCCAGTCTTGTGCCCTGCAGACAAGCAATGCCAATCTTGTAACGACTTAGCTCTGTGGCAGTATACGCTTGGGTCGAAACAGACGAGTCACCGTACATTCCATGTTCCTATGCGAAGGAATCGTTGGATGCGAATTGGATTTGAGGGAATGAAGTTTCTTGGCTATAAGATCGCTTCCTTGCGACAGCGCCAGTTTTCACAAGAATTGACAATGCGAACGTCTTTGGGGGATGAAAGGGTTGACGCCGGTTGACATATGTGCGAGAAACATCAGAGAGACTACATTTGTTGAATAATGAAAAACTTATTGCCAGCAGCTCAGTGATATATATATATATATACAACCCTTAAAAGAATTTGTGTAAAAATTTCAAAAAAAAATTAACCTAAATTATTTTGGTAAACATAAATGTTTAAAGCATTGGGTTCCCTTTATAATTCCAAACAAAAATAATAAAAGACGTAAACTGTGAGATGAATTCATTTCGTATATTCTCTTCAGTCACAAACATATAAAGAATCAGTATATATATATATAAAGAATATATATATATATATATATATATATATATATATATATATATATATATATATTAACTTAAAATTATATGATGTAATTAACTTAACATTTATATACATACATATATATGCAACATGCATATATTAAGTCCACGCTAAATTTAATGAAGTTACAAATTGTTTCTGTGCAAACACAAAATGGGTTTTAATGTGTGGATGTACATAGATTCGCGTGTTTTCAACATATTAACAGTTTGAGTAGTTATCAACACTTTAAAGCAATCATTAAAGTTTACTCGATGTTGAACAAGTGACGTAATATTGACGAAGTGCACCAACGTTCATTTGAATTGGACACTTTATCGATCCACTTGGGAATGTGTTCTTTGGCCGGTCGATAAAGAGTCCAATTCAAATGAATGTTGGTGCACTTCGTCAATATTACGTCACTTGGTTCAAACAAAACATCGAGTGAACTTTAATGATTGCTTTAAAGTGTTGATAACTACTCAAACTGTTAATATGTTGAAAACACTTGAATCTATGTACATCCACACATTAAAACCCATTTTGTGTGCACAGAAACAATTTGTAACTTCATTAAATTTAGCGTGGACTTAACATATGCATGTTGCCTATGTGTATTTCATTTTGGTTGGTGACGTGGTCACCTCTTCATTATTTCCCATATTTATATGACATAGCAAACGATCGATTTCGATGGCTTGATAAGCGTAACACAAATGTAGAAGAATAACAAAGTTTCTTGGCTGGTAGACGGCATCCTTGTGACGTCGCCACTGTTCGCAAAGATTGACGAGGCCGCCTGATTTTTTGTCAGGTTTATCTCCCTTAGCCCAAGAGCTACATATGATATACGTATACCTTTAGATACCTTTTAAGTATCCTGGGTGTATGTTCGCACCCACCCGCCGTAGCGAAAGTCCAGTTATACCGCTGTGCACTCGGACCCTGCTGTTATTAGTCTAGATCCCTAGGGGCACCTAGTCCAGGATGCACCACGTGAAGGACTAACAGTCAGGAATATCACCATCAATGAAAATTGAGACTTTATAAGCATTACTCAAATCCTCAGGGTCATTAGCATCCCTATGTGTATGTATGTATAGTTATAAATGTTAAGTTAATTACATCATATAATTTTATATTTATATATATACTGATTCTTTATATGTTTGTGACTGAAGAGAATATACGAAATGAATTCATCTCACAGTTTACGTCTTTTATTATTTTTGTTTGAAACATAAATGTCAAGAATTAAAAAAAACGTAAAGTACTTAATAGTCGTTTTATATTTCCTTAAAAATATTTATTTTAAAATGTCAAGTTAGTGAAAAAGCATATTTAAAAATAACATACATAAACAGAATAACGCACTTTTATAATAATTAATAAATCATTAATGTGCTTAAAATCATTATTTAAAAATGTACTTTAATAGTCCAAATTTATGTATCTACAACACAAAATTTAACGTTACCTTACCTCATAATAAAAATCTTAATAAAAAAATTAATCAATTAATTTGTAATATTTAGTTTTAAAGTAAACATTTTTTTAAATATTTGGTTTTAATGCATTCTTATCGCAAAAATAGATCATTTATATTAACAACGGCTTACACTTAAAAAGTTGGTTTGGTTTTTACTAAAATGTATTCATTCGCTTTTAAAATTAAGTTACAAATTTAGTATTTGTATTAATAATCAAAATAAAAATGTAATATATCTTGTTAAAACAATTTAAAAATTATATATTTTAAAATATTTTGGGTATTTTCTAAAAATATCAAAAACCTTTTTTTATTAAAAAGTATTTTGTGTAGCTTTAAAACAATCAAATACACCAGTTCTTCAAATTATAAAATATAATTAAGACAAATTTGATCATTTGCTAGTAAAAACCAGAAAAAACAATATGTTTTAACTTTTTAACCACAAAACGTTTTGTTGAATTTTTATTACTCAAAGAAATCGCTAAAGGTATATTTTGTAATAATACAATTAAACAAAATGTATGGCACTTTGTTTTGTAGCCAATAAAAGGCTGATTTAAAAATATTCATATTTTGCATACCCAAATAATGTAAATTCCATCTAGAGAAGATTAGAAATGAACCAATCTAGGCAGTCCCAAGCCTGGATAAAGGAGTCCAAGTTTAGCAACCTGGCCTCTTGAAAAAGTTATACTGCCACAGAAACAAACAAGAGGATGCCATTCTGGCAAACAACGGCAAAGAAGCGATAGCACAATCCAGATTACAGGGTTGAATAGAAGGAATGAAAGGAATCTCAATCTTCGATTTTCTGATCTTTGATTAAACGAGGAAAGTTACTTAGTCAAATTCTACGTTTACCGCCACCCAAAATATCAGGAAGAATTGTTTTGGAATGGACAATTGATGATGGCAAAAGTAAGGTTGGGATAGACCACACAAAACTTGGTTAAGAACCATTTGGGAAGAATAAATGGAAATAAATGTCTCATGGGGAATCAAACAAAAATGTTGGAAAAATGTTTGAACACGTGTAATTATTTTATTACTTCATGTTCTTTTTGTATTATGGGACTTTGCAGTTGTTTTCGTTGTTGACCCATGCTTATTTTAAAGCAAAAGGGTTTTGAAATAATAATAAAATAAGGTACTATATATAGTGATATATATATGGAATGCTAATGATCCTGAGGATTTGAGTAATGCTTATAAAGTCTCAATTTCCAATGATGGTGATATTCCTGACTGTTAGTCCTCCACGTGGTGCATCCTGGACTAGGTGCCCCTATGCATCTAGACTAATAACAGCAGGGTCCGAGTGCACAGCGGTATAACTAGGCTACCGCTACGGCGGGTGGGTGCGAACATACACCCTGGATACTTAAAAGGTATACGTATACCATATGTAGCCCTTGGGCTAAGGGAGATAACCCTGACAAAAAATCAGGCGGCCTCGTCAATCTTTGCGAACAGTGGCGACGTCACAAGGATGCCGTCTACCAGCCAAGAAACTTTGTTATTCTTCCACGTTTGTCTACGCTTATCAAACCATCGAAATCGATCGTTCTACATGTCGTATAAATATGGGAAATAATAAAGAGGTGACCACGTCACCAACCAAAATGAATGAATATAGTGAACTTTGTACAAACCTAGTACTTTGAAAAATAAAAATCATATTGGTATTGTAAAAATTGTAAAATAACTATTATATACCAAATTATGTTAATCAATTTAGCCAGTCCTATTTTATTTCAAAATTTTAGTAATATCTTTTAAAATGAAATGCAATTTCCTTATGCCACAATTGCAGTTGTCTTAAAAAACAATGTTCTATATTACCTAATTGCAAAATTAATTTAAACACAAAACTGGTTAAAATAAAAAGTTATTTTTTAAAAATTGCCATTTAATATTAGTTGTATCTATTTTGTTTTTGTACAATCAAATATTACATGCATAAACATATCTAAATTTAAAAATTATCAGTCTTAATCAATTTTTTGTTAAAATTTAAATTACATAACTTTATGAACACACTAACCATAGCATCCCAAATCACCTGACCCAAGTGCCTACGAAAAGAGACGATCATATTTATTATTTAATATTTTGTAGTGTATTATGCGACAAATTATTTAGTAACCAAAACGATTAGATATGCTTTGCATTTTATGTAATAGTTGATGTATATCCCATCGTCACGTCACTCAACCTTTGATTATAAACCAGTTGTAATTTTATTACTGATATAATTATAATTTTATTTTACTTACTATACAGTATAATTTAACTGAGTTCTTTCCCCAAGTTATGTGCTTTCCAGATGTTGTAGTTAAATAACTACATTTTCATCAATAATAGTTTTAGGGGTTGTGTATATATCAGTTAATTATTCAACCCTATCAACTTCCAAATAATAAAAACAAAACATATTCTATTAAACGCACACACACACACACACAAACTCTTGCCTTAATCTTGGCATCCCACAACAAACGACAAAATTCTAGCCGTTGATCTGTCAAATTTTTATGAGCACCAATAACCATAACTTGTGTCGTCCCCGCCGACATGAGCGAATTGAGCGCCGACTTATTCTCCAAAGCTTCGCTAATAGCCAACAAACGTTCGACGCCAAAACTCACGCCCACACACGGCACAATACTTTTGGCCGACTGATTGAACATTCCGACCAAATTGTCATAACGACCACCGCCCGCCACACTGCCAACAGCCAACGATTCTGTAGTTGACGGCTCTCCACTTGCCACGTCCCCTGCTTTATTGGATGCACGTTTCTTCTGTTTAGTTGAACTTTTGGACAGGCCATTAGTAGTAACAACGGTATCAGTAGTAGCAACACTGTTATTGACCAAAGCAGCATTTGGATCACAAGTAAAACCTGTGAAAAGTAAGGGGGAAACGTCATTCAAAATACAGTTTCTCAAACGATTGGATTCTATCGTTCAACAGGCCATATAAACATGGAAAATAATGAAGAGATAACCACGTCACCAACCAAAATAAAATAAATAAGAGAATATTAATATTAAAAGAATATCTAAATCAACAAACGAAACTGCCTCTACGCATCCAAAAATCATAAATTATTTGAAATGGTATACAAGGTTACAACTAATAAAAAGATGACATTTCCAACAACCAACATACCCAACTGGGAGTTCTTATTTAAGGAACTACTGATTTCATTTAACTAGTTTTATGTAATACAAAACTTTACTTTCAAAACATAACTAAAAACCAAATAACTCATGCAATAATAAACGCACCTTGAAGAACAGCTTCATATATGACACCAGTGTAGTAATCCAATCCACGAGCCAAACTTAAATCAAATTGAATTCTATTATAAATTCCAAGTTTTGTGCAATAATTAAGCAAAAGTCGCATATCTACCAAAGCAATTTTTACAGCTGCATTATCTTTAATAAGAGGATCCTTTTCGAGTATATCGATCAAATCGAAACCTCCTTTCATCTGAACATACATTCCAATTTTATCCACTGTCTCAGAGCTTAATCCTTTTTCTTCTAAAAGTTCACGTTCAACATCTGCCCATGGACACTAAAGTAATCAATAGAATTATGTTAAATTATAAATTAGCAACAGCGAAAGTAATGCTTAATAAAAAATAATTTAACAAGCCATAATTTGATATAAATACATGTAAATAGCTCATACATTTTAAAAATATGCATAAAATGTATGTTTTAATTAGTAAAATAAAATAAAAATATCTCTTTGTATTCTGTAAATTTCAACCGCAATAATACTTAACAATAATTAATATTAAAATAACATGCACTATATAAAGACAATTTTAACGCAATCACCTCTTCATCATTTTCCATATGTGTACGACATAAAACAATCGACCACGATGGCTTAATAAGTGTGACAAACGTAGAAAAATAACGAAGTTTCGTGGCTAGTAGACAGCATCCTTATGTCACCGTTGGCAAAGATTGACAAGGCCGTCTGATTTTTCATCAGGGTTATCTCCCTTAGCCCAACGGCTATATATTGTATACGTACACCTTCAAATACATTTAAGTATCCTGGGTGTATGTTCGTACCCACCCGCCTTAGCGGAAACCCAGTTATACCGCTGTGCACACGGACCCTGTTGTTGGTCTAGATGACTGTTGGCACCTAGTCCAGGATGCACCACGTTGAAGATGAACAGTCAGGAATGTACACTACATAAGTTATTCAACAACTAAACACCTTCCAATAGTCTAAACTCATAAAATCATTGCTGCTCATATGAATGATAAATGCGGATATATTAACCAACAAACATAATATTAAAAAATTGTAACTAGTGTCCAAAAATACACTCATTAATTTTAAATTAACCATTAAATTAGAAAACGTACTTTATCCAATTTATCAACTGCTGAGCATGTTGCTGTAAATTTTTCAAGAGGAACACCACAAGATGCAAACAGCCCATCAAGTAAACGTCTGTGATTAACATGTATTTCAAATTCTCCTAAATTCAATTCAGAAAGAACTTCGTAAATAATACGCAAACACTCAACGTCGGCTAACATAGGACCAAAATCTCCGGCAATATCAAAATCCTAAACATCAAAATAAAAATTTCAATTAGATTTTTCATAACCAAAAATGAGGTTATTAAAAGTACTAAACTGCTTTATTTTCTTTTTAATACATCTAGCGAGACTATGTGCGTGTCACGCAACACGTTAAGTTGAGAGTTGGTACACAAGTTGGGTAGGAGAAATTCATTTCAGAGCCTGTTTCAATGTATCTAAAGTTATCGGGTGAAAATAGGAAATAAATGGTGAGGTAAAGGCAAAAATTTGTAGCAGAAAATTTTGGAAAAAGGAAAAAGAGAAGTATAATGCAATGGAAAAAGTCAAAAACTGTAGAAAGTGAGCAAAAATGATAAATATATAAAAAAGTTTTTAAAAAAAACAAGTTTTGTATTACAATGTAAAAGCACTGATAATCTTCAAAAAAATAAAGAGAAAAAATATAAGACTATATATATGTATATATATATGATAACGCTTCTCCTGACGTACAGCGTGACGCGCACCTCGCCAAAAAAATTTGTGAAATGTTACCTTAAACATTCTTCTTTTTAAAAATGTAATAGTGCAAAAATATTAATGTATTGAATTATACTAAATGCACTTCTACTAAAATGTATAAATCTATTCCGTACACAATCCTCGATCTTCCATACTTGGTTTCAACAAAGGCCCCTTTTACGATTAAACTTCTTTAGCATGTCAGTACCTGAAATATGTGATGATGATGATGTGCATAAGCTAACAATAATAATTTATAATTATAAATTCCTTACACATTGATAAAACTCGCGATAACGCCCACGATTCATAGCAGGTTGATCTCTTCTATATACTTTGCCAATGTGGTACCTCTTCATTGTTTTAATTTTATTCATAGCTAAATAACGAGCAAACGGAACCTAAAATTCAATTTTCAGTTAAACAAGTTTATTTACCGTCAAATCATATCTCAAAGATAACAACTCCCCGCCTTGATCTTGTAAATCATATATTAGCTTTGAATCTTCTCCATACTTTCCTGTTAAAACTTCCTTAAAATAAACAACTTTCAAATTTTACCTTCAATTCAAAAACCGGTGTATCAATAGTGACGGCATCATGACGCTTGAAACAATCGGTAATTATACCAAAAACTTTTTCCAAAACCTTCATCTGAGCCGGATTTCTATCTCTTGAACCCTATAATATAATTAAAAACCATATATTGTATTAAAACGTTTTTAAATTATTGTAAATAACTTTTATTCTTAAAAAAAAATACCTTAGGAACTTTCAATATGCATTTATTTTCACTTGGTTTGATTTCAACTTGTGACATTCCTTTGCTTAAACTCTGCATCTAAAAAATAAATAAATAAAACAAACCCTTAATATATAAAATTGGCGAAATATAGAAGATAATCTAACGCTCAAATACATAACTATTTTTAAATAACATTTATGTAAAACTTACGTTACAAGGATTGTGACCCCTATTTTCTAAACACTGCTCCATAAAGCGAACAACCTACGAAACGTAGACACGTTAAAAATTAATTTTAATGCCAAATTGTTCAATTTTAAAATCGAAATTAATAAACATTTTAAATTTATTTATTTATAAAAAAAAATTTTATAATAATTTTTTTTTTAATTTGCAATAAAATCTAAAAATATATTATAATTATATAAATATATTATAATAACTGTTTTAGAATTTATTATTATGGGTAAAAGATAACTATATTTTGTTTTAAAATCTTGTTAATTATTAAATTTTAAAATGTTTAATTTTATTATTATTACAATATTTTTGACAAGCTTTATTCATTATACATCTAAAATTAACATTTTCAAAATTATTCAGGATTTCAGGATTTTTCACGAGTTGAGTAGGCCAAAACGCCTTTTAGTACTCGGTTCTCAAATTGTCTCAAATTTTTAGGAAAAAAAATGAAATGGATGGTGAGGTAAAGGGGGATTAGTGACAGAAAAAATATTTGAAATGAAGATAAAATCAAAGTAGATAGTGGAAGTTAACAATTAGGCATGTTATTTTTGCCACCTTTTTGAAAATTTTTTGCGATATGGAAACCAATAAGAATTGTGCAAAGAAAACCTAGTGGGTAGAAAATGTTGGTGCGTGTGTGGTGTAATAACCTTTTTTTTTTCTAACCCGATGATCAGATAGGAAATTGATTTTTGGCACTGTAAGTAGGTCAATTTTGTTTACTGACAATGAGAAAAGTAGCCAAAAATGTGAATTATTTTTTTTAATGGGAAATTGATTGAAGGAACTGTACCTAAGAAGAAGTAAATGAAAAATGGCATAAATTATTATTTGTAGTAAATGTAAAGTTATTATTGTTAGATGTATTCACTTTCAATTGTAATGTAAGATACTAGTCAATGATATGGTATAGGCTCGTAAGAAACTGTAAATGTTAAAGAACGTAAAATCAAAAAATCATGGACAAGTAAAAATAGCGGCATATAAATATTTACCTTTACATGGTAGAATGAGGAACGTGAAATAACTTAAATAATTATATTTATGTAAGCAGCCATTGGTTTTGTACAAAATGAATATTTTCTGTTTTAAATTATGTGACATTACAAAACACTAATTACATTTTCATAAGCAATAATAAAATTGTTGTATTTTTTGTTTTACCTATACTTATTATAAATGGAAACCAAAGATTGTATTTTACTGGTTATATTGTTTTATGGTACAATTGTCACTGGTACGTAGTATGGGAATATAATTTAATGGAATTAATGATTCTTTTAACTGATACTTTGCATTCGTTAAGAAAAAAGATGTCTTGATAACACAGTATGTTCATCTGACGTAAAACTACAATTAATAAATGTGTAAGTAATGTGACAATGTTAGTCTTATTATAGTACATTTGATTAGTATGGGCTCCATTTACTTAGATATTCTACATAAGGAGTAAATATGAAATTATTTATATTTCTAACACATTGTCTGTTTGCATACTTATTGCATGAATTAGTAATGGCAGGCTATTTATAATAATTAAACACAATTGCTGTACTGGTGTAATGTAAAGCTTGTAGAACGTATTTTATTTTAATATTTACCTTTCGAAGATAAATGTTTTTGCTTTTCCATGATATTGTAATTATTAAAAGATAATCAAGGAAATCACTGTTTTACCAAAATATCCTTTCATTGATTGCAGGGACATCGGATTAACCGTAGTTACTAAACGATATTCTGTACTTTACATAAAATTATGCGATTATTAACTTCTCCACAGGATTTTACTAAAGTCGATAAATGTAGTAACTAGGAGAAAGTGCAATGCAATATGATAAAAGAAATGGAACGGATAACTTATGCATAATGTCTCAATAGCACAGTAGGTGCATTTCCATAGTCACTACAATTAATAAGTAGTTTACTTTTGACCTTTTTAAGTGACAACATATTAATAATTTTTAAAAGTACAAACAGCTGATCAACCTGCTTATAGCTTTTTCCACTTTTATCTGAGTTGGCAATTTGTTCTTACATCTACATATTCGTAGATGTAACTGATTTAGACAATAGCAATGAGAAAGATGTAAATGAACGTCCTGTTAATATATCTGAAGGCAATGTGGGTGACATTAAATCTATAGGTTTATCATCGTATTATCTTGGCAATGTTTTTGCAATAAACTGTGTACTTGTTCCAGAATATAGTACAGTTTTAATTGTAAGTTGCTTTTGATTGGAGGCAGTTATGGTAAATAAATCACAGAATTTATTTCTTAATTTTTTTCAAAGTATTAGGTTTTCACAAAATTTAATCATTTAAATAAATGGTGTAATTGCTGTCTAAATAGTTCTCACACAATACTACAATGGGAAGTTGGCATTTACTTTAGCAACTACGTACCAACAAAATATAAGCCATGTGTAGACATTTGTATTACGTCGACGTAGCTACACGCTAAGCATATATCAATAATTTATATAGTTTATTACGTCACACTAGCGACAAAGTGCAATAACCGTTAAAGTGCAAAATTTAAAAATTACAGTAGCAACTGAAAAACGGTAATTAATATCTAGGGTTATGAAAAATTGTTTAATCCCAATTCAAATGTTTAACAAACAGTGGAATTTTACAAATGATTAATCTCCTCCCTTTGTCAATGAATAACATCGACTGGTGTTTATTATAACATACACATTTATAATAATGCTAGTAGATTTAACTTCTCACAAATAAGCATAAGAAACGATAGGAAATTTTGCAATCAGTGTCGTCACTATTTCATACATATTTTAACACCACTGAATAATTTTATTTGTTTGCTTTCTATTATTATAACCTATGTGGGCAAACTACTGAAGACTAAGTATTTCCAATTAAGGAGTATTGGATTAAATTATCGTAAAACGTCCGCGTATTTGTTAAACGCATATGCACAGACTGAAACCTTAGGACTTATTATGAACATTTTAACCTATCATTTTTGTTTACTTAATCGATAATAACACGACATCAGATTATTAAATATTTGTAACGCAATGGCAATGTCAATAGTTATCACATAAAAAAGCGACAGTAAATTTTGCAATTACTGCAGCAATAACTTTATGTAGGTCTTGTATATTTAAACAATTTTTTACTTTTACAACTAGGAAAATGCTAAATAATCACAAGAGAAATAAACCTGTACATAAATGTATACAGTAAATGAACAGACAATGCAAAATAATCAATTTGCTTTTGTCTCACTGTTTATTAAGCATATCTAAATTGTACAAAAACATTCTTTAAGTATTGTCTTAGCAGTATAAGTAAAATATTCTACAAAAAAATATTTTATACCAATATTATATAAAATTCTAATTTAGGTCAGAAACAAGAGTATTGACAGTTTAAAAAATTCAAAAACGAGCAAATTAGGTCAGATACAAGAATATTAACAGTTTAAAAAAATGAAAACAAGAAAATTAGTTACTTAAAAATGAAAGCTTTAAGAAAATTTTGGCAAACAGTGAATAATACCTAAAATAGTTATATATATGTATGTCTGCATATTTTATAATATAAGTTCTTTTGAAGTAACGAATTTGGTTGTTTTTCAATATTTTTAAAATATCAATATTCTTGTTTTTTGACCTACATTAGAATTGTATAAAATATATAAAATATTGTACTTTTACTGCTAAGATAGTATATAAATAATGCTTTTGTACAATTTAGCTGTGTTCAATATAAACAAGTGCTGACGCAAATATGAATTGATTATTTTACATTAATTTTAACATCAGTCCGTTTATCTATTGTACCTACACTGTTCTCTAATTAAATATTTTTAGAATGATAAACAAATTGTTTTTGGTTTATGGTAACCCCTTATCTAGTTAACTAATAAAAACTTGATAGCTGAAATTTTGAATTCCCAAATTACATAAAAACCAACACGTACAATAATCTTATGCTTATTCAGAAACCACTATAATCATAATTTTTTTACGTACGCATAAATAGCCCAAAAACAAATTTGTTTAAAAAAGTATATTAAATATAAACATTACGCATAACATAAAAAATACAAAGTCATTTGTGCATTACTTTCGTGCTCATTAACTGCCGAAATACGTTTTTAACTCTAAATGAAACCAATGTAAAACTGTACATTTTTTAAATACACATTACTTTTGGAAAAAATGACTCTCATCAAATGGGATTAACCAAACAATATATTCTTCTTTTAAATACACCTAAAAATGTGCTTTTAAACCGAACAGAACACAAAAATATTTACGATTAGTATCTGCGATTTTCTTTTCTGCTTTTTGTTGAAAAATAACCGTGTATGCTCCCTTTAAATCCCGTACAGCAATTTCCACCTGCTCCCAGTCAACGTAACAACCGCTCCACAAAATTTTCCTTTTCCAAATGCACTGCACACACAAACTTGCACCTTATATACAACCCACATTTTTCATCTCCTATCCACATACACATGCACCAACGTGCTACATACCTTCAATTATCAATTGCGACCAATAAGAATTTTCCCGAAAAAGGTGGCGGGTAACATTAGCCTAACAATTATAAAAAACGAGCAAAAATTATAAATATGCAAAAATAATAATAAAACAAGTTACGTATTACAATGTAAAAACACTGCAATAATCATCAAAAAAGAAGAAAAGAGAAAAGGATGAATAACGCTCCAATGGACGTGTAGCGTGACGCGCGCCTCACCTCGCGAATTCAAAACCGACCTTTTTATAACTAATAGAAATAATATCAAAATAGAAGAACTACATACTAATTTTTAAATTTTTAATAATTTATTATTAGTACTTAATGCTTTAGTTTAGTATACTTTAAAGGAAGAAAACGTAAGAGTAACAGAGATAGCTGCCGGAAGGCAATAAAAGATTGGCATAAGAGGGTGGTACCCGAAAATTTGGTGAATCAGTGTCGTCCAGTTTTAAAATAGTAAGTTTAATTTTATAAATGGAGTTAGCTAAGAAAATCTATAATATAAAACTTGTGAGCTTAGAAAAAATAAAGTCCTTTGATATACAAACCCCAGAATACTCAAAGCGAACGTTAGGCTAAAAAAACATAATTGGTGGAAATAAACGAAAACGTTTTTAGGTTAATCTACATATTTTAAAAATAACAGCTGGTGAAAATGTTAGAGACTAGTTTTTTATAGTTGGTTACATTATTATTTCTGTCTTTATAAGATTGCAATCACGTTTTGCATCTTTAACGTGTTGCTTAAAAACTGTCAAAATATTTTTTTGAAAAAACCTTAGAACAAATTTAACGACAAGGGAGAAAACGTTAAAGTTACAAGTTGTTTCATGAGTTGAGTAGGAGTCGAACTCCTTTTGATTCTCGGTTCAAATGTTGTCGCAAATTTTTAGGGGAAAATATAAAATGGATGGGGGATTAGTCACAGAAAAAAAGGTTTTTAGATTAAGACAAAATCAAAGTAGATAATAGAAGTTAACAATTATAGAAAACAAGCAAAAAGTATAAATTACGTACTACAATGCAAAAACACTGCAATAATCTTTAAAAAAGAAGAAAAGAGAAAAGGATGAATAACGCTCTAATGGACAACCACTTAGCTTTTGAGAAAGTTGAGTTCTCCCAGTACCATCCTAGAGAATTGAGTTATTGAAAAGTTTATTAATTCTGTTTTAGTTTGAGAGTTGGAGAACTTGTAAGCTAAGATTGATAAAATAAAAGAAATTTGTGCCAGACTGGCATTAAGATCGAAAACCTTAGAAAAAATACTGATTTTAAAATTTTATCTAATTTGTCGTAGATTTATTTTAATTCTGCAGTCCATAAATTTGTAATCGAGAAGACTACTAGTAAGCTGCAAATAGTGCATTGAGGATAATCTAAAACATGCTTACTGAAACAAATTACAGCAAAGTGCGCAAAAAATGCTAACCTTTACAGTTTTTTATAACATTGTAAGCCATGTTTAGATAAAATAAAAAGACGCATATCTAAAAATATAACTAAAAGATAAATATAAATTAAAATTAAAACAAACAAAATTTATCACTAAAAATAAACCGATGATAATCGCTCAAAAAACAATTAGTGCATAGTGATACCGCACATTCCATTTCTTGTACACAAAAACACCTAGCGCATCGACAAAAAATACAGACAAATAATAAAACTATATATAGTATTCGGACTCGCAAGGTAAGGCGCGCGTCACGCTACATGTCCATTGGAGCGTTATTTATCCTTTTCTTTTTTTTCTTTTTTGAAGATTATTGCAGTGTTTTTGCATTGCAATACGTAACTTGTTTTATTATTTTTGTATATTTATAATTTTTGCTTGTTTTCTATAATTGTTAACTTCCACTATTAACCTTGATTTTATCTTGATTTCAAATATTTTTTCTGTGACAAATCCCCCTTTACCTCACCATTCATTTCATATTTTCCCCCCGAATCTTACTCATTTTATCGAACAATAAAACCAAAGATTAAAAGGAGTTTTACTCCTACTCAACTCGTGTATTAACCTGTAACTATCTACCTTGATTTTTATTTCAATTTCAAATTTTTTTGTAACTAATCTCCCTTTACCTTACCATTTCATATCACTATCTAAAATCTTGAAAAAATTTAAGAACTCGCAAGGTGAGGCGCGCGTCACGCTACACGTTCTTTTCTCTTTTCTTCTTTTTTGAAGATTATTGCAGTGTTTTTGCATTGTAATACGTAACTTGTTTTATTATTATTTTTGCATATTTATAATTTTTGCTCGTTTTTTATAATTATTAACTTCCACTATCTACCTTAATTTTATCTTGAGTTCAAATATTTTTTCTGTGACTAATCCCCCTTTACCTCACCATCCATTTCATTTTCCCTCCTGAAAATTCGAGACAATTTGAGAACCAAGTACTAAAAGGCGTTTTAGCCTAATCAACTCGTGAAAAATCCTGAATCCCGAAATTCTAAAGGTGTTTTACACTATAACACGTGAAAAATGCAGAATCTTGAATATACTTTACGATACGCTGCGTGTCGTGCGCTCAAAGTTGCTTACTGTTGTTGCGCTTGCAATAGTGTTTCGTGTTTACGTGTTTTTTTGGAGTTATTTGCCTAGTTTTTTTGGGTATCGTTTTGTGTTTTTGTGTATAATTTGTGCAATTTTTAATTGCCTATTTGTGTTCAAGCCCATTTGTATGTAGCGTGCTTGATCATTCATTGTTTTTACTCTTTAACCCGATTATCACACTGCTTTGCGTGTGATACTTTATTTTTATTACATTTTAGAAACTTTCGATCTATCAATGAAAGTTTCTCAGACAGCGATTTGTGGCCGTCGCGGTTGTAGTAAGTCCGTAAAGACTGGTATGCTTTGTTCTAGGTGCAACACCTGGTTCCATGAAAACTGTACCGGTCTCTCGGAGTGTATTTACAACGAATTGGCAACTAGTGAGGTGGATTTTAATTGCATAAATTGTATTTGGAAATCTAACCCTTCCTCGTCGCCCACCCCCATGTTATCCCCAAGCCTGACCCTAAAACTGACACCAAACTCGACCTCATAATAGAGCTACTTAACGAAGTTAAACTCGGTAACACTAATATCAGCGAATCTATCAAAGATTTATCCGAGTCTCAATCTACCCTACAGGTTTAATCCAACAAGCACTCAAATGAAATCTCCCAACTCAAAGTCTCAATTGCGGCCCTCCCATCCGCTCTTAAGAGAGTCTCTCTCTCTCCAGTCACCAAGGCTGCTCTCAGAATTTCACAGGAGGAAATTTTATCCGCAGCTAAACAATTTACTGCTGATAAAAGAAGGGAAAATAATCTAATAGTTAGGGAATTCCCGATACTGCGACCAATTTCAAAAAAATTGTTTCAGAGATAATTAAGACGTGCCACTCCCAACCCATTGATTTTAAGGCCACGCGCATGTCTTGTAAAAGGAAACTTCCTTTCCCCCTATAACCGTCTCTTTCAAATCCTCCGACATTGCTTCTGAAATTCTTAGTAGTTGGACGGATGTTAAGTCTCGTTTCCCGGATATCCGGGTGCATATAGATCATGCCAGTAGTGATAGGACCAATAAACCTCTAGTATTGCCTAGATCCATTTGTCCGAAACTATCGGCTATTCCCTTAGTGCAACTAACTCCATTGACTTCAGATGAATGCCCCCAGGATTTTCCATTAACGCCCCGGAGCCAAGTCCATTTTCTCCATCGAATAAAAAGAATAGGACCCATTCTTCCACCAATACCTCCCCCTAAAAGTATATTATACTAATGCTTGCAGTCTTTATAATAAACTCAGTGAGTTAAGTCTATTAGCTCTGACTGCTAAGCCGCATTTAATTGGCATTACTGAAACCTGGCTATCGGAAGATGTTCTCGATAACGAATTGCTAATCCAAGGCTATAGCATCATCCGGTCGGATTCAAAGCGATCTAGATGTGGTGGCTGTCTTTTTTATATTCACGATAGCCTAACCTATACCCTTCTACCTCCTCAGCCTCTACTAATCTAGGCTTTGATCTCCTCTCTATCTCTATTTTTCTCTCATCTGGCGACCACGCTAGATTTTCTATCCTTTATAGACCCCCTTCCCTCTCTGAAGCCTCAAATTCTGCTTTATTGCAAGAACTCCATTCAGTTTGCAACTCCTCCCATAAGTTTCAAGTGTTGATGGGCGATTTTAATGCCCCTACCATCACTTGGGATACCCTGTCCAGTCAGGGTAACCCTTTGACTCTAACTTTCTCCAATTCTGCATTAAAAATGCCCTTTTTCAAAAGGTTTCCTCTACCACTAGGCATAGAACGGGTTGTAGCTCTTCCTGCTTAGACTTAGTTCTCACCAATTTCTCTCATGTAATTGACTACGTCTCCACTCTGCCTCCATTAGGTAAGAGTGATCACTCCGTCTTGGCTTTTAAAGTCTATCTCCCTAATTCAGCCCACATCGCCAACCTCGTTCAGCGCTTATTCCGGATTTCAGTAATGCTAACTTTGAAGGTTTAAGGAACTATTTTAAAGGTTTTAAATGGGTTTATTCCTCTTCCGACGAGGTAGACAATTTTTGCGAATATTTCTCCAACACCATCAAGTCGGGAGCTAAACTTTTTGTCCCCTCAGAGCGCCTTCCCGACCGTCGAATAAGATCCCGCAACGTTTCATTAGACTCATTAAACTCCGTAATCGCGAGTTCTATAAGTGGAAATCAACCAACCTCCCCTGTTTTATTATCAATACCTCGATTTACGTAATAAATGTGCTTGCAGCCTTTCCCGGCTCAAATATCGCAGAATTAATAGCATCCTTAATAAAGCTAAGACAGATAAGAGTTTGCTATTCAAATTCATTAAGAATAAACGAGGGAACCCAAATTCTCTTCCACAACTTAAGGATTCCCACGGATCTCCTCTTCCCTTGCCTGAAGTCTGTAACACCTTCAGCCAATACTTTCAATCCGTCTTCAATACGGATTTCGTTGGTAACCCTACCACCAGTCCCTCTCTTTTATCCGGTTCTCCCCTCATCACCCCGGAGATTGTCCGCAATCTCCTTCTCAAATTAAAATCTTCCTCTAGAGGCTCAGATGAAATATACCCGAGAGTCCTCAGAGAATGTGCTGCTGAGACAGCTCCTGCTCTTGCGTATTTGTTTAACCTTTCCCTAAAACAAGGCAAGGTCCCTTCAGTTTGGAAATTAGCTTACATAAGGCCGATCCTCAAAGCTGGATGTAGATTTAAGGCTGAGAGCTACAGACCTATTAGCATCTTGTCTGCTCCCAGTAAAATTATGGAAAAAATAATTAAGTCTCACCTAATAAATTTTATAGTCAATAATAACCTCATTAACCCTTCTCAGCATGGATTTATGCCTTCTAAATCCTGCCTCACTAATCTACTAAGATTTACCAATAGTATCACTAGAATGCTGGAGTATTCTCATTCGATTGATGTCATCTACTTTGATTTCTGCAAAGTATTTGATAAAGTACCCCACTCAGCATTATTGAATAAATTGAGAGCCTTTGGGATTAGCCCGCTTCTCCTCGATTGGATAACGGACTTTCTCTCCAATCGGCAATTAAGCGTAAGATTAGGTGATATTACTTCCGCTGCTGTAAACATTACCTCAGGTGTCCCTCAAGGATCCGTCCTTGGTCCTTATTATTTATTATTTATATCAATGACCTACCTGCTGTTGTTCGTTCTGACATCTTGTTATATGCTGATGATGTCAAGATTTGGAATACCAATCCTAAACAACTTCAACTCGATATTTTAAGTATCTACAATTGGTCTATAGCAAATGCGCTTCCTCTGAATTTTTCCAATTGTAATCACTTCTCCCTTGGTAAATATTCAGGCAATACATTTAGAGCGCCAGATTCTTCCCCCATCACTCGAGTTAATTTAATCAAGGATCTAGGGGTTACATTTAATCAATCCCTAGACTTTTCAACGCATCACAGGATAGCAGCCTCCAAGGGGTTCCAACTCACCACGTTCTTTAAACGTAATCTTGGGAACGTCCCGGTGAGTTGTACACGGTTACTCTACCAACTTTACATTAGACCCCACTTAGAATATTGTATCCAAGTTACATCCCCTACCTAAAAGCGGATATTAAGATTTTAGATAAAGTACAGCGTAGGTTCACAAAGACCTCTAGGCAGCTCAAGAACGTTAGCTATACAAACCGATTAAAATCTCTCAAACTCTTTCCATTGCAAGATAGGAGGCTCCGGGGCGATCTCATCTTAGTTTATAAATTATTAAGGTCAGATGGTGCCGAACTCCCTTTTATACTTGCGAACGATTCTCGAAGGGGGCACCCTTTTAAGTTATCCAAACCTAGAGTAAGATCCCGGTTACGTTTAAACCATTTCTCGTATAGGGTTATTTCCGCGTGGAATCTTCTACCTAGCCATGTTGTTTCAGCTCCTTCCATAGACTCCTTCAAATCAGCATATGACAACTATTTTCTCCATGAATATATTTAATTTCATAATTCTGTTTTTACAGCTTTATTATATTTATATACATAATCTTTGAGATTTATTTTGCCGATATTTGATATTTTGAACCGAGTACAAAAAGGAATTTCCTCCTACATAACTCGTGATTTTACCTGATTACCTGAACTACTGGATCAGCACATCACGCAAGCGTATCACACATATTCAAGTGAAAACTTAAACCTACACACAATTTAATGCCAAGCCAAAGCTTTAATCACTAAACTACAGATGGTAAGCCTCAACCACTGAGCTATGGGTGGTAGACTTATTTAAGGTTGTTGATTTTTTTAATAAAAGGTTTTGTCATAAAATGTTAGTAATAAAGTGTATTGTTTAAAAAATAAAACAAAAATTTTATAATAATTATTTTTAAATAATTTTAAAAATAACATTAATCTTTTAATATATAATTGAACCAATGACCAAGTGAGTTTTCTCGTATTTCAGTTGGTGCGTTACATTGTTTTTAAGGTCTTGTTTAAAATTGTTCAATATCTTGGTTTTATAATATATGTTTTATTAAAATGTTTTAACACATAAGCGTTATTGTTTTTAAATTATTATTTTTTTCGTTTAGGCAACTGTTTTGTTGGTCGAATTATGGTAATAACCAGGTTTTAAAGGAAATTATTCATACTACTCACTCGCGAGGTGAGGCGCGTCACGCTACACGTCTATTGGAGTGTTATTTATCATTTTCTTTTTCTTTGAAGATTATTGCAGTGTTTTTGCATTGCAATACGTAACTTGGTTTATTATTTTTGTATATTTATAATTTTTGCTCGTTTTCTGTAATTGTTAACTTCCACTATCTTGATTTTATTTTAATTTAATTGTTTTTCTAACTAATCTCCCTTTACCTCACCATTTTATAATTTTTTCCTGAAAACTTGAGAAAATTTGAGATCTGAATACTAAAAGGCTTTTTGGCCTACTCAACTCGTGAAAAATGCTGAAATCCTGAAATATCTGTATTTGTCTCGACTAAGTACCAAATTTTTGAATTTTTAATGTTTGTTTTGTATTTTGAAACTGCGGAATATATTTTTTATTTTAAAAAACTATTAAGTTAGGAATGTCTGTTAATAGGTACTAATTTTTTTAAAGAATGGAAAAGAATTAAGTGAACATTGAATTTTCTTTAAGTGGCAATATAATTTTTATTAAAAAATAAATTTATTATTTTTTATAGATTATTAGTTACGGACATTGACTTTTATAGTTATAATATTTTAGTCTTTTGATGGATGAAAATTTTGAAAAAGTATTTGTTAACTTACAAAGTGGAATTGTAAGCTTTTCAAACGCATCTAAACAAAGTTAGTTACTTATTTTGTTAGACGAATCAATATCAGGTTGGTATCGGACGCTGTGCTAACAAACACTTTCCAGCCTCAAATATACCTTGGGGGAAAAATGGCATCAGTCGCAAATTTAAAATAAAATGAATTTAGAGGTGTTTAGTTACTGATAAATTGATAAAAATGTTGTTTATAAATTTTATGAACATTTTAGGTTTATAAAATTTGACTGATTTTTAGAAATATTTAAAATTATCGTTATTATTGATTGGTTAGAAGGCCGTCTTTTGATTATTTTTACTGTTTATATTTATTTATGTTTGCTACTTTGAATGTTTTATGGGAAACATCTTTTAGCAGTGGACATTTTAGCGAAGCCGAACGTGGGCCCACATTTTAGTGCCGGTAGTGAGATTCGAACTCATGCCTACCCAGGTCCAAATTGAGCGCTGTACCACTAGACCACTTCGGCAAAGATTTACAATTAATGTAGTCTGCTGACAGCAATTGTTTGTATGTTCAAACTTAAGGTAAAATAACACGTTTACTTCTAATTGGTATTTGGGATAGCGTTAGTGTTTTTGAAGTGATATGATAATTGCAAAGCAATTGCATTTTAGTATTCAATATTAATGAATTTAGCATACTATAGCTTTTGAATTTGATGTCTTAATGTTAGTTTTCCTGCTTTATTCTTTAGAGAAAATTCTCTCTTAATATTGCTGTTTATTGATAAAATATTTTGTTTATATTTTCAGTATTCATATGGATCGTATTAAACAGTTGTTTTCTCAAAGTGAGGATGAAGAGGGCATTTTAACTGATGTATGTGTTGTCAAATTTTTATTCGATATTTTCAATAGATTGACAATGGTTGTTCGCTTAGCTGGTCTACAAGAATTAAAGCTTTTGCTTTTTGTTTTGTTCTGGGTATAGTATTTTCTTTATTTGTAAGTTTTAAGTGATACATCAATTTTTTCGTTTTTAAGGGCTCATTTTGTTTATGGTTTCCACGAAAAGGTATTACTATGTTTGCAATATTTTACACATCGGGAAATATATGTTCTATGTGCAGGTTAGGTTATACTTCATTTAGTTCATTTTTTTAGTACATTCTTTTTAATGGGACCATTAAAACAATTGGAACGCATGTTTCAAAAAACTAGAATTCTTGCTACCACTCTTATGTTGGTAAGTAATCAATCATTATTTTTATTTATGTTTAGATATTTATGGTATTGACGATTTTATCGGTAATTTGGGTATGTTATTATTCTCTACCATTTTGAATGTCTTAAATATTTTAGCTAAACAAATTGCTGTGTGTTATATTTTGTTTGTTACAATCAGCATCTATGACTTGGTATTCCCTGTCTTATATTCCCTACGCAAGGTAAATGTGTTGATTATAAAATCGATTATTATATGCTTATTGTTATTTGTTAGTATTTTTGGAAATAAATGTACAGAATAATGATTTATGACATAAATCTTGTGTATTGATATTGAACATTTATAAATATAGTTACAATTTTTTTATTGATTATAATAATCGAACCATTTGGTTGTTGGATTTCCTTAAATAATATAATTAATTTAATTTATTAATTAGTGTTTTTTACAGAACTCTTTAAATATCCAATATTTTTAGTTTTTTAAGATTACAAACTATAACTTTTTGCTGTGGCCTGTTTAGAACTCATGCGGATGCAATAGTAATCTATCCTTCTGTTTATAAATAAATATAAAAATTATTTGCTAATGTAGAACTGATCTTCGGTAATGCAATAATTAGTAGATCTTTTTGAATGTTAATGATTTTGAAGATTCGAGTAATACTTATGGAGTCCCAATTTGTGATAATGATAATATTATATTCATGGTAACCCCGCACGGTGCATCCTACACCTAGACTAATACAGATTTGAGACTGAGTGCGCAGGAATATAACTTAGCTTCGTCCTTGACATATGGGTACAAGCATACATCCACAGTATTTAAATTTTCCTAGATTTAATAACCGGTGCATTATTGCTCTGAGAATGGTGTTTTTTTGAATTTGGTCATCAGTATCAGCCCTGTTGACTACGGCCTTTAATTGATTTTTGTGAGAGTTTCGACCGCGAGTATATAGACCAGTTAGCCGCGGCCAGCCATCCTGGTGAGAAGACGAGCAATTTTTAAACCACCTTTTCTAGGCCCCTCTCCGGGTGGAGCAAGCAGTGCTGTCCCTAAATAGGGCTGCTTGGTGATAATACTCAGAGTGACACCGATAACCGTTGTCGCCTTCTTATCAACGCGTTAACGACCTTAACGCCTGAGTATCCGTTTGGTCCACGGCTGTTTATTTGGCACAGCCTTATTCACAGCTAACCTCTATTGCTAAAGGTCATTCCACTATCCGCCACCTGTGGACGCGCTATGTAGGAGTCGGTCTCCCCCCTTAGACAGTATTTAAAGGGTACTTTAAGGTATATATTATGTAGCTACCCATTTAAGGAAAACAATCTTAACAGAAATTTAAGTGGTCTCGCCAATTTTTGTGAACACTTGTACTATTACAAGGGCTCTGTTCAAAATAAATGTTTATTACTTTCTTACGTTGATTGCACATACAAAATTTCCTTTGCTTATAGAATAGTTGAAAATGATCGTTTAAGATGCTTTACAAACGCAGAACTAATAACCATATTTTTAAGCAATTGATGAATATTGCAGGAAAATATATTTTGTATGAATCTTGACTTGGTTACCTCTATAATTTCCATTTTTGCAAAGTATATTAGACAATCGTCTTATGGTTTCATATGCGAGAATAACAACGTTTTTCGATTAATGGTTGCCATCTTTGTAATGGCACTACTGTTCACAAAGATTAATAAGGCTGTCTGATTTTGTGTGTCACGACCAAAGGTTGTATATTCATTTATTTATTCATCCATTCATGTTGGTTGGTGACGTGGTTACCTCTTTATTATTTCCCATATTTATACGACATATAAATGATCGACTTCGATAGCTTGATAAGCGTAACAAACGTGGAAGAATAACAACGTTTTTGGCTGGTAGATGGCATCCTTGTGACGCCATTGTTCGCAAAGATTGACGAGACCGCCTAATTTTTTGTTCGGGTTATCTTCCTTAGCTCAAGAACTACATATGGTATACATATACTTTAAGATACCTTTTGAGTATCCTGGGTGTATGCTTGCACCCACCCGCCGAAGCAGAAGTCCAGTTATACCTCTATGCACTCGAACCCTGTTGTTATTAATCTAGATGCCTAGGGGCACCTAGTCCAGGATGCACCACGTGGAGGACGAACAGTCAGGAATATCACCATCATTGGAAATTGAGACTTTATAAGCATTATTTAAATCTTCAGAATCATTAGCATTCCAAAGGCTGCATGTGGTATATGTATACCTTAAGCATACCTTTTAACTACATTGTATGCTTGCACCTATCTTTTCAGGTGGTCGCCGATCTGTGTTAGGTTCAGTCTAGAATTTACCAAATGGAGGTACGAAAATGAGAATATAATAATAATAATTTAAAATGGAGACTTTACAAGCGTTACTCTGATCCTAAAGATTGTTAGCATTTCACGAGAAAATATCACAAAAACATTTAATTGTATAGTTGTACATCTATTTAGTCCATATTTATAGTAAATTTTTGCACATTCAATAATAATGATTATTTTATTAGGTTTTTTAAATATTTTTGTACATCTGTTTGCAGAGATATTATGAAGCGAATGTGCACATCTTGTCTGGCATAAGACAGTTGGACAGTTGTGGAACAAATACGGTTGACGACTATAATGTTACAATTATTTCAACATCTGATTTTCTTATTTTGTATTATGATTTGATTAAAAATGTTTTTTATATATACACTTTTTTTACCATTTTTTATCTACTGTATGAATTTTGTTGATCGTTTTTAAGTTTATTTTCAATTTATTTGTTATTTTGTATTAATTGTTTTTGGTTTTGAAGTGCAAGTTTTTAATTTTACACATTTAAGAATGTTTATGTGCATAATGATTTAGAGAAAAACTGATTTGTTTTCATGAATTGAATTTAGCGTTATCGATTTAAGATTAGTCAATTCACTTGTTTTCAATTTTGAAGGTTTAATAGAGAGGCTTTATTGCACATTGTCATATTTAACATTGACCAGATTCTAAATGCAACACCGATTTATATGTTGATTGGTTCATGGTTAAGAGTTTTGAACTAGAAGGAATGCGTTCAAGTTAGTGATCGTTAACACAGTGTTCCAACATCACTCATGTCGTTTGACTACGTATAAGAGTCAAGACTACTACTCTTAAATTGACTATGTTCTTATCTATTTCAACTGGTTTTTATCAATTGGAGACATACAAGTATTCCACGGGTGCAGTACTGATGCTCGAAATGAATGCGATCACGGGTTATTGAAGGGCACTCTTACTCAAATTTTTGTCCAAACGAAGGTACTTCATTCGCCACAAATCTACTAAAAATACTTCTCAAATTTAGGAATACTTTAAAATAGCATATTTAAATGCCGGTCCTTACATAAATTTTAATAATAAGTAGAACATAAATGGACATTACTCGTGTCTAAACTACTACTAGGATATTACCCAAAACAACCCACTTTTCAGCTTTCTACTTCCGCAATAATATCACGAGATGAACTTTTGAACACAGGTCAACACAATAAATCGGATCAGGATGATAAAAAATACAGGAATACACCATTAACTTCGATAATGACCAAGAGAAATATTGGTCGTATGTGGCTGAAGATTACGAGGATGCTGCAGTGCGTAACAATACTTAGACCTTATTTTAAAAACCAATGAACTCTGCAAAGGTCATTCGTTTCTTAACCAACTCTCATCATCGATCTCTACAAGTCAATGAACATCCCATTTTGCAAAATTACTCAATCCCACCAAACACAAAGCTACAGAAGGTTGCATCCAATGCCATACTCAATCCCCCGATCCTCCATACTTAGTTACGACAGAGAAATTATGTTAGCATGTCATTACCTGAAGAATGAGAAGGCTACAGGTGTAGATGACATACCAATAGAATTTTTTAAATATAGTGGTAGAAATGTCATACAAGATTTGTACCTTTGAATAAGTTCCATTTGGTTAGAAGAGAAAATATCTGAAGCTTGGTCTCAAGTCATTATAATCCCTATTCATAAAAATGTGACTCAATATGACCTTGCTAATTATGGATGAATTAGTTTATTGTGAGGGGCAAATATTATTTTACGCAGAATTCGTGATCGTGAATGTCGCACACGAGCAAATCAGACTGAATTTGGTCCATGGATGAAATACATCGATCAAATCCACACTGTTCGTAGAACTGCGGTCACGACACCAACAGTTTGCGTATCTAGTATTTGTTGATTATTCAGCCGCCTTCGATTGTATTGATCGCACCTTGTGGAATCTCATTAGCAAAGTTGTCAACATGAGTAAAGCTTTATGTACGTCGTCTAAAGCAGTAATACAAAATGGGGATTCTTTAATTGGTGCAATCTACATAAACTCATGAGTCCGCGCCAAGAATGTGTTTTAACCTCGACACTTCAATTTTATAGTTGATTACATTTTTGAGGTTGCCCAGTCATTGTAGGGCTGTAAAACTCATGATAGTCGCATAAAGTGAATCTACAATATGCAGATGACGCGGTTCTCATGGCAGAGACCGAAAAAGATCTACAAAATATGCTTCAACTTACTCAAAAAGCTTCAGAGAAATATGGCTTATATTTTAATACTCAAAAAACGTGGTTTTAGCGCATGTCCCTATTAGAAATCTAATCAGAGTTAATGGTAATCCATTTCCAGTGGTTGATGAATTTACGTACTTAGGCTCTGTCACAACCATCAGAAGATCCAGCTCTTTAAAGATTATGCGTTGTATTCGCCCCTCTGTTGTATTTTTTGTACGTTTAACAGCCTTTAAGGAACAAGTCATATTTCTATTAAAACCAAGATCATAATATTAAGAGTCTAGTGCGTTCCATTCTACTCTGCTTGTGAAACTTGGACTCCTATTCAAGTGGATATACAAAAACTTGTTCAGTTTGAGCAAAGCGGTTTAAGATCCACATGGTTTGGCTCTCTATCTTCTATTAAAAGCAACCGTTTAATAACTGATAAAAACATTTCAAATATTTGTAGCATATTTAACATTAATTGGCCATGTATTTCTGACACAATAAGAGAAAGATGAATTTTGTCCACTTACTTAGCCAGAATAACTATGGAAGCCCAACCATTACCCGAATAATAAAAAAGACCGGGAGACCAACGAATAATTTGGACGGACATTGTAGCACGCAAACTCAGTCCTTTTATTTATATTAAGCCCCTTCGTCCAAATGAATTACTTAATTGGACTTCCGATTGCTTACCTTCTGCAGTTAATAGAGATTATTGGATGAGTTTAATTCAAGATGTAATTGACACTTAAAGTTTGCGTTAACAAAAGTTGATGTTTTGCAGGTTTTTTGTAATTTGGACTACCCTGGGCGATAATAACCGGTGGAAAATGTTTATCCCCGATGATGATGATGATTCAATTTGTGAGATATAAGGCTGCTTAAGTTTCTGATAAAATTGCAAGTGATTTTTGTGGTTTCTATTCTATTTAATTTTCTTACAAGATTGTGATTAGAATCAACATCTGCACCGCAATATGCACGTACAGCTTAAAGAAAAAATCGCTATTTTGTGCCAATATATGTATAGTCAATTTCATTTGTTTTATTTCTGTTGGGAGAAACCTACTTTGCCTTGTGTATATTTTTGTAAGAGAAAAATGTGATCCCAACACTTATACCACAGTAACTACTTACCGTCAACAACGTATAACCATTATCATTTATGCTATCAGTACAGCCATGTGATCTAACATTTGAGAATTATCCAGTTTTATCTTTGTTTAATTTCGCATTAAAATCCCCGATCAATATTTTAACGTTTCTTCTAAGATCACCATTGGACAAATTTTTCAATTGTTTGTAAAAGATATCTTGTGGCTTCATCGGTGACCTTAGTAGGGATATAAACTTGCACAGCTGTTACTTTTTTAGATCTGGTGTTAAATCTGATCAACATGATACGGTTGCTTTGGCAATGTTTTTACTCAGCCGGAGTGGTCTAGCGATACAGCGCTCGAATTCGGACCTTGGTAGGCATCGGGGTTCGAATCCCACCACCGGCACTAAAGTGGGGGCCCAGGTTAAGCTTTGTTGAAATGTCTGCTTTTGGAAAAAAAAATTTGTAAAACATTTAAAGTAACAAGCATTAAAAAAATATCAGCTCCACAAATATGATGAACTTCATGTCTCCTCGACCTCTCCATCACATCTCGCTAATACCCGAAATATCTCAATTGCATTGTTTCATTAAAAAAAACCGTTCCAACTGCCAACTATAATAAAGTATGCACTAGTTAAAACATTATTTAACCGTGTACATAGAATTTGTTCAAGTGACACTATTGATAAAGAATTAGAAGCCACGAAACAAACTCTAATCACTAATGGATATTCTGAAGATTTTATCCATTTCTATTGAAAGTCACTTACAACTAAAAAAAAAGTTGTTAACGAAAACAAGTTGTGTTTTATAAAACTACTGTTTAAAGGAGATGACGTCATGAACCTCCTAAAAATTAGGCTCAAAAATGCAATTAAAAGGACATATTCGTTGACCCAATTGAGAATGTTATGTACCACAACAGGTCTACCCTTGCCCAACGTAAAAACAGCTAAAGCAATGTTCTCCACCTCCCATTGTATCTATCAGTTCGCTTGCAGTTGCGGTGATAAATATATTGGTTGGACAACTCGTCGCTTATCTAAACGAGCCAAAGAACACATTCCCAGGTGGATCGATAAAGAGTCCAATTCAAATGAACGTTGGTGCACTTCGTCAATATTATGTCACTTGGTTCAAACAAAACATCGAGTAAACTTTAATGATTGCTTTAAAGTGTTGATAACTACTCAAACTGATAATATGTTAAAAACACTTGAATCTGTGTACATCGACACATTAAAACCCATTTCGTATGCACAAAAACAATTTGTAACTTCATTAAATTTAGCGTGGACTTAACATATGCATGTTGCGTATGTGTATGTATGTATAGTTATAAATGTTAAGTTAATTACATCATATATATATATATATATATATATATATATATATATATACTGATTCTTTATATGTTTGTGACTGAAGAGAATATACGAAATGAATTCATCTCACAGTTTACGTCTTTTATTATTTTTGTTTGGACATATTTTATCCACAAGTTTTAACATCGAACATCCTGTAACTGGAAACGGTTTTCCACCGAATACTATTTACATTATATCTAAGTTGAAACCAAACAAGATCTGACGCAGTTCTTGTTGTAAGACTCAAACCTATGCCAACCAAAGCACAGGTTCAGTGCCTTTACAACCTTTACCTCATTAGCATCGTAATTGCAACATAATTTTGCATTATAATAGCCTAACCAGTAAATTAGTCATTTCTTGTATCGGAGTGGTATAGCGGTCCACTCAAACCTGGATAGACATAGGTTCGATCTCTACTACCGGTAACAAATGCGGGCCCATGTTCGGTTTTGTTAAAATGGTTGCTTTTAAAGTTGTTTCTCGTAAAACATTTAAAGTAGTAAAAATATAATAATAATAATAATAATATAAAACTGCAATCTAAGGAATCATTTTGATTTTTGCCATTTTTCTGACTGAAAAAGACTTGTGCAAAAAATAACATGTTTTTGTAAAGTTCTTCAAAATATATAGATTTACTGCAACAAAAATCTGACAGTTACAAATTAAAATGAAGAAGTATTGTAACGATTTTATTTTCAAAGACAAGTAGTTGCCACATGTTACCAACAATTATAGCTGCACGTTATTTCATTTTAAGCATTACAACTAGGATTGAGATATTTTTAAAATTTTTATTAATAAGAATGGTAAAAAAGTATTCAGGATACGATTCAATAAAGATCATGCGTTGTTTTACACCACATTAAAATATTGAACAATTTGTTTTACTTGTTTCGCTTATACTACTTAAATGTATTATGGAAAGTAGTTTCCAGCAATTGACATTTAGCGAAATTGCATGCATTCAGTACATCAATGTGGATGATCATTCAACTTTTCTCAAATTTTTATCAAAATTATACTTCTATTTTTTTAACGTTACTTATCGCAATAATAGTTTTTTTTTGTTTTTCTAGTTTTCACAGAAATGCTAATTGTACACTTTAGTCCACCCCCTTTACATGTATAAGAGAAAGTGGAAAAACGAACATGAATTTTTACGAAAAATTGACAAGACTTAGAAAAATAACAATAAGCACTATTAAATTTTTTAATCACATAGTACGTAGAAAAAGGATTTAATATTGACATTGTACAAAGTGAAATACCATTGGCACAATGGTTTGATGACATTTCACCCACAGTTGATTCAAAATGGCAGCGATTATTGTAGTTGACAAAAGGGTCATTAGCAATAGCTAGAATTTGTAAAGACAACCGCATTGCATGTAACATACAACATATAAATTGTCAAAAGTAAAAAAACTATTTTTTTAAAATAACTTAATTTATCGTGTTTTTCTATTGTGGCATAACATTTAATGTGATTGTACAATTTTTTTTACTACTAACAAATTTTTTATAGGCGGCATATTCACACTACATGTACATGTCATAATTACCAAACGTTATGATGCATTTTGGTATTCGACAATAATTGTTGCTACAATCAGAAATGGCTTGCAAATAAAATTTTGTCAATGTAAACAACACATTGCGTTCTTTGAATAGAATTTACTAAAGTCAAATTTAATTTTGCACCACATTTTTTAAATGATTTACAAAACAAATATTTATTTTTTTCAATGGAATAAATGTACAAATTGTGTATTGTGACCGAAGCTGGAGAATGGTCGGCATTTTGCCTCCGTAGTTACGAGTCTAGCTCCTTGTCTTGGCCTCTTGTGCTACCCCGGTACAAGATTGTTGAAACTTTCTGTTTTGTAAAAAACTATTGAAATATTTCAAATGTTTTACGTTTTCTTATTCATTTAAATAAAATTAAATATTTTTTATTTATTTATTGGCTTAACAAATTAATTAAGTTTTGTTATAATTTTTAAATCAGTGTTTTTGCCAAATCTATTTTATAATTATATCGTAAATATTTATTGGAATTAATTCAATGTTTTTGAATATTTTTCTAATTCTTTATAATTTTATCGTCCTAATAATATATATATATATATATATATATATATATATATATATATATATATATATATATATATATATATATATAGCATTTAAAGAAAAGGACTAGAAAATTAACGCATTATGATATTTTAGATTATTTAGCACTCTATTAAACGAATCCAACTCTTAATAATATATATTTTAAACTATAATTTAGCATTATTTATTGAGAAACACTATTTTGAATAATAATCATAGTCAGCTTCCATTCTAGCACCAAAAATAATACCACTATTTATTAAAGCTTAAACAGAAGGAAAATACATAATAAAGATTTATTATTTTAACAATTTAAATTATGTCCATAGTTTGAGACAGGAGCATATTAGTGTATTCATACAATGCTATCAAATGCGATTTTTATATAAGTGCCGTTTAAAAACATCAAAAAACTTTGTAACGTTTAAAAAAATTCAACTGTAGCCAGTTTTAAGTCTGGTTGAGCAAGGAGGAGGGTTTGAACGCAAAGTTGTTTACAACATGACCTCTGTAAACAACTATTGCTAAGGCAACAACACAAGAGGACACCACTTGATTAAATTACAGCGAAGTAGTAAAAGTAGCAGCATGATTCCCATAACAGGATTAGGTGAAATCCGAATAGAATTTCAAGCTTCAATATGCACGATCCTTAAAACCACAAATTGAATGTACAATCGCATAAAACGATTTTATTGTTTTAGAAAGGGTTTTGAAATTATAATAATTAAACAGATTATAGGTAAACAATGGTACAAACGTAGTTTGTAGTAAATTGTAACTTATGAATGTTCTACCTGGTCGGACATAAATATTGAGATTACTAAAGTTTGCATAGAAAAGAATGAAAGTCATTGTCAACAATTTTAGAAATAGATAAATTTGAAAATGTGTATGTTTATAATTACAAATTTTAAATTCAACATTTCAGGGTTAAGTATGGTAAAGATTTTCAGATTACACATACTTTGAAGAAAAATGTTTAGCTGTTTTGTCTACACACTTGTTATGCTAATGAGTATCTGAAGTTGCAGACAAAAATTTAATTAATTTTATAAAACAAAAATATTTCATTTTAGGTAAACGTTTTTACATATTTATTTATAGTATATGTAAAATAAAGCAAGTGTTAATAAAGTATTTAAATAGTTGAAATAAAATAATGTAAATAATTTAGTAAAGCATGAATTTAAATTCTCAATTATTTTTGAATATGAACAAATGTGAAAATGAAGCTTACAGCCATTTCAAAAATTAACGCAAAAATTTATAACAGTATCAAATCTAAATTAATTTGTTATATCCATTTTTTTTTCGGAAAAATAAATATTGAGAATTAAAAATAATGTAAAGTACTTAATAGTTTCTTTATATGTATACTTAGAAATATTTATTTTTAAATGCTGAGTCGGCTAAAATAGCATATTTTAAAGGCTACTTCTATATAAACTTGAATAATAAGTTGAAATTACATACTTTTTATAATAATTAGCCTATTATTATTCTGTGTGCTTAATTTCATTAAAAATAAACAATAACTAATCCTTAAAACTGATGTTAAACCCACATTCAACTCTACCCTAATTTTGATGTCATAATAATTATCAAAATAAACATCTAATTATTCTAATCTATACAAATAAAAATAATCTAATGATTTTTAAAAGATTTTCAAAAAAGTTTTAAAACAAGTCGAATAATTTATTATTTACGTTTAACCTTGAGTTTCCGCTCATTCGCTCATTTTGCTTTCTGATTGCATCGTTTGTGAAATGGACAGTAGTGATAAAAATGTTTTTATCTTACCGAAAATAAATATCGTGTTATTAAAGAATTAAAAAATGAAGGATTTTTACCCAAAAAATTGGCAAAATGATACAGAGTTAACCTTTCAACAATTTATCAGATTATTAATAGTCAAAAACCGTAAAATTATAATAATGTTGGAAGAAAACGATTATAAAATCGTTATAAAATTTTAAAAAGTTATAACAAACATATTTCAGAAACTAAAAAAAATAGTTTAAACAATTTTACTTATTCCACGATTAAAAACAGGGAAACAGAATTTGGTTTAATATTTCAATCACCAAAAGTTGAACTATTTATTACTAAAAAACAAAAGGATGATAGATTAACCTTTTGTAAACTATGGAGTGATGAAACAATTATTAAGGAAGAACCATTTGGCTTCAAAAACAAAGTGTTATGTGGGTCAAGTTTCAAAAACATTTACTCCCGGTTGTTAGAAATAAAGTTCACTCTCGACAAGTAATGTGTTGGTTTGGTATTAGGTATAATCAACCTATCAAATGGAAAATTATATCTAGTATCTTAAATAGAGAAACATGTGTTTCAGTTATGAAGGGTGTTTTTCATTATGAAATGCAGCACACTTACACGGGGGTTACCATTGTTTTCCTAGACAATGCCCCATGTCATACATCTGCAAATGTAACGTCATATTAATCTAGGTTCACTTTATTCGTTTTCTATTTAAATTTAGACAGTAGATGAGCTGAGATAATAAAAACTGTCTTTCATTCAATTACCATTTAACAACCCGGATATTAACGTTATTATAAATATTTTTCAGTATGTTAAAGCGTAACATCAATAAGCATACTGAAATTGAGGATCTATGTGAACGTATTTGGTTTGTTGTTTAATATGAGATGAAACGAGAATATATCAACACTCTTATCAACAGCATTTCAAAACGCCCGAATCAGGTTGTTCAAAAAAATGGCGATTACATAAATTATTGAATTTTAAATTTCTTTTAAATATATAGTATTGTATATTTTATAATTGAAATGACGTTTCTCTTGTACGTTATGCAGTTGCCAGAGATGTTTTAGTTAACTAATCACTTTTTTGCAATAATTGTTGTGATTGTTGTATATTTAGAAAAATCAATATTTATCGTTAACTAACCAATAAAATTGTGCTGTATCAAGGTCAATGTTATGGTAACAATTACAAAACAACAAAAAATAAGTGTATGTCATATCACGAATATGGATGTCGAGTATGGTTTGTAGTTTTCCAACTAACTAAATGTTATAAAACTTTAATGTAATTTTAATTATAGTTGAACTAAATTCCATTTATAAATTTTTAATAATTAACAACATTATAATAATATTTGTACATAGCGCTTATAATAAATGATTTCAAATTTTAAATATTAGTTTTTTATAATTATTTTTTTAAATTGAATGGTTTTAGTAAAATCATTAAAGCAACTAAATATTTAACGCAATTAAATGTAAACTAATATTTTGTATAGAGTGCAATTTCTTCCTAAGCTATGAAATAAGAAACTTAGTAGTTGTATCACCCCAGCACAAATAAACTCAATATCATATTAATTTTGTTTTAGTATGTTATATTCATTTCTATACCAATTACTTTTTAAGCTGAAAACATTTTCAAATAAAGCATTATATAATTATAAAAATGGTATACTTTCGCTTAAATGATAAAACTTTTAAATAGCAATTTTTAAATATTTATTACTTTGAATGTTCTACGAGAAACATTTTTCAGCAGTAGACATTAAGCGAAGCCAAACGTGGGCCTGCATTTTAGTGTCAGTGGTGGGATTCGAACCCAGGCCCACCGAGGTCCAAGTTCGAGCGCTGTACCGCTAGACCAACCCGGTATAAGTAAATAGTTAAAAAATAAAATTAATATAATTGTTTAAATAATTTTTTTATAAAACTAAGTGATGTATTAAATAAAATGTAATTGACCATTTGTCAATTTACAAAATAGAAAAATCAATGTTAATTTACAAGTTAAATTTGAACATATACTTATATACTACTAAATATTACTCAAAAGCAATGTAATTGTTTGTGCAGATCAATGAATTACAACGATGGGGATGATGTTGAAGGACCTGAAACGATATATTTGATTGAAAATGTTGGTTCTATTTTGAGGTCGTATTTGACGTCAATCGTACTTAAACGTCCAGCAGACCCTATTGAATATTTGGCAAAATGTTTGAAAAATCATACCATAGTTAGAGAACAAGAATTATGGGTTTGTTGAACAAATTTACTTCATTACACACATTTTAATAACATGTACACTTGTATGAGACGACAACATGGTTTAGACGTTAATTTACAACTGTTTAAAATATATTTCTATTAAGCTGCATTTGCTTAAATATTGCTGGGGTGGTCCAGCGGTACAGCGCTTGATTTTAACCTGGGTGGACATGGGTTCGAATCCCACTACCTGCGTATGGCTTCGTTCATAATGTCCATTGATGAAAGATGTTTTCTGTAAAAAATTTAAAATAGCAAACATACATTCAAAAAAATAACAAATAATAAAACATTTTGGTATTAAAAAGATTTTTTTAATAATTTAAATACAATTTATGCTGTTGTAATTTTAAATATTACAGACGTATATATATATATATATATATAACCTACTTATTTAAATTTCATTTATTTAATAATTTTATAATATTTAAGTATTCAGTGCTACAATTTATTTAACTTTATTTAAACGCAACTTTAAACATTTTAAAACCTATGTTTGTTTGTTTGTTTGTTTGTTTGTTTGTTTGTTTGTTTGTTTGTTAAAAAAACAGGCAGAAGAAGAAGAACGTTTGATTGACCAGGAAATAGCTCGAATTCAAAATGAAGAACGCGAAAAAATGGCCGAATTGAATAGGCCAACATTTTCAAATAACAATTATGTAGGTCAATCGATAGACAACACCAATGATGACCTTGAACAAAATGGCGATGACGATGGCGACCGGACAAATGACGTCAACGATGTGAATAGTGAAGCCGATGAGTTTGCAGTCGACGACAATTTGGATGACACGAAAGATTCTGACCAGGCAAAAGAATTTGGTGAAGGCGGAAATGGAGAAGATCAAGTTGTATCTAAAAGTGATGATCAGGAAATAACTAATTTAAACGATGATGAAGTTACGAATGTAGAGGATAATAATAATAATAAAGATAATAATAATGACGATAATAATAATGAAGATAATAATAATAAAGATGATAATAATAAAGATGATAATAATGAAGATAATAATAATAAAGATGATAATAATAAAGATAAGAATAATGATGATGGTGATAATAATAATGAAGGTAAGTTTGAATTAGATAATAAATAATTACTGATATTAATTTGTTTGTGTGTGTGTTATGTTTCTTGTTATACAAAGGATGGTGTGGTATTACAATTAAAGTTTCTACTGTAAGCATAAATATTAAATAGTTAGTTGTTTATTATTAAATGTCACTTATTACAATTATTTAAAAACCCAAAAATAAATAATAGAAAGGACCATGTATTGTATTTTTAAAAATGTTATTTTTGCATATTTTTTGCAACTTAACATAATCATACAAAATTCCAAACATTGGCAGTGTGATATAACATAACTTTTTTTCAAATTACACCACTCTGCATTATATCACAAAATTACAAATTAAAAAATAAAATGTCAAACATTTATGTGTGTTTGAGCACTAGACTAGAAACTGAGTTCGAGTCCCATGACCTCGTTTGGCTTTTCTAAATGTGTACTTGCTAAAACATTTTTAGTAAAGCACTTAAACAGTAAAAACAAGATAAAATAATTATATATATATATATATACAGGGGCTAAAATAGGAGCTGTCAAAATTAGCATATTGAAATTGATTGACTTTCCTTACATCACTTAAGCATATTAGGCACATCAACTTATGTAAACAAAATTTTTTTTTGAAATGTGTGTTGCGTAATCCATTTATGTTTTTAGCTTTATATGTATAAAATTTTTAAGTGTGACTATCACCATTTACCCACTTGAATGCAATTTATCCAAAAATTCCAAGACACTTAACTATTTATAATTATAAAAAAGTGAAAACACAATTAACTTTAAGTATCGATAGTCCATATTATTTTAGCATAATTACTTAGTTGAAAAAAATATAACTTTCAAGTTAAAATAGCAAAAATTGAAAAATAAGAGTTCACTGACAAGTACCATTTTAGACCCTGTATTATTGCCGTGGTGGTTTAGCGGTACAGCCTTTGACTTAGACCTGGGTAGGCATGGGTTCGAATCCCACCATCGGCACTAAATGCGAGCTCACGATTGACTTCCCACAAATGTCCACTGCTAAAAGATGTTTCCCATAAAACATTTAAATTAGCAAAAATTTAAAAAATAATATATATATAAGTTTTTAATTTTTTAATAAATATTTTAAAAAGTGTATGCACTTCAATTTCAGTTGAGGATGAAAATGACAGTCAAGTCATAGAATGAAAATAGTTGTTAAAAATTGCTCACTTTACGCTGTACATTTAATTGTTTATATAAAGTATATATTTTAATAAAAATTATTTTTAAAACAGTTTGTTCTTGATTGTTCACAACTATTTAAAAATTATTTGACTTTAATATTGTTGAACAAATAAAACAAATCTTGAACTTAGAGCACAGCGGGAAATGTCGATTCAGTTTTAAAATAAATTGAAACCAATAAAAATAAACCGGTAGTAACCTAACAGCATTTGAGAACACTAGGCAATTAGAATTGATTAGATTTACCGTAAATAATACATTTACATGTTTAGTTACAACCACCTCTAGCTCAATGGCTAAGATAGGACGTGGGTTCAAATTTATGTGTGCAAGACTTGAAAGGTATGTGCTGCTGACAATTTCAATTAAGAATGGAACAGCTGTACAATGGTCCTGGTTGACACATAACCAGGTGGATTTATTATTTAAGTAAATCTGACAATTTTAAATAAATTAAAAACTCTTAAAAAACCCAATAATAAATAAAAAATAACGTTTGCTCCCATTATGTATATGTACATTAATTGTTTTATTTTTTACTTATAAAAATATTTAGTTAATTTTATTTTTAACTTTAAACAGGTTATTTCTTGTTTAATATTTTACTAATAATTGGCAAGTAAATAAAATTAATTTAAGTTTAATATAGACAAATTATTGTTGTGGTTGGGTTGGAGCGCTGAACTCGTACTTAGGCAAAGATGGATTTAACTTTTGCTGGTGAAACTAAGTGTAGACCCCCATATTCATGTATTTTTGTTTGTGACGTAATTACCTCCTCATTACTTTCTACATTTATACGCTTTTTTATAAAACGATCGATTTCAATGGTTTGATAAACACAACAAACGTAGAAGAATAACAAAATTGTCTGACTAATTGATGGCATGCCTGTGACGCCGTTACGGTTTACAAAGATTGACGAGGCCACCAGTTTTTATCAAGATTATCTTTCTTAGCCTAACGGTTACATATGGTATACATATAGCTTAAAATACCTTTGAAGTATCCTGGGCGTATGCTTGCATTTACTCGCAAAAGCGTAAGCCCAGTTATACCGCTGTGCACTCGGTCCCTGCTGCTATTAGTCTAGATGCTTGTAGACACCTAGTCCAGGATATAGAAGAGAGACAGTCGAGAAAATCACTTTTGTCAAAAATTGAAACTGTATAAGCATTACTCGAATCCTCAGTATAATTAACATTTCCTAATATAGATTTTTTATAACATCCATATGCTAAAAAATGGTTTCCATACAAACGTTTAAATACCGAACCCGAAAAATTTGTAACAAACATTAAAGAATTTGTTTAACTGTACATTAAAATAAATAAATGTTGCAATTACATTATTAATATTATTATTATTATTATTACTCTTATTATTAGTATTTTTTACTATTGTGTTACCGTTTTAATGTTGTAAAAGAAACGTTTTTACTGTGTGAATATTTGGTTAAATTAAACAAAGGCCAGCATTCAATGTCGTTGATGAGATTCCAATACCTGCTTACCCGATTTCTAATCGAGTTACCTTTGCTACTTACATAGTACCCAAAGTTCGGTTTATTATTTCAAAAAGGCATTTGTCAAAATGACGTTATTTGTAAAATATAATTGTGTGTGTCTAAATGCAAAACTATGCATTGTGCTACTGTGATTACTTTAACAAATGTAAATAAATAAATTTAAAGAAAAAATTGTTTACATTAATTTTAAATAATCCTTGTTTTTTAATAAAATAATTTTTACCTATCTATTTTATTATTACAAACCCCTTTACTGTATAGAAAGAATATAGGACAACAATATTATTTATTCCACGAAGTGCTCGTTTAGTTCCACTGACGTTCAATTCGATGTTTTTTAACCAAGTTTTCTGCTACCTCCCAACCTGTCTTTTACTACCTATAATGATCTATTTAAAAAAATTTTTGACTATGTTTTTAAACGATAAATACAGAAATTGGTCAATTAATTTATCCTGTTTAACGCTAATGATGTCATGTAGTAAATGAAGGTTCGCTTCTTCAATGATCTCGTTATTTACAATAAACTTAGCGCTTCCAAGGCACCAACAATAAAAATTTTATCATTTTAAAATCTTGTCTGTTTGCTTTTACGTTTTATGAATATACAGAGTTGTAAGGATAAAAACTATCTCCCAAAAAACAAAAATTTGTCTTCAGATAAATAGCAATCAAAAATCATGTTAAATGCACATTTTTAAAATATCTATACATAATAATTATTATTATTTCAGTCTATAAACACATTTTACTGATTCTCCAAGTCTGGTTATTATCAATATTAATTTATGTAAAAAAATTAGATAAATTTATTATTTAATGTCTAAATACATCCAGTTTGCTTTGTAAACATTTTTGTGAACAAAAAATTTGTTTTCAATAATTATTTTGCAGTAACTGCTTGGTGCTATTAACTTGTTACTATTATCATGCATGCCATCAGTAAAATTATGTAATTCAACATACAAAAAATTTCTTTTTCGGTTTTTCTTTTGATCTTAAAAATAAAGCAACATGTTTTTATTATAGTAATTTGTTTTCTTAAACAATTTTATGTAAAATTGGTTACATAATTTAATGTGTATGCACACATGTGTAAAACTGTTCAACACTATATTATTTAAAGACAAATATTATTTTACAATTTTAATTTTATACATTTTACTTTAAATATACAACTTTAATTAGGGAAATTTAATATTGTATACAGATTTTTTATTTTGTTAAAACAATTTATCATCTTTTAAGCATTAGGGGTTTCCTCTTTACATCATATAATTTTATATATATATATATACTGATTCTTTATATGTTTGTGACTGAAGAGAATATACGAAATGAATTCATCTCACAGTTTACGTCTTTTGTTATTTTTGTTTGGAATTATAAAGGGAACCCAATGCTTTAAGTTTCCTCTTTAATTCCAAATAAAAATAATAGAAGACGTAAACTGTGAAATGAATTTATTTCGTATATTCTCTTCAGTCACAAACATATAGAGAATCAGTATATATAAATAAAGATATATCATGTTTCTAACTGAATATTAATAACTACACTGACATATATATACACAACATGCCTATGTTAAGTCTAAGCTAAATTCAATAAAGTTACAAATTGTTTTTGTGCACATAAAATGGGTTTTAATGTATGAATGTAAACAAAGTCAAATGTTTTTGACATATTAGCAGCTTGAATAGTTATTAACACTCGGTGTTTTGTTTGAACCAAATGATGTAATATTGACAAAGTGTACAAACGTTCATTTGAGTTGAACTCTTTATCGATCCAATTAGGAATGTGTTCTTTGACTCGTCCGATCAATATATTTGTCACCGCAACTGAAAGTGAACTGGTAGATACAGTGGGGGGTAGAGAACATTGCTTTAGTTGTTTTTACGTTAGGTAAAAGTAGACCTGTTGTGGTACATTCTGAAAGTATTTGTGACCGAAGAGAATATACAAAATGAATTTATTTCACAGTTTGCATTTTCTCTTATTTCAATTTATTATTGTCTACTTAGATTGATTGAGCTTGTGGGACTGCAACAAACGTTCCCAATTAAAATCTATTTTAGGCAAATCTTGTAACAAACCTCCATGTGTAACCAGAAAGTTTTAATCCGTTTTACCTGACTTTAACTTTGTAACACAATTTGTGTTAATTTTTCTGTTATACAATGTTTTTAAATATTGTATTTTGATTTTTTTTACTAAGTTTCCTATTATATATATATATATATATATATATACAATAAATGTTTTATTAGATTTACAAAAAGTACTAAATAGCTTTTATTTAGAACATTATATTAATCAATTTAAGCACTGGTATTTTTATAGTAAAATATATCAATATTTTTAAGCTAAAATGTAATTTACTTATGCTACACACTGTGTTATAATCTCACAAAATTAATTTTAATTGTATTTAAATTTATTTTCTTTACATAAAAATCCTAATTTAAACACAATACGGGCTAAAATAAAAATTATTATACTATTGAAAATCGTTATTTAATAGTTCTAAAATTATTAATGGGTTTTTAATAGATTATTTGTTTTTAAAATTGTTATATTAGAATTGTCAGATTTACCTGAATAATAAATTTACTAGGTTTTCTAAGTCAACCAGGAGCACTGTACAGCTGTTCTATCCTTATTTGGACTCAGCAGCAGTGCATACTTTTCACGTTTTACATACACATGAACTTGAGCTCGCGCCCTAACTGGTGTCAGGCCAGCACCTTAAGCCACTGAGCTACGGGTGAATGACCTTAGACCAAGTGTCCTCAAATGCTGCTACGTTACTACCAGTTTATATCTAGTTTGTTTTTTGTATAATAAAACTTAGCATGTATAAGTATATTTAAACTTAAAAATATGTGTCCAAATCAATTTATTTGTTAAAATTTAGACTAGATAAATCTATGTTAACATTTTAACCAAGAGCATACTAAAATACTTAAGCCATCACATTTATTATTTTATATTTTGTAGTAAATTATACAAAAAAACAACTAAATAACTCTAAAAATTAAATAAATTTTGCACTTGATAAAAATGGCTGACGTTGATAATTTTACTCAATCTTAGATTATGAGTCAGTTTATATTTTGTGTAAATTTTTTATTAATTACAATATATATCTATAAAATTATATTTGTGTTTTTAATTATTATATAATATTGTATATTGTATAATTAAAGTGACGTTTCTTTGTATGTTATGTGTTTGGTAGCAATGTTTGAGTTAAATAATTACTTTTTTGCAGTATTTGTGGTAATGGCTGTATATATACAGTAGGTAATTAATTTAAATCATCCTAATTTTTTTTAATATTTTTGTTTTTAAAATTATTATATATTTTTAAAGTAATAAACAAAATTTAAACATTACAAACATTTAATTGGTGAGCTTAATTTTTTTTTAAATCATATGACGTAAAGATACACGCTGGTAATATGATGCACAAACTTTCATTATTCCTAATTGAACATTTTACAAATTAAAATATCTAATTTATTTATAAAAGTTATTATTAAAAAATTATTTCAATTTTATAAAAATTTTTAAATTAAATAAATGCTCACATAAGTTCATACAAATTTACACTGTACCTCTAATTAGTTAATAATTATTTTATTTTAAAAATATTTTAGTATAAGCAATTTTGAAACATTTTTTTAATTTTATTTTTTTAAATAATTTGAGCACAAGAACGTTTTTTATTCTTTATTTGAAGGTTTTGAATTTTGATAAAAAGGCTGCTTACTTCCTCGCACTTGAAGAAGTTAAGCGTTGTTATTTGACTTCTCACGATTATAAACCAGTTCAAAATAAAATAAACATAAAAGTTAAAACAATTGCCGAATTGCCTCTGGCACTTTACATATCAATATTGGTGAAATAATATATAATATTAATAAAATTTAATTGTGACAAAAATGATTAAAATTAATTTTACAAATTTAATAATTTATACATATAGGTTTTAATATTATTTATAAAGTTTCAATTTCTTCTCTAGGTGTATAGGCATCTAGACTAACAACAACATGAACCGTATAACTGGGCCCTCTAACATGGTGGATGGTGCAATATCAATTTTAAAAACAACTTGTTCCACTTATTGCATTGTATTCAGTATTAAATACTTTACACGATAATATTTTTTCTTAAAGCATTTATACATTAAACTTTAATATATTTATATATAATTTAAATATTTTACGAATAAAGTCTGTTATCATAGGACAATAATAATAATAATAATAATAATAATAATAATAATAATAATAATAATATTAATAATAATAATAATAATAATAATAATAATAATAATAATAATAATAATTGCGTTAAATTACACCGAATTGGATTAAACGTAATCCAACAACTCTTTGTTAAAAGTATTTTTTGAAAATTCCAATGCATATACTAATTTTAATTATAAAAATAATATTGAATTAAATATATATTTTTTAGGTTTTGCTTTTAAAAATAAAAATGTTTCTAAATATAAACAACTTGCTACAATTTTTCCAAAATTTAACTAGACTTTGCCTTATTTTTTTTGTAATTTTTAAATAAAATAAATGTTGTTATTCAGTAAGGCCTTCAACAAAAGTCGACATGTTCATCCATCTACAAGTCTAGCGCTTTAGATACCTCTGCTACTCCGGGAAACAATTAAATAATTAATTTTTATAATTTTTGAAACTATAATAAATGAAATAGTATGTTGAATATTAAGTTCATTAATCACAATATAAAAAATGCTTGAACAATTAGAAAGTGCTAATTTGCAGGGGTTTTATAAAAAGCATTACTTCAAAAAAAAATTGACTAAAATGTTGTATTTATTGATATTATATTTATAATTGACCCTTTTACAGGACCAATATTTACATTTTTTAAACAGAAGTAGATTAATTGTTAAAATGTGAATTTACAAACTAAAGATTTTTGTGTTTTACTGTGACATTTCTTTATTTTGTTTAAATTTTAACAATTAAACAATTTCTATAACTTTTTTAAAAATGTATTGAATACACAATGACCCTAAGATTAGTGTAATTACAAATGTTTTAGCCCCAAAAGGAATCTTTTTCTATTGCATTTGATCAAGTTGAATTTTGGAATAAATTACAATTGCGTTTGACCGATAGTTTATTTTTTGTCAGTAAAGTACCTTTACGCCAGTCTCGTGTTGTTTAAATTTTACCGCCAACACTAAACACAAGTTGTCGTAGAAGTGTTAACTACAATGTCTGGCATCGAACTTCAATTCAACTGTCAAAAACAAACGTACCATCTTTGTCAATAGCCAAAAACCTGACCCAAATGTTGAGCATAGCTCGCAACACTGCGCTACTTCGACGCACATCCAAGTGCGCGCGTTGAACAAGATATTGTCCAATTTGGAGCAAATCGTGACATCGCAGTTTGGACTCCTGATTGACGTCCAACCGACGAAACATGGTGCGCATTTTGCCTTCCCAAACGGCACTGCAGTCGAGCGTTCCATAGTCTTCGGGACGCTTGTAATTGACCAACGGTCCCCACAATTTCACCGCTTTGCTTTTGTTGTCGTCCGACATGAAAAAGTCGGCAAACAATTTCAAAAATGCCTCGCGACTCATCATATTGCCATCGGCATGCGTGCGAAACATAATTTCGCACTCCTTTTTAACCGATTTCCAGCCTACCATGAGCGTTGTAAATTCGGGCATGGTAATTTTGCCATCGTCATCCTGATCCATTGCACTGAACATGGGTGCAATGAAGTTGGCATTGAATTTAGCCCGAAACGAGCCCTTCAACGCTTCCAAAACGTTGTCGATAAATTTCGATTCGTTGAGATTTGTCGTTGTAGCAGCCGATCTGTCGACGTGCGTGCAAAATACCTGATACCACAAATGGACCAACGTTTTGACCAAATAGTCGTATTTGTACAAGGCCATCTTGGGAAATATGCTGATAACGTAGGCAGCAACTTCGAGCATGTCGTCAATCATCAAATAGCCGTGTCCATTGCCGTCGAGACGTTTGAAAAAGGCGCGCATTTTGCGAATCCACAAATTGCTACCTGCACCCGTTGGATAGTCCAGTTCGACTACTTCTTGATCTTCCATCGTTGTTTGTTTGTTCTATTTTGTGTGTGTGTATGCGCGTCTCAAAAATTGACGGTGTAAATTTTAATGTAATTAATTATTTTTAATATATATATATATATATATTGATGATTTTCTTAACGTATTATTTGGGTATATGTACATTGTATTCTGCACATTATTGGTTTATATAGAAAAAACATATACACCTCTAGCAACTGTATTATGTGCAGCCTGTCCCACATTGCCCAATTAAAAAAGGGCTGTGGTATTATTGTTATTCATCTGGAAACAAAAACCAAATAAATTGATTTTTTTTCTTTTTTAAAACTTTTTCTTAATCCTATTAAATTTTAATTCTTTTTTGAAAAGGAAGGAAATATAGGAAATAGTCATCCAACTGCGTTTTGTATTAGTCATTTTAAAAAACAGGTTTGTGTATCTTTTACGAAATATTTGTCAGTTAGTTAAATTCAAAAACAAATTATATATGTATATTATATTATACAAAACCCTTTTGCTTTAAAAAAGAAGCATGAGACAATAAGACAACAATTACAGCAAAACAACAACAAAATCTTGTTGACATTAAAAATTCTGCAAATTGAAGATTAAGATTTCTTTCGACTTTCACTCAATCCTGTCATCTGTGTAACTCTGTCATCCAGATACGTGCGATCACTTTTTTGCCGTTGTTTGCCAGAATGGCGTCCTCTTGTATTGTTTCCGTAGCAGTATAAATTTTTTACATAGGCCAGGTTGTTAACCTTACGCTCAAACCCTCCTCCTTTATCCAGGCTTGGGACTGACTAGATTGAATCATTTCTAATCCAAACTAGGCGGAGTTCAAAAACAAATAATCAATATTAACTAAAAAAAGATTTTTTTAATTGTTTCAATAATTTAAATATTAAACATTATATTATTTATTATTTAATTAAAATAACAAAATAATAATGTAATGATGTATTTTTAACAAAATTTTATCAGCACTATACTTTCTATGCACAGAATAAGTATGTTTTAAGTAAAGGTATCAAATGCACATAATTATACACATAATACTGATTAGCCAGTTCCTTTAAAATGTATTTTAAAAGTTTAACAAAGTATTGTAATAATAGCTAACATCTTATTATTATTATTATTATTACAAAACCCTCTTGCTTTAAAAAAAAGCATGGGGCAATAAGATAACAATTACAGCAAAAATTAACATCAAAGTCTTGTAATTCAAAGAGAACATGAGAAATCGAAGATTGAGCTTCCTTTCGGCTTTCACTCAACCCTGTCATTTGTGTAACTCTGTCATCGAGATACGCGTGATCACTTCTTTGCTGTTGTTTGCCGGAATGGCGTCCTCTTATTGGTTCCGTAGCAGTATGAATTTTTTACAGAGGCCAGGTTGCTAACCTTGCGCTCGAACCCTCCTCCTTTATCCAAGCTTGGGACTGGCTAGATTGAATCATTTCTGATCTAAACTAGGCGGAGTTATTATTATTATTATTCTTTCTAGACAGCTTTTCCCTCCTACATGAGGAGTCGCTGTTTCTGGTCAACATTCTCCACTTGGTTCTGTTCTTAGCGTCAATTTTTGTTAGTTCCTTTTTCCTTTATATTGGCTTTTACACAACTGAACCATTTTCTGTTCGGTCGACCACGGTTTCTTTTACCTTCTAATTTTAATACCGTTGTTCGCTTTGTAACGTAGTTTTCTTTTTTACGTAGAATATGGCCGTACAACCTTAACCGTTTATCTTAAATTTTCTTATGAGCTTTGATGACTTTCAGTTTTCCTCTAACAACTTCATTTTTTATTCAGTTTAAGTTAGACACTCCTAACAACCATCGAAACATCTTTATTTTTACTGAGTTTAGTCTTCTTTTTTGAGTTTTTTTTCATACTCTACATTTCCAATCCGTAAACCAAGGCCTGTCTCACTGCGGTCTTAAAATTTTAACCCTTTGTCTTTACTGTTATCCTTTTGTTAAACAAAAATCCTGCAAGTTTCCTCTAGTTATACCATTCTGCTTGTAGTTTTTTCGCTATTCCTGCATACAAATCTCTATTTTTTAGCAATGAGCCAAGGTATTTAAACCTTTTTACTTTTAGCAATTCTTGGTGTTGCATTTTAATTTCTCTACTATTTTCTTTTGTTGTACACAATCTTTTTCTTGTTGATTCTTAAACTTTGATCTCCCAGTGCTTTGCTCCATTGCTCTAACCGTCTCTCTAAGTTTTCTTGTTTTCTGCTGCATAAGACAATATAATCTGCAAATAACATACACCATGGAGATTCCATTTTAATATTTCTTGTTAACACGTTAATAACTAGATCAAACAAATACGGGGTGAGTGCTGAACCTCGATGTAAATCAACGTTTAGTAAAAATTCATCAGTCAGTCCCATACTGGTTTCCGCTAACTTTTTTTGCGTCATCGTACATATCTTGTACAATTTTTACATACTTTGCATAGTTACCTTTTTTTCTCATGCTTCTTTACACCTCTTGTCTTTTTCTAAATCGATAAACACAATATAAACTCCTTCCTGTTTCTCTCTGTACTTTTCTAAGAAAAAAAATAACATCATTTGTACTACGTCCAGGCATAAATTCGAATTGTTCTTCTCCAATATCTGTTTTTTTGCGGATTCTTTTATTAATAATTTTCTTCCAAAGTTTTAAAGCATGTGACAAGCTTTATCTCCCTACAGTTACTACAGTCTTGAACGTCTTCCTTCTCCTTATAGATTGGCGTGATGACACTTTTTCGTCACTTGTCAGACATTTTCTCTTCAATCTATATGAAATTTAACAGTTTAGTTATTCTGTCAATTCCACAGTTTTCCAAACATTTCCATGCTTTAATAGATATTCCGTCTAGTCTTGGAACTTTTCCATTCTCTATTTTTCTCACTTTTTTAATTACTTCTTCCTGGGATATTTCTTATGTTAGGTGTTTCATTTTTAATCACTACTCCAGAATTTTTTCCATTTAACAGGGTTTCAAAATATGTTTTCAATTTTTTCTTTATTGACTTTTTTCTGTTAGTACCGTTCCTCTTTTATTTCTCATTTACTTAATGTGTGTCAGGACTTTTGAGGCTTTATTTCCGGCTTCAGCAACACTAAACAATTTATTCTTTCCTTCAGGTGTTTCGAGGTCTTTATATGTTGCTACTGCTACCCCTTTTTGTTTGTTAATATTCCAACTTGTTGGTTTCCAATCCATTTAGATTCCATTTCTTTTTTTTTATTATTTTATTTTTAACAGCTTGCTGAACATTCACATTTCACTACCAAGATTTTTTTATTTGTAGGTGCGTTCTTCCCAAATGTTAACCCTAGTACCTTTTCAGCTGCTTTGGTAATTACTCTGCTGTTTAATGTCTACTATTCCCGTACTCCTTCCAAGGACTTCCAGTTCTGTATAATTTTGTTTTTAGATTGTTTAGTCAGGCTGGTTTCTTTTAATTTTTACAAGTTTACTTTTTTTTTTCAAATCTCCCTTATCTTCTTTTGTTCGTTTCTAAAACTCATCTTTATTAACACCAACCGGTGTTGTTTAAATTCTAAATTTACTTATTTAAAATTCACAAATTAGGCTTTACAAACATTTTTTCATATTTTTTAAAACACTTCAAAACTTATTAATTTATTTTGTAAATATTTTTAATACTAAAATTTGAGTACAATATACTACTATTTATCATAAATCTATAATATTTGTTTAAAAGCATTATTAAGCTAATACAAAACGTTTATTTAACAATGGGGTTTTAAGGGATTGTGTTTTTAGAAATGTTATATTAGTATTGTCAGATTCATTTGAATAATAAATTTACTAGGTTTTCCAATCAACCAGGAGCACTGTACAGCTGTTTCATCCTTATTTAGAATCAGCAGCAGCGCATACCTTTCAAGTTTTACACACACATGAACTTGAACCCACGCCCTATCTGGTGTCAGGCCAGCGCCTTAAACCACTGAGCTACGGGTGGATGACCTTCAACTTGTAAATTTATTGTTTATAGTGAATCTAATCAATTCTAATTGCTCAGTGTCCTCAAATGCTGCTACGTTACTACCGGTTTAGCAAGTGAAAGAACCCTTTCACTAGGACTTTACCATATAGGTCCTTGCATACTGCCAGGTTTAATAGCCTATATAGTACGGTTCGGTTATATTTAACAATTTTAACAAAACGTATGTGTTTGGAAAATATAAGAAATAAATTGTATAAAAACATATTGACACAAAAAAAATAATAAAAAAGGAATTGAACAATGCACACAAGTTATTCTTAAATCAATTATTATTAGAAACTGGATACTTCAAATATGCATTACCCGTTGTTGAGTGTTTCTTTTTTTTTTAAAAGATTGTACTCATACAAATTGAATAACGGAATATTTATTTATTTATTTATTTATTTATTATTGTAATTTCTAATCAAAACCAAAATTATCAGAAATTGTGTTTATCAAAATGGCCTTTTGAAAATAATTTTTTTTGAATTAATACAAAATTTATTATCGGCCTATTAATTGTTATTTATTTATTTATTTTTTAACATAATTTCTGACATGAATGAAATGGTGAAAAAATTGGGTGCATTTGAAATGTGTTATTTAATGCCCTTTTAAAAGCAAAGCATTGGAACAAATGTAAATATTCAATATCGGTACATATAGTGTAATTTAATCTTTTTTTTCATTCCCAAATTAGTGCAATTGGTTTACAAATTGAAACTTTACAAAATTATGCTTTAATTACAAGGTAATATAAATGTCAATAAAAACTTATAATTTATTAGATAAGATTTTGATTTAAAACGTTGGTATGAGTCCTGATATAACTTAGAAGGCTGACAATTTTTGAACCAAAAATGATTCAATCTAGCTAGTCCCAAGCCTGGATAAAGGAGGTGAGTTTGAGCGCAAGCTTAGCAACCTGGCCTATATAAAAAATTTATACTGCTACGGAAACAATACAAGAGGACGCCATTCTGGCAAACAACGGCAAAGAAGTGATCGCAAGAATCTGGATAACAAAGTTACACAGATGACAGGGTTGAGTGAAAGCCAAAAGAAATCTTAATCTTCAATTTGCAGAATCTTTAATGTCAACGAGATTTTGTTGTTGTTTTGCTGTAATTGTTGTCTTATTGTCTCATGCTTATTTTTAAAGCGAAAGGGTTTTGTATAACATATAATATAATTACAAATTATGTATATATTTTTTATCTAATATATTTAGAATTTCTAATATTATACAAATACTGAAAACACATGTCCATAAATATTCTATTATAATTAATACTTTTAAACGTTTAATTAAACGCAACATAAACTAAAATAAACTTTTCAAAACCATTAATATTAACATTTACTCTATTGTATTTTATACTCGTAATAAATGTACACTATTTAATATACAAAATCTACAGTCTAGAAATGTTATTTGTGCATATTAATATTATATATATGCAAAATTTGTGTTATTTTACATTTCTTTTGTAATATATATTATACGTTTTCAAAGTCCCTTCACGCACTTTATAATGCAACATGACTTTTGAAAATACGTTAACTTTTCAGTGTATTAGACGATGTAATTTAATCTTATTTTATTTTCTGACTGATGTTACATACTGCTAATTGTATCATATTTTTTTAATTGTGCCTATTTCTTGTGTGCTGAAAGCTACTTCTATTGACGTATCTAAGTCAATAACCATTATATATATATATATATATATATATATATATATATATATATATATATATATATATATATATATATATATATATATATATATATATAACTGAAAATAAGGTTTTCTAAAATATTTTAATTAAAAAGTGGAATATATATATATATATATATATAGAATATATATATATATATATATATATATATATATATATAAACAATAAATTAAATCAAAATCTGACATTTATGAAACATAAAACTGAATATTATTGTTTTTTCCATATTGTTTATTTATTAACTCTCGGTTAACACCTACGCAAATGTGCACAAATATTAGTGGGGGTCTTATGCAAACATTCGAACATTAACCGAAATTAGTACTGGGTTAATTCACTTCAACTTTATATAAATAGATGTGCAAAAAAAGGAATTAAAAAAAATAACAACATTTACTTTGTAACACAAATCCCAATTAATTGGGCTTTAAAGAAATGTCAAAAATGATTTGCTAAATATGTATTCTTTCTTATGCTGTTTTTTTTGAATACAAGTCGTAATAATTTGAACACGTTTTTATTTACTATTGAATGGCTTTATTATTTTGTTAATACATTTTAAATTTATCATTACCCCCAATGGCCTAGTTATTGATGCATTAAAAAAAGCACAATTGTTATATATATATATATATATATATATATATATATATATATATATATATATATATATATATATATATGCGAATTGCATCAAATCAGTATTTAGTTTTAGTATAAGTTTTAATTTATTCAGTATTGACTTGTCAATAACCTTAAAAACTGACGTGTATAGAATTAATCTAAAATCAGATGTTATCTGAGAGTAAAAAAATATCAAGAATTTGAATGATTTTAAGATGACTTCTAACAATAAATATCCTATTATCATCAATACAATACACCTTTGCTCTAAAAATTAGCAAGCAACAATATTTGAGTACATGTTATGTCCAAACTCGCACACACAACATCAAATTCAATAAGGTCTATTTTAAAAGCTTTCAGTTAAATTGTTGTAATCTGTCACTTTTTTAAATATCCAATTTCTCACTTTAAAACCTGGTTTTTTTTGTGTTTTTTTGGTTAACTGCTAAACTGATAAAAATCTACTGCTTTATTAATCGTATCTATTCATTTTAAAGTAACATGCATTTTTCCCAATGCGGTTTTAACTAGAACAAAGTTTGTTAAACATAATTGGAATAATTAATTATAATCATTAATTTACTAACAAATGAATGAAATAAAAATGTGTATTGCCTATCCAAAGGTTTTTACAATAAATAGTGTATTTATCAATTAATTAATGTGCAGCAAAAAAACGAATACCACATGTAATAAGTATATATAATTTTATTACATTGAAAATTGTGGGTAAAAATATATTGTAATACAAAAACCATATGTTACAACTACTTCTTTATAGATATGGAGGGTTTTTTTAATAATTTCGATTTTATTAAACAATTTTTTTTTTTAATTAATTAATACACACACATATTATTTAATTTTTTCAGCTAACTGAATAGCCAAAAATATGTTAATAAAATTTTGACTAATAAACGCTACCTAATGTAGGACAAAAACGTTTCAATTGTACAACCAAACACATTATTGACTTATACAAAGATTAATAAGCATATGGTGTAGCCAAATATTAGTAATTTGTTAGACGATGGACAATATAAAGTAAATGAAATTCAAATTATTTTTAAAAAATAATTGTTATAACTAAACGAATCCAATTGTGTGTAGGTAAAAAGTTCTTTTCAGTGTACAACACAAACTTGTATAATGTAAAAATTATTTTTTACCCAAATTTATTATTTTCAAGCTATCAAGCTTTGTACAAAAAATAGTGAAATTATTATTAAAACATGTTTTGTGCAAACGTATTATTAATATTTATATTAACTTAGATGTTTTAGTAGAAGTAGCTTTGATTACAGTACTGTTAGGATATATATATATATATATATATTCAAAGTAGATGAATTATTTGCACTTTTCTGACCACATATCTACTGCATTGACTATGTTTATATTCATTATCATATGACATCCTATTTCATTTTGTTCCCATTATTTTTACTAATACTTTTTGTAATTTTGTTATGTTATGTTATGTTATTTATTTATTTTTATAGATGACAAAAATGTATTTTTTACTCTGAATGCATCTCTAATGAGATATTGAAGCTTCATGTAATTATATATACTACTGTCACAACAAGTACTGCAAAAAAATAATTATTTAACTAAAACATTTTAGCAACTAAATAGCGTACAAGAGAAACGTCATTTTAATTATAAAATATACATTATTATATAATAATTTTAAAAAACTATAATTATATATACATATATATTGTAAGTGATAAAAAATTGTATAACATATCAACTGGTGCAAAATCGAAAATGGAGTAAAATAATTAACATTATTTATAACGTCAAATATTAATAAAAAAACAGATCACATGCAACTTTCCACCTACCAAATAATTAAAAACATTACAAAGTTTAACAAGTTCAATAGTCTATGTAATCGCCATTCTTTTGAACAACCTGATCCAGGTGTTTTGGAATGCTGTCAATGAGAGTGTTGATATATTCTTGTTTCATCTCATATTGAACAACAAACCAAATGCGTTCACATAAATCCTTAATTTTAGTAAACTTATTAATGTTACGCTTTAGCACACTGTAAAAATTTTTTAATAACGTTAATGTCCGGGTTGTTAAATAGTGATTGAATGAAAGATTGTTTTTTTATTTTAGTCCATCTACTGTCTAAATGTAAATATAAAACAAATAAAGTGAACCTAGATTAATATGACGTTACCTTTTCGAATGTATAACATCTAAGTGTATTGCATTTTATAATGAAAAACATCTTTTATAACTGAAACAAATGTTTCACTATTTAAGGTACTAGATATAATTTTCTATTTGATAGGTTGATTATACATAACACCAAACTAACACATTACTTGTCAAGAGTTGGCTTTCTTTCTAACAACCGTGAGTAAATGTTTATAAAAACTTGATCCATATAACACTTTGTATTTGTAACCAAATTGTTCGTCTCAAATCATTTTTTGATCAGAGAAGTATTCGGAACACCAATAACAAAGGTGTCGTTTACTCCATAGTTTGAAAAACCTAATTTATCATTCTTTTATTTTTAGTAATAAATGGTTTAACTTTTGGTAATTGAAATATTAAACCAAATTCTGTTTCCCTGGTTCTAATCGTGGAATAAGTAAAATCGTTTAAACTATTTCTTTTAGTTTCCAAAATAGGTTTATTATAATTTTTTAATTTTATATTTTTTTAGTCATCCGTTGCAGTTGTTACATGTTTTCTTCCAACATTATCATAATAATCCGATAAATTGTTGAAAGGTTAACTCTGTATAAATCTACCAATCTTTTGGGTTAAATTCCTTTATTTTTAAATTCTTTAATGACACAATATTTATTTTCGGTAAGATAAAAACATTTTTATCACTACTGTCCATTTCACAAACTATGCAATCAGAAAACAAAATTATCGGATAAGCGGAAACTCAAGGTTAAACGTAAGGTAAATGATAAAACCAACCAAGGTAAAAAGAATTCAAAAAAATTCTATTGGTCAATCTTTGTGAGCAAGTGTGAGTCGCGTTGGTGCATTCTTCTATCAAAAGGGGATTGTTTGACCTTGAAAAAACGTATATAAGATGGAAAATCAATATTTACACAGCACTATACGATTTGTATTGCGTCATCGTGCAAATTTGGTCACACTTTTTTGAAACTTCTTTTCCATCCCCAACTTACGAGTAATCACACCTCACAACAGGTTATTTAACTCTTATTGGTTCCTTTTTTCGCAACGTTTTCCCTTGGTTGGTTTTATCATCTGTTTTTATCATTTGTTTTAAAACTTTTTTTTTATCTTTTAAAATTTATTATATTATTTTTATTTGTATAAACTAGAATAATTAAATGTTTATTTTGATAATTACTATAACATTACAATCAGGGAAGATTTGAATGTTCCTTTAACATCAACTTTAAGGATTAGTTATTGTTCAATTTTAATGAAATTATGCACACAAGGCAATAATAGGCTAATTATTATAAAAATTAATGTAACTTCAACTTATTATCCACGTTTATATAGAAGTGGCTTTAAAATATGCTATTTTGGCCGACTCAGCCTTTTTAAAAAAATATTTCTAAGTATATATAAATAAACTATTAAGTACTTGACATTATTATTAATTCTCATTATTTATTTATACGAAAAGCAATTGGACATAACAGATTAATTTAGATTTGATACTCGTATAAATTTTTGCTTCAATCTTTGAAATGTAGTATATATATATATATATATATATATATATATATATATATATATATATTATATAATTGACGGACACCTGTCAATAAACTCTAACTTTTATTTTGAAACATTTCTTTTTTCAAACTAGTAATTGTATTCAAAAATTATGAGCTATCAATAATTAAAATTAATTGTTTTTAAAGCTTTTTATAATTAGAAATATTAAAGTGTTTTAGAGTATTAAGGAAATTAGTATTCACATAAGTAAACGGTAATGGTTACGCTTAAAAAATGTTTGTACATATTAAGTTCATTATATAAAACAATTACGCAATAATAGTTTCAAACAAATTGATTATTTCTTTATATAATTTTATAAGTGCTTTCATGACTTAGTTCACGTTACCGCATACATTTAAATTATAACAAGTCAATTAGTTTTACAATTTTGTATGTATATAAAATTTTTATAGTACAAAATAACTAAACCAATACATCAGATAATTAACCCACAATAATTTGTTTTTGTGATGTAATTAATAACAATTTAATTCCTTAACCTTAAACATGATTTTAAACACTTAAGGTTCGTGATTGCTACAAGTTTAAATAGTAGAACCTTTGCCTTAACTACTAAAAATTACGAACAAATAAAAAATGTCAGAATTTTGGTTTGACTATTGAATAAATTGCAGATGTATTTGAGATAAGTACTTGGATTGTATAAAGAATTTTAAAGGATTATATACGTCCAAGAACAGCATGAACTGGACCTGCATTATCTACAAATAAACGAGATAATCAGTTCATAATTACCAAATTAAAAAGAAATGGAATAAGGCCTATTAAAAACATTTTAAAAAACAATTTCATATTTATTTATCCGCAAACGGATAAAATCAGTTAATTTGTAGTTGAAGAAAACATTTAAAAAGGTTTATTAACAGCAAAACATAGAAAAAGACTTGTGGAAATTGCGAAATTGTATGAAAACTTCCCCCTATATTTTTAAAGATTAATTTTTTTACTGATAAATGTGCTTTGAAGTATGAACTATAAACAGTGCAATTCACGGTTATCTGCTGTTTTAATTTTCCCCAAAACTGTAGTTGCATTGCCAAAAACGCTGCACATCTGTCGTGTCTTAATGGATATTATTGAATTAAGTACGGGTAACCATAAAAATATAGTCGAACAAGTGACCAATAAACAGCTTAGAATTTGTAAGCATTTTTTAAAAGCATTTTAAGTCTGAACGACGATTAAACGCCTCAAAACATTTAGTGCTTGTTCAAGGCAATGCTCCGGTGCATACGTCAGAAAAGGTAACGTTCTTTTATCACGATTTTAAAATTAGTGCATTTTAATTGTTTAAACCGAACATTTTTTAAATAATAAAAAACTAAGCTTGATTCAATTACTTCCATACAACCCGCACCTTAGTCTAATTGAAATTTTTTAGCTATCTTAAATGAGAGGTGAATCGGATGAAAAATCAAAGCACGCTTAAAGAAAAATTTTTAACAAGATTAAATTAATAATTTATTTTATGTCTATCCAAAGCGTTTACAAAAAGTTATAAAAAACGATGGTTATTCTTTGAACTACTAAATTTTTAAATTTGATGATGTTTATTTTGCATATATGTACACATTTTATAATATAATAATTTGTTTTTAAGCAAAAAATGTGTTTTTATTTGTTCCAAATGTGTAAATTCCTGAGAATTAAGTATTCATTTGTAAAAAAGTTTTTTTTTTTAATATTTTTATGAGTATTGGTTAAAGTGATGTTTATGATTATTTTAGTAATATATATATATATATATATATATATATATATATATAATAAAAACCCTTATTTTGAGATAACGAAGTAATTCTTGTATTTATATATTTAATTAAATGATTTCTTTAATAAGTTAACAATTTAATCAATAAAAATGTTCCATGTATTTACGTGACCATTGAAAAGACAATCAGAAATGAATCAATTTAGTCAATTACAAGCTTGAATAAAGGAGGAGGGTTCAAGTTCCAAATTAGCAATTTGGCTTTTGTAAAAACGTCTATATTGCTAGAGAAACAATAAGAAGATACCATTACGGCAAACATCCGCAAAAAAGTGATAACATGACCCAAATGACAGGTTTGAGTAAAAGCCGAAAGGGAGCTCAATCTTTGATTTGCAGAATTTTTGATTAGACAAAAAAATTACTTGGTCGAATTGTACGTTCGCTGCAAGAACGGTTTTGTACCGGACAATCGATGATGACATAAGAAAGGTTCAGGTATGCCACATAAAACATGGCTAAAAACCATTTGGAAAATCTTATTAAAATCCATGTTTTATAAAATTAAACAAAATGTTGCCAGAGTGTTCGAACACATTGAATCATTTTATTGCTTCATGTTTATTTTAAAGTATAAGGGTTTTGTAATATTATTAATTGTTTAAAATAGTAAATACTTTTTAATAAATTATATATATTATATACAGTGGGTAACGAAATTAAATCCTATGTTGACCCTACTATGATATTTAAGAATATTTGGCACTTTTACTTATCATAGACATCTCTAACACTTATTAATATATATATTATATATTATACAAAACCCTTTTAATTTAAGAATAAAACATGTAAGCAAATAAGACAACAATTACAGCAAAACAACACAAACAATAACAAAGTCTCGTTGGCATTAAATATTCTGCAAATCAAAGATTGCGCTTTTGGCTTTCACCAACTCCATCATTCGGTAACTTTGCCATCCAGGAACAAGTTGTTGTTTGCCGGAATGGCGTCATCTTTATTGTTTCCGCAGCAGTATAAATTCTGCCAAAGGCCAGGTTGCCAAATCCAGCTCAAACCCTCTCCTTTATCCAGGCTTGGGACTGGCTAGATTGAATCATTTCTTAATCCAAACTAGGTGGAGTTATATTAATATTACCTTAGATAAAACTTTATCAATATATATATATATATAATATTATTCGCAACAAAACATTGCAATTATGATATACAACAACAGTTGTTTTAGTAATAAATTATAATACCTCCGTTTATTAAAACTTAAAACCAAACACGTAATATGTTAATAAAAGAATTTTATTGATCAAAAAGCATTAATATATATATATATATATATGACTCTGAATGTCACATCCGATATTCGTAAAAACAGCACACACAATTTTCAAATTGTCTTCTTTTAAACTTATGAAAAAGCAGTAGAAACCTATTTAAAATTATGCTCCTATATATACTTGTTTTTAGTAAAACTTACCATTTACTATGGGTTTAAGCAAAAACCCGACCTTCGTACATTTGATTATCTACAGCCCCGATTTAAACGTTAATAATTTTGTTTTGGGTTATTTAAAGGCTAGGTTAACAAGTTGTAAAATAACGTATTCCTTATAGATAATATCATTTATGTTATGGTAAATCGAATTTCAATAGATTTTATTGGTACCTTGATAGTCTCAGATTTAAAGCAGTTGGTAAAAGTTATAAATAAAAGTGAATGTTACTTGAACTGTTGAAATTACAAGGTTTGTAACCTTTTCTTTATATAATAATATATTTTCAACAATAAAATCTTTTTTTAAACCAATGACATGTGTTTGTTTTTAAGTTTTAATAAAAGGAGGTATTATGATTTATTGCTAGAACTACTGTTGTTGTATATCATAATTGCAATGTTTAATTGCGAATAATATTTTTTTTTTTGATAAAGTTTTATCTAGGGTATTTATTAATAAGTGTTAGATATGTGATATATGATAAGTAAAAAGTGCTAAATATTTTTAAATATTAATATAGGTCAATATAGGATTCAATTTCGTTACCGACTGTATATATATATATATATATATATCAATTTCCTGTTTGATTATTTTAGGTTAAATCTTTTAAAAATAAGTCCAAAAGCACAATAGGTACAAAAATGCATATAGCGAAAAGGACAGTTGTGGTCATTAAACATTGTCATTTTGTGTAATGCGAAAATGCTTCATACGATTTAACGATTGCCAGTTGTGCATGTTATCGGTTTGTATAATGCATGTGGCTTTTTCAAGCGTCGTTCAAGTACACATGCATACATACCTACAATAGCACACCAAATTACATGAACGCAATGGTTACAAAAAAGGCAACTACATTTATCATTGGGTATTTTCTAATGTACAATAGCAGAAACGAGTTGATAAGTTAAAAAATTCACATGGTTTGTAGTTTGTTTTAAATATTTGATATTCAATTTCAAGTTATTAATTTTTATGAGCCAATTGGTATATGTAAATCTTTTAAATTATTAATCATATATATTTATATATATATATATATATAGACAAAATTACACTTAACTTTATAGATAGTATTATATTGTGTACCGTATAATTGTACCTTAGTTTTTATTTTAAATTATGCGATTACTAAAAAGGTTGACAATAAATGCCATAATTTTTTGGGAGAGTTGTACAAACCAAGCAATAATAGTTGGTTAATTTAATAAAGACAAATAAAAAGCACTATTATTTTTTTGTTTTCATCAAATAATACGTAGTTAAGGTTTATAGTATTATTATACTTTATCACTGGAACAAATGTTGTTGTATATTATAAACGGGGATTATTTTAAAAATATTTTTTGATAAAGAGTGTTGAAATAATGTTATTCGGTAAACGTTGTATTCTAAAAACAAATAATCCCTTAAAAACCCATTGATCAATACAACCAAATCGTACTATATAGGCTATTAAACCTGGCAGTACGCAAGGACCTATATGGTAAAGTCCTAGTGAAAGGGTTCTCTCACTTGCTAAGCCGGTAGTAACGTAGCAGCATTTGAGGATGCTGGGCAATTAGAATTGATTAGATTCACTATGAATAATAGATTTATAGGTCCAAGGTCATCCACTCGTAGCTCAGTGGTTTAAGACATTGGCTTGACACCAGATAGGGCGTGGGTTCAAGTTCGTGTGTGTGTAAAACGTGAAAGGTATGCGCTGCTGATGATTCCAAATAAGGATCAAACAGCTGTACAGTGATTCTGGTTGACTTAAAAACCTAGTGAATTTATTATTCAAGTGGATCTGACAATTCTAATATAACAATTCCAAAAACAAATGATCTCTTAAAAACCCATTGATAAACGTCGTATATGTTCACGATGAATAACATGTGCTGTATGGTTTACAAAATTGTTAAAATTAAATTACATTGTTAAAGCCAGACTTGGAAAAGCAATGTCAGTTTTTCATAGACTCAAATTAATATAATCATGTTCTTCCATTCACCTGAAGACAAAACTTCGTTTGTACGCATTAATAATCATTCCTACGGCAATATATAGGGGTGAAACGTGGAAGCGAACGGACAAGATTGATACGTTGGTGAATGTTTTTTTTCGCCAGTGTCTTCGAAGTATTTTAAAAATTACCTGGCGCGATCACATTTCAAATAATGAAATCATGAGAAAACCTGACTCTCGTTCACTACATGACATTATTACAATTAGAGAAAAAAATACGATTGAAAATGGTAAAAGAAAGGTTAATAGACTACAGCGAACTTGACTAAGAACTATTTGGAAGGATTTAATTGAAATGAATGTTTTATCGATTTAAACAAAACGTTTGGCGAAGTGTTCAAATATGTAGAAAATTTTTGTTGTCTCATGTTCTTTTTGTTGTTGTTTTCTTGGTGTAATGGTTACCTTATTGCTTCATGCTTACTTGTAAAGCAAAAAAGTTTTAAAACAAATAAATAAATAATAATAATAATAATAAATTTGACTTTCAATGAAATAAATAATAAATAAGTAATACATTGCAATTTTGAATTTACAATTATAAACAAGACTTTTTATCAACTAAATATTATAATTTTTTAATCTTTATAAATATCATTGCATTTTTTTTAATTCATTTGTTTATTTCCAGTGTCACTGTCGTTAATATATCATCGGTAAAGCCCTATATAAGATGACAACAATGTTGCCATTTAACATTTTATAAATTATAATTAAAAAATAACTTTAAAAACAAAGATAAATGAAAATAAAAATAATAATGTTAATAGTAGTGTAAATAGTAACAATGTAAAAGCACGTACGCTACTGTAAACGATTTTGAGCCATCATTCAACATGTACAAACCTATTCCATTTCTGCATCTTTTTGTCTCCATTAACTCTTACTTGCAGTTGGTTTCCGCCCTTCAGTCCAATTGGAAAGGCAGAAAGGTTAAACAATGTCGCCTCTTTAAAAAATAAATACTTCCAAAAGGAAGCTATTTGATTGAATTACAACGAAGACGTAAAAGCATTACAATTTTGATGACAGAATTGAGTGAGTACAGTAGCTAGAAAGAAAACCCCAATCATCATTATGCATCATGCACGCCAACAATTTAAAGTACAATTGTATGGAACAATCATGTTGTTTCATGCTCTTCAGAGTAAAAGTGATTGTCTGCATTTTTGCATCATTATCATTATTATTATTATTATAGTAATAGTACTAATATTATGTAACTCGCACTGATTTGTTTATATTGAACAATATTTCAACATTCCGAAATGCAGTCTTGTTCTTGCTTTAATGACAGTCTTTTCATGACTTACCTAACATATCTGCCTCAAATGATTCTTCCAGCATTATCTTTCACACGTTTATTGTCGGCCGCATATGTTTTTATGTATCGATTAGTATAGTCACGATTTTAATAGGACTGTATAAAGTAATAATATTCCTTTAAATAAAGTAATAAGTACATTGTAAAAATTACAACATTAGTCCTTAAAGCATTTTTAATATTATTAATATATAAATAAAATGTAAAATCTGTATTATTTAAAAATCTTAAATTATTTATTGACGTCTTATATGTATCAATATTTTAGCTAAAAAAATCTACTACTACTACTACTACGTTTTTTAATATCATTTGATCTTGTAATTGTTCAAATCTTACTACTTAATATTTCAACTATTGACAAGTTAACACAATTACAACAGCAAAATTTATACTAAAAATAATATGCTGCATCTTCAATGCCAACAATTTAAAGTACAATTATATGGAACAATCTTGTTATTTCGTGCTCTTCAGAGTAAAAGGGGTTGTTTGCACTACTACTATTATTATTATTATCTATTTTTTTCAATTTTATGTTTGCTACTCTGAATGTTTTGCGAGAAACATCTTTCAGTAATGGACATCTTAGCGAAGCCGAACTCAAGCCCGAAGTTTGGTGCCCGTATTAGGATTTAAATCCCATACCCACCCAAGTTCAAATTGAGCACTGTACTACCCAGGCATATTATTACTATTATTCTATTATTATTATTATTATTATAAATTGTTAAAATAACAACAAAAAGGCGCCATTTTGTTAAACTACGGCAAAAAAGTGAAAGCGGTACAATTCCGATGGCAGGATTGGGTGTAATACCGAATGAATGTTCAATCCTCGATAGGCAGAATATTGGACGTTGAAAATTGAAAAGGTACATGGAACAATCTTGGTGCTTCATGCTGTTCAGAACAAAAGTTAATTTTTGTCATTATTTTTTGCAAATAATTTTTCATCTTTCTAGTTTTTTTTCCAACTGACATACTTTCATTTTTTCAGTCTAATGAAAATAGCATTTTAAAAGAATGTAAGATTTAGTGTCCCATTCAAGTTTGTGTTAATAAATAATATGTTTAAAAATACAATTTAAATTATGTTCATGCAAACATTTTTATTGCTAAATTTTATCTTTCACACAATGCATTAGCAATATTCTTGAAAAGATCACATGATCAAAAGTTTGGATTGGTTCAACAGTAGTAGTTAGTCCATTTGTTGAATGTTTGTTTCTAACAAAGCGAACGTATAGAACCGATTCAGCAATTTGTATTTTGTCCCAAATTTATGTCAACCAAAATCACTTTTTCTAATAAATAAAAAACGTTTTAGCATAAATGTTTTTTTTTAATTTTAACTGTAAATGCATCAACGAAAACAACAGATAAAACCTTTTTTTATTAAAAGGAACATAATATATGTTTACAAAATCTTTGTTAAAAAAATATCATTGAATTAACCCAAAAAATACTAATATAAAAATATTTGAATTATAGATAAGCAAAATTGTGTCCTAATTGTTTTTATTTCTCAGTGTTGCGTTGTTGCTAACTAATATGTCTGGGTATCCTAGCGGTACAGCACTCAACTTGTACCTGGGTGGGAATGGGGGTTCGAATCCCACCACCGGCCCACGAAATGCAGGCCTACGTTGCTGAAAGACGTTTCTTGTAAGACATTAAAAGTAGTAAAATAAATTGAAAAATGAAGAGCATGAAATCATACACGATTAATAATAACATAAAGGTGATAACAAAGATAATATATTATTATTTTACAATTAAATGATAATTTTTTTTAATATCTACATGTATCACTTTTTGATAAATACAATTTGCTTGCAATCACTGTTTACATTTTCCATAAACTAGGTGTTTCAAGTGCATTATTTAAACCACAAATTAATTTAAATTTAAGTTTTTTTTTTGTCATTCAAATTTAAAACCATTTTAGTCACTGTTCGATGATTCACCACTATTTTTCATGTTTCCAATGTACTACGGTCAAGTATTAGCTTATTATTGTCATTATTATCATTATGATTACAATATTATTATTATTACTATTATTATTATTATTATCATTATTATTATTGTCATTGTTATATTATTAGTATTACTATCATTATTATTATTGTCATAGTATTATTATTAGTAGTATTACTATTATTATTATTATTGTCATTGTTATTATTATTACTAGTATTATTATCATTATTATTATTGTCATTGTTATTATTATTATTAGTATTACTATCATTATTATTATTGTCATTAGTATTATTATTATAGTATTACTATTATTATTATTATTATGGATTATCATTATTATTATTATTAGTATTACTATTATTATTATTATCATTATTATTATTGACATTACTATTATTATTATTAGTATTACTATTATTATTATCATTATTATTATTATTATTATGACTGACTATAGTAACTAACTAACTTACTAACTAAAACGTTTTCGCTTTGAAAAGTTTAAGGCAACAAGATTGCGTCATTGTACTCATTAGAATCGTGCTTTTAATTCTTTGCCGCAGTTTTCCAAAATAGCGTCTTTTTTGTTATTGCTTTGGCAACATATTTTTAAAGAGGCCGGCTGTTAACCTTGTGCTCCATTTTTTTCCAAACCCTCAACTTGACTTGAAATTAGCTAAGGTAGAATTTGTATGTGTACATATATATACTAAAATTTTGTATTTCTGACCGAAGAGAACATAGAAACTGAATTTATTTTGCAGCTTGTTGTTTCTAATATTCCTGTTTAAAATATATTTGTATATATACAAAACATTAATTGTTTTTTTTTGTTTTCTTTAACTAGATTTCTTCTAACCAGTTAAGTTATTAACTGGAAACAGTGCCTAAAATATAACGGTTTTGTAAAGCGTAATAAAACTGAATATCAAGTGTGCACTTTGGCACAAAACAAACCCTCCTTATTAAGGTGTAAAAACAATTGTAAGTGAATAATGGCAGTAAAAATATGCATTATTTTCCATATCGATAATTAATTTTTAGCAGTAAAAAATTGTTGGTATCATCCATTTCTAAAGTGCACTTTTACTAGAAGATCAGCTGTTTATCTGTTAAAATACGTGTAATAAAAATTTGTTGGTGAATACGTGTATGTGTGTGTATATATCTATGTTTGCGCATTGTGTAATTTAAACATACTTTAAAAAATTCCCAACGAAATGAAAAGGGCAAGCAGTTATTTATAAGTGAAAATATTTCAACTGAATTTTGATTGTAAAAAAGTTTGTCATTTCCTAAAAACGTTGACTATATTTTTCACTAGACAAATGAATGAAGGAAATACTTAATTTAAATTATTATTATTATTTACTCTAATTTATATTTATATAAAAGTATAAAATACAGTATCACAGTATCTTAATTAAATATTTTTAATTGTTTCCCACATATTATATTTATTATCATGCCTCGTTGATTTTTTTGGGAATGTTTAAATCTGTCTTGATCAAGTTTCCACATGTAACCAAAACTTTTCATTTCGTTTTCTAATATTCCTAATAAAATTTATCTCATTTGGCTAATGCCCAAATTATGCAAACAATAACGGTCGCATTTGTGACAAAACTTGTGCCGATCGTACAATAATCCCCCATCGAAATTCTGCCTTTTGTTATGCTTAGCAAGCTCCCACCATGTCTTATTGCCGACGGTGACAATTGCCTTGGAATAGAATCCAAATGCTCTGTACACATTATTTGGTTTGCATTCACTTTGGTTGGTGACGTGATCACCTCTTCATTATTTTCCTTATTTATACGGCATAGCAAACGATTGAATCCGATGGCTTGATAAGCGTAACGAGCGTAGAAGAATAAATAGCTATCTTGGCTGGTAGACGGCATCTTTGTAACGTCGTCAATGTTGGTAAAGATTGATTAAACCGCCTTAATTTTGTCAATGTTATCTCCCTTAACCCAAGAGCTACATGTGGTATACGTAGACCTTACCATGCCTTTTAACTATCCTGGGCGTATGCTTGCACCCACCCGCCGAAATGGAAGTTTAGTTATACCGCTGTGCATTCAGTCCCTGCTGTTATTAGTCTACATGCCTATAGGCACCTAGTCCATGATGCATCACGTGGAGGCCAAACAGTCAGGAATATCACCATTATTGGAAATTGAGATTTTGTAAGCATTACTCTAATCCTCAGGATCAATAACGTCCCTTAAAAAATACGGATATATGAAGATTTGAATTATAGATAAGCAAAATTGTGTCTTGTTTTTATTTCTCAGTGTTGCGTTGTTACTAACTTATATAAAATTGTAAACAATTAATTTGTAACATAACAAAGATACAATTAAATGTTAACTTTTTTAATATATACATGTATCACTATAAATAAGCGGGCTTTTTAATGAATACAATTTGCTTGCAATCACTGTTTACATTTTCCATAAACCAGGTGTTTCAAGTTCATGCATACATACATACATATATACCTTAAGACACTGTTCAAGTACCCTGAATGTATGCTTGTACCCATTCGCCGAAACGTAATCCCAGCTATATCGTTATGAATTTGGTCCCTGCTGTTAATAGTCTACATGCATTCAGTCCAGAATAAACCATGTAGAGGAGAGACAGTCAGGAATATCTCCATCATTGGAAAGCGAGACTTTATAGGGATTACTTAAATCCTCAGAATTATTGGCATGTTTTTTCTTGTTTCTTCGACAATTCAAATATTGCAAATATTTAAACATTTCTATATTCGTCTACAATTGGGCAACAATATATTGCAAGGACAATTTATCAAATTTTTTAACACACAATTTGACGTTTATTGTAGCAATTTTTTTCCAACAAATCTAAATCCGGCTTTGAATTTTATATTTAACTATTTAAAAAAATAAGCATGCCTTTGTTTAACATTTGGTGTTTTTAAATTGCCGCAATCAGTGTTTTCTATTGTGACGTTTCTCTACATAATATTCCCGCTTTTTCTTATTACATTGTGTAGTACATTGATATTTAACTTCGACGCAAATTATTTGTAACATTGCAACCGCTACAATTACCAATTATATTACTTATTATCGTGTCTTGTAATTATTGATTTAAAAATCATATCTGTATACTCAACGTGAAATAACAATAGTGTTGAATAAAGGCTGCTTTTGATTGGGTTTTTCTAACGAATTAAATTTAAATAAACAAATGTCGGTCAGTGCTCATTAGCATATTTATTCCACAACCGCGTCCTCTTAACCAACATTCCAAATAAATAAAATTGTCCAGTGTTGAGAAGATTTTCAAACTTTTTACAGCATTCTTTTTAACACAAACAATTCTCCCAAAACTTGTTCAATAAAAGACAATTAATAAATTCCATGTTTAGCTTCAGTAGATACCTCAACAATACAAAATAAAATAAATATATACTTGGTAAGTCATTTGTGTCAACTGTAAGCCTATCTCTCTTCGGTACAGCAGAGTATAATTTGTTGTCAAGCAATTTTAAAAATTCATCTTTGCGTGAAATATTTTGGCCATTTGACGTTCATTGTTCGAATGTTTGACAAAAAATACATTTTTTACCAACAAGTGGACACAAGGATCTACATTCAATTTCGATCATTAGACTCAAACCCGTCCGTTTCTGGTCGAACGACTTAACCAGCCCTGCCACCCTAGCCATTTCAAATTCAAATAAAGCAAATTCTTTTTGAGCCATGAATCAAAATGGACTGGTCTTTGAATTTAATATACAGCCAATATTTGGTAATTATTCCATTTTCACGTCGGGTTTTCAAATTTTAAATAACTACATCTATGATTATTTTCTTCTATTCTAAAAATCAAATTAGCCAATAAATGATTAAACAAATACTTGGGATGCTAATGATTTTGAGGATTTGAGTAATGCTTATAAAGTCTCAATTTCCAATGATGGTGATATTCGTGACTGTTCATCCTCCATGTGATGCATCCTGGACTACAGTGCTGAAATTTCATTTTCATTTTGGTTGGTGACGTGGTCACCTCTTTATTATTTCCCATATTTATACATGTAGAACGATCGATTTCGATGGCTTGACAAGCGTAGACAAACGTGGAAGAATAACAAAGTTTCTTGGCTGGTAGACGGCATCCTTGTAACGTCGCCACTGTTCGCAAAGACTGACTAAGCCGCTTGAATTTTTGTCAGGGTTATCTCCCTTATCCCAAGGGCTACATATGATATACGTATACATTTAGATACCTTTTAAGTATCCTGGGTGTATGCTTGCACCCACCCGCCGTAGCGGAAGCCCAGTTATACCGCTGTGCACTCGGACCCTGTTGTTATTAGTCTAGATGCCTAGGGGCACCTAGTCCAGGATGCACCACGTGGAGGTGCTGAAAGGCATCGAGACCAAATGCACAGCGGTATAACTGGGCTTCCGTTTTGGCGGGTGGGTGCAAGCATACACCCAGTATACTTAAAAGGTATATTAAGGTATACGTATACCATAAGTAGCTTTTAGGCTAAAGGAGATAACCCTGACAAAAATTCAAGCGGCTTAGTCAGTCTTTGCAAACAGTGGCGACGTCACAAGGATGCCGTCTACCAGTCAAGAAACTTCGGTATTCTTCCACTTATCAAGCCATGAAGTCGATTGTTTTATATGCCGTATAAATATGGAAAAGAATGAAGAGTTGATCACGTCGCCAACCAAAATAAATGTTTCAGAGAAAAATTAATAACACTAATTTCGTATTATAAAATTTGGGTCAGTATAATATCAATATAAACAATATATTCATACTGCGTGTTAGGATACACCCTAGATGCAAAAAAAGTATCTCAAGGTATTCGTTTACCATATGTAGCCGGTTAGGCTAAGGGAGTTTACCCTGACAGAAAATCAGGCTGCAGATCCTTATACCCTGTGTCAATCTACTGTGAAACTTCGTTCGCAAAAAAATACTCGAGATGGAATCAACTGCTACGCCCCCCAGGGCGGTTGGTTTCTTTTATGCAACTGGGAAAGGACCAAAGTTGACGAGATTGCGCGGGAAGGGAAACAAGATTCTACCCTTGTTGACCAATAATGACGAGCCTGACTCAAGTCACAAAAGCGTGGAAGGTCTCCCTCTGACGTTTCTCGTATATCCGTCAACCGGCGTCAACCCTTTCATCCCCCAAAGACGTTCGCCTTGTCAATTTCTGTAAACACTGGCGCCGTCGCAAGAAAGCGCTCTTCTAGCCAAGAAACTGACTCCCCCCCCAATTACTCCCTGCTCACAAACAACAACTATGCTACCAAGTTTGCCAAAAACCTACTTAGCAGCTTCAGTTACTGTCCCAAACTGCGATATGAGAATAAATCAGTCTTGGAGCACTCTAAAGCAAAAGATTGATACAGCTAGTGTGGTGCTTCCTCGTTCAATCAACTTCAAAGGCCCAAACTTGTCCATCAATTCTTGAGATCTTTATGCACAAGCAAAGAAAGCTCCAAAGAAAAGTGAAACAAGGACATTGCGTGCGGAATTTCGAAGGAGTTATGAAGAGGACGAGCGAAAACATTGGGACACTATAGCAGATGAACTGGAGGTTTTTGCCCGCCATAACGATTGTAGAAATGTTTACAAGAAATTGGATCAGTTATGCCGTGGTAACAAAGTTAAAGTTGGATCGTCTGGCATTTCTAACAATGACTGGTTACTCCACTTTAATCAGACTTTAAGCCATCCTGAAATCAGTACAGGATGGCTGTAAAAGCAATCCTTCGGCTAATTATCCAATATCCATAGAACCCCCACAATCGATGATATTATGCACATTTACAGAAAACTCAAATCTAGGAAAGCCGCCGATTTCGACAAAATTCCTCCATATATCTTCAAATACGGTCCCTCGCGACTTGTTGAGGACCTGTGTGGCATCATAACGAATTTCTGGACAACTGAGCAGTGCCCTGAAAACTGGCGCCGTGTTGCTATTGTTTCTGTTCACAAGAAAGGACATCGGCAAATACCTGCTAACTACAGGGGCAACAGCTTACTTTGCATAGCTGCCTAAATTGCCACCTTAGCCATAGTTAAACGGATCCGATCGCAGAGGGAGAAGACCACTCGTTCTGACCTAACTGGTTTTCGCCCTAGTAAGAGATGCATCGACCAAATTTATACGCTTCGACGCATTCTTGAATTTCGGGCAAAGTTTCGGTGTCCTGACTACTCTTCAGCATTTGATTCACTGAACAGAAAAAAACTTTGGATCACCATGTTACGTGATGGAATACCTCTTAAACTGGTGAATCTCCTACGTGCTCCGTACAAGAACTCAACTGTTCCCCAATGTAAAAGAATTTACGTATTTGCGCTCTTCAATTACTTCTGACGGTGATTCATCCAATAAAGTAAATTGTCAATTTTGTTTGGCTGCTACTGCGTTTAGAAAGCTTATCGATCTACTATGGAAACGATAAACATCAATCCAAAGACAAAGATGAACATTTTCTCTTTATTGGTTTACACAGTACTTCTCTACGTATCTGAAACGTGGACTCTTACTGGATCAGAGATCAAGAAGCTTGACAAATTTGAAGCAAGATGTCTCAGATGCATTTGGCACAACACCCATTTTGCATCCTCCGTATCAAGAGATTGGATGAAGACAATCAGTAACCGCCAAAATCGAAATGACCTTCAATTTCATAATCTTCCTTCATTGGTATCGCGACAACAAAGATTGCGCTAGTTTGGACACATTCTTCGTAGAAATCTTGATGCAATCTCACGTATCGTCCAAATACCAACTGGAAGAAGAGGAAGGGTGGTCAAAAACGTACTTGGATGGATGCTGTTCGGGACGATCTTCACACAATCTTGGTCGGCACTTTATCTTGAAAACAATAGCTAAGTCAATGGACTGACATAACCCTACACGCCTCCAAAAATCGTGAATAATGGAAAGGGATTATTCGAGATGCTATGCGAATTCGAAATTAATAAAAATGTGGCATTGCCATTAAGAAAACTTAGCATTCATTGGCCATGTATCTCTAACACAATAAGAGAATGGCGATTAAAATGGGTTGACCATGTTTTACGTAGATCGCCCACTAATCCATCCAAAATAGCTATGGAAGCCTATCCACTACCGGGATGGAAAAAAAAACCAGTCGATCAACGGAAAATTTGGACGGAAATTGTAGCACGCGAACTCAATCCTTTTATTTATGCTAATCCCCCTCGTCCAAATTAATTACTTAATTAACTGTTTGGAGCTAATAAAAATCACTAGAGGTGTTTAACTCGGGATGTAATTAACATTTAAAGTCAGTACACCTCAAGTGTCGTTCATTAAATGCACATTGTAAAAGTTAGTTTTTGCAAACGTTTTACGAATTTGGACTACCCTGGACATAATAACCGATGGGGGTGTATATCCCCGATGATGATGATGATGAAAGTGAGGCCTTAATAGACAAGTAAAATATTGTTTGATGTTAAACCTATACTATGTCTCAAACGTTCCACCCTTATTATTCCAATCACACCAAAACAATATGCCTAAATGGTCACTAATAAATTATTAATATGTAGAAAATAGAATATACAAAATTATGCTTTCGATTCAATTGCATAAAAAGAATCGGGCAACATAGTATCAGTATAATTGGAATATATAACATAAGTAGGCAAATACAAACGCTTTTTATTCTTGCATAACAAACAGTGGGTCATTATGCGTTTGCGTTCAACACGTATAACTCCAAAATGAGAAAACTTCGAAAAGCATTTGCAACACATCGATCGCTTCGTTGAAGTTGATAACCGAATTCGTGATTTGCGAGCCAATCCGCAAAACTGTTTCCACATCGTTTGACTGCATTTCAAACCAAAATTAAATTCATTCAATGCACCAAATTGAGCAAATAGATTTGCTTGTAAATTCATGAGATTTAAATGATGATGCAATGGAGGAATGGGAGAAGATAAGGTAAGTAATTGGGATTTTTTCGACTTTCCCATTCCATCTAAATTTTCAATAGAGTAACATACAAATGTATAAAATCAAAAATGAATTAAATCAATAGTTCCTTAAATAAAATCCCTCTCAAGAGAAACAAAATTCCGTTATAATTTGAAGAATACATATCCTGATAATCCTTAAAGTTATACTAACCGAAACTTTTTTGACACAGCTACTTAAAGTAAGTGAATCAAAGGGAAAAGCAAAACCTAACAGTAATATAATAAAAGTTCCGTAACGATGGAAAAAGAAAACATCAAATTCAGAAACACCTCGTTATTCGTCCCAAAAATAACATCCATCAAAAAGTTTCTGACCACGTTTCCGTTTCTAATCGGCGTTTAGGCAACCCAGAATCACGATATATAAAAATGCATCAAAGTTTTATAAATAATGTGTCCAAACCAGAGAAAGCCCCGTTATCAATACACCAATGACAGAAAAACATTAAATCGTAGAAAAACTCAAATTTAATAAATGCAAATATTTCTCCTCTAATCATCTTCTATAAAAGATGTTGATTGAGTGTTCTGCCAAATATATCTAAGATGTATACACTGTTTCAAGTTAAACGTTATAGCCAGCTCCGATAACCAAGCCTTGATTTTAACAAAAAATTACCCAATTTCAATACAGCAATAATGGGATTAATCAATACCTACTAAACAACCGAACACCTCCTATATATATATATATATATATATATATATATATATATATATATATATATATATATATATATATATATATATAAAGAGAGAGAGAAGAGAAAGAGTAGAGCACATTCAGGATTATTCACTAGTTATGTAAGAGGAAACTCCTCATGATACTCGGTTCAAAATATCAAATGTCAATAGAAATAAAATCTCATATATATATATATATATATATATATATAAATAGAAAAGAAAATATACGTCTGAAAAATAAATGATCAGATAGTCATAATGATTATACTTATCGAATGCCGATTTGAAAGAGTTAAAGATGATACTGAAACAACATGGGTCGGTAAATAATTCCATGCAGATATTATTCTATACAAAAAATTATTTAGACGCAAATTGAATTTTACTCTAGATTTAATTAACTTAAAAGAGTGTCCTCTGCGAGAGTCGTTGGCAAGGATAAAGGAATGATCCGCATGGTCTGCTCTTAATAATTTATAAACATGTTGGTAATCACAAGCAAAATCTGTAGAAAAACGAAAACAAAAAAATGACATATTTCAGATTTTCATTAAAAATCGCCAACCTAAAATTAAAAAAATCGTAAACAGTAACTCACATGGTAAACACTTATTTAAAACGAGCTGAATATGCCAACTATTGAATTTTTTGTAAATATACTTTTTTTAATATTTTTTAAAATAAAAATATAATTATTTAATTTTGAAATATTTTTTATATATTTTATTTATGTACTTATAATTACTTATAGTTAATTTTTATAAGCAACAAAAATACTATTATAATTCACAACTCTCTCGTTTTGAAAAACATAACAAAACGAAGTTGTTTTATGTGATTGTGCATTACATTTTTGGCTTTAAAAATTACTTGTATCTAAAATAAAGTTTTGATTTTGATTTCACTAAACCCCGACATCGGAAACATGCATTCACTTAATTGTCATAGTTTGATGTAGTGGTATTCATTTTTTTTTGTATTTTTTAAATATTTTTATAGATTTCAGGATTTCAGGATTTTTCACGAGTTGAGTAGGCCAAAACGCCTTTTAATACTCGGTTCTCAAATTGTCTCAAATTTTCAGGGGGAAAAATGAAATGGATGGTGAGATAAAGGGGGGATTAGTGACAGAAAAAATATTTGAAATCAAGATAAAATCAAGGTAGATAGTGGAAGTTAACAATTATAGAAAACGAGCAAAAATTATAAATATGCAAAATAATAATAAAACAAGTTACGTATTACAATGCAAAAACACTGCAATAATCATCAAAAAAGAAGAAAAGAGAAAAGGATGAATAACGCTCCAATGGACGTGTAGCGTGACGCGCGCCTCACCTCGCGAATGCTAAATTATTAATTTTAAACTAAAAACTTTAACCGGATTTAGAACCGGTTACAGAGGAGTTAACTAAATCTAATTTTGAGAATTGTCTGTGTAAATTTTAAAGTTTTTAATATTAAAATTTAAAAAAACTTTGTTTATGTTTAATAAAATTTCCATATTCTTATACTCACTCGCGAGGTAAGACGCGCGTCACGCTACACGTCAATTGGAGCGTTATTCAACCATTTCCTTTTCTTCTTTTTTGAAGATTATGCAGTGTTTTTGCATTGTAATACGTAACTTGTTTTATTATTATTTTTGTATATTTATAATTTTTGCTCGTTTCCTATAATTATTAACTTTCACTATCTACCTTGATTCTATCTTGATTTTAAATTTTTTTCTGATTAATCCTCCTTTACCTCACTATCCATTTCATTTTTCTCCCTAGAAACTTAAGACAATTCGAGAACCGAGTACTAAAAAACATTTTGACCTACTCAACTTGTGAAAAATCCTGAAATCCTGAATATTAAACCAACACATAAAATATTGAGAATAAACTATTAAGATGTTTTCAAGCATTAATTAATGTTTTTTAGTGTGTGCTATAAATTTGCTTTATTCTACGTAACTTAAATTCTGATTGTTATATTTTAATTAACCCCGTTTAGTTTGGATCAGAAATGATTCGACCTAACCAATCCCAAGCCTAGAAAAAGGAGGAGGGTTTGACCGCATGGTTAACAACCCGGCCTTTGTAAAAATTTTATACTGTTTTAATTAAACGGAAGTGATCGCATTTATTTGGATGACAAAGTTACACAAATGATAGGGTTGAGTGAAAGCCGAAAGAAATATTAATCTTCGATTTGCAGAATCTTTAATGCCAACAAGATTTTGCTATTGTTGTTGTTGTTGTTTTGCTGTAATTGTTGTTTTATTGTCCTATGCTTATTTTTAAAGTAAAAGGGTTTTGTATAATATAATATATAAATAATATTTTAATTATATTATTATATATTATTATACAAAACCCTTTTGCTTTAAGAATAAGCATGGGGCAATAAGACAACAATTACAGCAAAACAATAACAACAACAACAACAACAACAATAACAAAGTCTCGTTGGCATAAATATTCTGCAAATCGAAGATTGCGCTTTCTTTCGGCTTTTACTCAACCTTGTTATCCGGTAACTTTGCTATCTAGAAATATTGTTGTTTGCCGGAATGGCATCATCTTTTATTGTTTTTGCAGCAGTATAAATTTTTACAAAGACCAGGTTGCCAACTTTGCGCTCAAACCCTCCTCCTTTATCCAGGCTTGGGACTGGCTAAATTGAATCATTTCTAATCCAAACTAGGTGGGGTTATACATTTCTAATCCAAACTAGGTGGAGATATTTTATAGTTTAACCTCAATTTTTTTGGTTTTTGACTGTTGTTTATGCTGATATTGTAAAAATAGTTTATATATTTTATAATGTTGAAAGTATTTCTACTAAGATATTTAAACTGATTAATAATAATAATAATAATAATAATAATAAATTAAAATATTAAATTTTGAGTAATTAAACAAAATATTTTGTGTAAATAATAATAATAATAATAATAATAATAATTTGTTAATAAAAATAATTTTTAAAATGAATATAATATTTTGTAATATTGTAACCAATTTTTATATTTATAATTATTTAAATATTGTATTTTAAATATTATTTTTATTTTTATTTTTTATTAATTTTTATTAAACAATATATAAAAATTATTCATATTTCAATGTGAGTTAATTTAGTTAATTTAAACAGTTTATGTTGCAAGACGTTAGTAACTGTTGGTGCCACACTTGCCGCCATAGTGAACGCCATAGTCACGGTAGCTGTTGACGACTGTTTCCTGTCAACTGAGGTGTGGTAACCATTTTATTTAATTTAAATGCTTTTTTTGCCTCAATAAGGGATGATTTTAATAACAAATTGATCTTATTTAAGAATATTTTATTTTTCTGGCTGAATTTCTGTAGGAATTACTAATGTCAAGAATAACAATGTAACCGATTTTATAAATATGTTAATATGTTTTATAATGTATTTTATTAAATTAAATAATATTAAATGTTTTTTTTAAGTTTAAAAGTCGTTTTGTTGTTAAACTTTATTTTAATGTGTAAAGGTAACTAAAACACATTTAGTTTTTCAAAGTTACCTATACGACTATTATTTCTTTCTTTTTTTTCATTTTTAATATTAGCATACAAACTTATTTAAGTTTTAGGATTTTTAGTGTTGATTTTATTATAAAATTATAATAACATTAATGAGAGACTATTCGAGGTGCTCTCTTAATACGAAAATAGTGGAAAGTTGACTACACTATTAACCAAAATATTAATAAGTTTTTTCATTCGAATATTTTAATTTTTTTATAACGGCGGTGGTGCAAATTCCCAAAATTTATTTTTGAAACCAGTGTTTAGACGTGATTGTTTAATTTTGTTATAAATGTATTTTACTGTTGGTTTTTTAATGTTAGATAACGTTGATGTAACGAAATAAAAGCTATTTTTTTAAAAATTGGATTTAAATTATACTTATATATATATATATATATATATATATATATATATATATATATATATATTTCGGGATGCTTTGAATTGGCAATACACAAAATGATTTAACAAAGAACAACAATTTTTTGATAAATGTAAATGGATTAGATATACAAATGTAGCTAACGTTCAGCACGTTTTTATAATTTAATGATTTATTAATATAAATGTATTATTTCTTTTAGTCATGCAATCTTTATCTGGACAAGGGACAACTGTTGTTCATGTTTCACCGAAAAATCATACTATTTTGCAACAGAACGGTCAGCATGTTTTATTAGGAAAATTGGGTATGCTTTCTGTAAAATGTAATGTAATTTTTCACCATTATTAGATCAAATTTCTGGTCGGCCAGCTACATCGGGAATTGATTCTTCTGTTTTGCAAACTAATTCTAACAGTGGTCAAACGATTTATCCATCGCATTATATAGAAGCGATTGCTGAACAAACCGTGTATGCTTCTAACGGCAATAACAAGTATGTGTGATTGAATGATTGTTTTCTACATTATTGACCGTTTTTTAAACAATCTTATATGTATTGGATTTTGTTCGTTTTGATTATTTTTGTTAAAACTTTAGTACTATGATAAAGGACATTTTAGTTGAAATAAATATAATTATGATACTTAAAGTAGAAACGACTGGAGAAGAAATTCGAGTCTCCTTAATTTTTTGAGCAGTTTCGTCGTTAGTTAACCAATAAAATTTAGTACTTTTGTTATGTATACGAAGTTTTCTTTGCATATAAAATATAGGAGGTAATTATCTGGGATATTTTGCGGATACGGGTATAGTGAAAAGGTAACAATATTACTAACCCATATATTTGTTTAGTCAGGTTACTGAGAAATACTGCTAAGAGTAGTTGCATTTAAAAACATTTTTAACAAGGAAATGGGTTACGTAAACTAATTTTATCATTACATTTGCTTTTGAGTGTTTACTGTTAATATTCTAATTTATTTTTGGCATTAAAACAGTCTAATTGTATTCCTTATTTTTGAACCAGATTTATCATTATGACATTATGTGCATGTGTTTATGTATTCTATCTGATGTAATTATTTTATAATTTTAACGATAAATATATTCAAAAAAATTTTTTGTTATAGTACAATAGAAGTTTACATTTTAATTTTACTATTGTTTATTTACCGATGTAGTATTGCTACCAACTATAACTATTGTTTTTGGAATTGTTATATTAGAATTGTCAGCTTTACTTGAATAATAAATTTACTAGGTTTTTAAGTCAACCAGGAGCACTGTACAGCTGTTTCATCTTTATTTGGAATCAGCAGCGCAATTCTAAAAACATAATCCTTTAAAAACCCATTAATAAATATAACTATTATTATTTATTTATAACCATCAATATTTTAGATGGATATTTTTTGTCAGTGTTTCTATAGACTATTCTAAAGGTATATAGAGAATTTAGTTTGGATTTTTAATAAACTTAATTTTTTGTTGTATTTCTAATTAACTGTGTGGATCTAGTGGTAAAATGGCTTATTGACATTAGCTCTGCCTTCGGACTGAGAGGTCAAGTTCAATCTTCTGAGCATCATTTCCTGTATAAACTTAGACATCATGACAGTATTACAGTTTAAAAAATTAAATCCGAGATTAGTTTGTGGCGCAGTTAGTTCTATGGTACACCAACCTAACCACGATACCTGATTAAGTTGTTTGAGAAATGGATTTGGTTTTTTTAGCACCATCTTCTGTCAAACCTTCAATAACCTAAGAGTATCAAAGTTTTAAAATGATACTTTTACATAATAACAACTAGTGGTGTATTGGGTTCTACTCGACTTTAACGTAACCAAGGTGCCTGATTGGAAGGTTTTGTTTAAGGAACCGGTGATTTTCTTTTTATTTGTCAAGGTCCAGAGAGAGGCGTTTAAATACATTTTAGGAAACAGTTTTTAATATTGATAATATAGATACTTGAGGATAAATCTGACATTTTTTAAATATTACAATTTATCATGATGGATTCTAAGCATTCCGATTAGAAATTGTGTTTTTATCATTATAGCATAACTTCAAAAATGTAGTTCCTAGTCATTTTTATTTTTAATTACATAAAACTTATATTGAGGGTTTTTGGGTTGGCTACTTTATGTTAAAAATATTCTTATTATTTGCTCAAACTGTTAATATTTATTTAATTGTAAATTTATTTCGATATATAACGACATTTTTACTTTGTGCGTCTTCATAATTTTAATGCAATTTTGTTGTAAATCATTTGTGACAATAACGTATATACGGTTCTGATTTTAGCGGAATTCTCGACCTTAAGCCCGGTACGCCTTTAAGGAAACTGTTTGCTTCAGTTTCCAAATCATTATCAGGGTAATTTGTGCTTGAGTATAGTATTGTACTTGTGTGTGTGTGTGCGTGTGAATAATTCTAATTATTTTTAACAGCTATTGATTTTTTAATGTTTTGTGTTGGATGATTTGGTTAGTTTTTTACAAAATAACATTTTACGATTGGCATTGTACGCTTTGTTTTTTAATTAGCTTTGTTTGTAGCATGATAATGAATGCTCGATTGATTATTATTTTTATTATTAACAAGTGAATTGATGATTGAACGAGTATTTTTTAATTATTTACAATAGGTAAAATATGTGCAACGCATACATTTAGTATAATAATGATATAATTGGTGGCAGAACCACTTCTTTGTTAGTTCCAAATTCGCATAGCATTTTCGATAATTGCTTTCCACTGTTTATGGTTTTCGGAGACGTGCAGAGATGACGACTATCCTGATAGTTTCAATAATGCTTATAAAGTCTCCATTTTTAATGATGGTGATAATCATCATTGTATATCTGTATATGAAGCATCCTGAGTTCGAACGAACAGATTAGGGACCGAGTGCACAGCAGTATAAGTGTGTTTCCGTTTTGGTGGATGGGTGCAAGCATACATCCATGGTTCTTAAAAGGTATCTTAAGATATATCCATACTATATGTAGCCGTTGGGCTAATGGAGATAACCTTGACAAAATTCAGGCAATTGTTAATTTTTGCAAACAGTGACGCCGTCACAAGAATACTGACTATTGGTAAAAAAAACTTTGTTATTCTCCTACGTTTGTCACGGCTACGAAACTATTGGAGGACGATAGTTTTTTTTTAAATTTAATGTACAAATGTAGAAATAATGAATGAAGAGGTGATCACATCACCATCAATATCAATCAATCAGATATTTCGGTCTAACAACTTGCTTCCGTGACAATGTCCCGACCAAAATGCCATATGCATTTGGTTTGAGGAATTAACAGAACATGTATGCTGTATCGTTACTATTTTAGAACATTTTTAATTAGAATTAAAATACTTTTATTTGTATTTGTGTTTTTTTTTCTATTTGTATTTTGTTTGAAATTTAGATGTGTTATGTATAGTTGTATTTTCAATAACTTATCTTTTTCCATTTGTGAATGCTAGAGCATGAACGTGATTTTGGTACATTTTTAACCCATTGTATTTTAAATTAGTTTTTCCGTATTATGTATGCATGTTAAGAATTATTTTTGTATTGAATCTTGATTATTGTTACCATTGATAATGCGCAATTTTAGAGCAATGTGTCTGTTTTATACCTTATTTAGTTGAATCTCATGATTTCTCTTTTTCTGTATTTTGTATTATAATATTTTGCAGTCAATATCAAGAGTACACACCGATTATTTATGCTCCAGTTTCCGGTGGACCAACTTATTATCAAACTGCAACTGGACAGGTCTGTTGTTTAAGACACTTGATTGTTTATCTTTTTATATGTTGCACTTAATTTGCTATTTTATTTACTTATGGTTACTACTTTGAATGTTTTACGAAAAACTTCTTTCAGCAGTTGACATTTTAGCAAAGCTGAATGTGGGCTTGGGTTCGAATTCTCCTAGATTCCTCAATCTCGAAGCCAGAGTTCTATCTTTATGTTCATTTGATAGATAGCTAGAGTTTGAACTAATTTTAAAATCCAATATCAATTAATTAATTAATTCATTTCATTTTGGTTGGTGACGTGGTCACCTCTTCATTATTTCCTATATTTATACGACATAACAAACGATCGATTTCGATGGCTTGACAAGCGTAGACAAACGTGGAAGAATAACAAAGTTTCTTGGCTGGTAGACGGCATCCTTGTGACGTCGCCACTGTTCGCAAAGATTGACGAGACCGCCTGATTTTTTGTAAGGGTTATCTCCCTTAGCCCAAGGGCTATATATGGTATACGTATACCTTTAGATACCTTTTAAGTATCCTGGGTGTATGTTCGCACCCACCCGCCGTAGCGGAAGCCCAGTTATACCGCTGTGCACTCGGACCCTGCTGTTATTAGTCTAGATGCCTGTTGGCACCTAGTCCAGGATGCACCACGTGGAGGACTAACAGTCAGGAATATCACCATCATTGGAAATTGAGACTTTATAAGCATTACTCAAATCCTCAGGATCATTAGCATTCCAATATCAATTAATAGACATATTTTAAACTATATTTGCTCGTTCTCTTACCGCGAGTAAGTCGATTTATCAATAAATAGACATAATTTCATTGTCAATTTATTTTTGTTAGCGCCTACCTAATTTATTTCCTCATTTGATTAGAGTAAATGACTAATCTTATTTACACAAATTAACCAATCTAGTTCCTTCAACAATTAAGATAACTAGGTTATATGGGATTTGCCCAGTTATTGGTGCTATCCTTTATGCATAATTTTAAGATTGTAATACTTCTAAATTGTCCAACCCTATACGGCAGTCGATGTTTGAAAAGATTTAGTCCAAAGATAAAAATGTTATACTTATTATATACAATAGGGTTTGATAGTATTGTTTTTTATATATAACGATGCTAATTGTGTGCTAAATATGACTATTTACGTGTGCGTATATATATATATATATATATATATATATATATGTGTGTGTGTGTGTGACGAAGGTGTTAGCAACCGCATTTGGTGGAGTTGGTGCCAATGGTCCGGGAGCAGGTGGTTTACATGGCGCTGCCCATGGTGGTGGTGTTGGACATGCCCAATTGGTAACGCATCAGGGAGCCACATATTTGGTTCAAAGTGGTCAGTTAGAAGACGACTCGTCTGCTATTTCTCATACGGCGAAAGCCAGTCCGGTTACTGTAAGTAGTTGATGTTTTTAAATTGAATGTTGTGATATTGGTTGAGAATTGTACAAGTTGTGTTATTGGTGGTTTAGTTGGTTTAGAAGAAAAAGGGACTGTACAATACTTGTTTTTAGTATGTAAATTGAAATGGAGAGAACAGCATTTGTTTATATGTTCGTTTGTTTGAAAATGCTTTCAGGTTCAATGGCTTGTGGATAATTACGAAACGGCTGAGGGTGTGAGTTTGCCTCGCAGTACCCTCTACTTCCACTATTTGCAACATTGCAACGAGCACAAACTGGAACCCATGAATCCGGCTTCATTCGGCAAACTCATACGTTCCGTCTTTTACGGGCTTCGTACGCGACGTTTGGGTACGCGTGGCAATTCCAAATATCACTATTACGGCATTCGCATCAAACCCAATTCGCCCTTGAATCACTTTATCGAAGACGCTGGCTTTTCGCTGCGCCACTATCCCAACTATCATCGCCAAACGATGGAAGCTGCTGCAGAATGGAAAAATTTTGCCAATTCGTCAATCAGCTGTTTGAACAAAGCGTCGCTGTCGTCAAATTCGACGGTGATGGGTCTTGGCGGTTCTTACGCCGGCTCACAGCAGCAACAGCAGCACAGTACGACAAATTCTCTGTTGTCCGTTCATCATGGTGCATCTTCACATGGATCACATTTCAATTCTTCGACACGTACCGAAAAATCGTCATTTAATTCGTCCTATCCTTACAATTTGGCTACAACTGCAGCAAATAACAGCAGCAGCAGCAACAACAACAACAACAATAATAATGCGAATACAGACGGTGTCGCAAATAGTGGCAGTCGGATTGTCAATACGGGCGTCAACAATGCGACTGCAAATGAAAGTTTGGCGCTGTCTTCGAACAGTCAGCATCAACACGCTCAATTTCTTGGAGAAGCCAGTTCGGCATTGCCAAATTTGGATGAAATATGTCGGTCTTCTGGTCTACCAGTACCTAGTGAAGGTAAACCAAATGAATATGCATTTATGAGAGAGAGAGAGAGAACACCGATAATCCTTGATACGGAGGATGCAAAATGGGTGTTGTGCCTAATTTATTAAGCCTCGTGATCTCTGAACTGGTTTTAAAAGTAACTGTTTTGCCAGTTCTGCATTGTGCTTGGAATTAACAATCTATATGAAATCAGTTTTATTTAATTGCAAAAAATGTTTTGCTATATATATATATATATATAAATTTTTACTTATAGTAGAGGCAAAATCTGGTGAAAATAAAGGCCGTGTTAAAGTTACATTGTCGTCGGACATTCCATTTCTTTCCGAAGACGTCATTACTTTTTGCCGTTTGTACGCCCTGTCAGCCGGTTACATGTTGGACGCCGTTGTGAATTTGGATTTTGCTTCCATTGAGACAGTTTGGAAAGCATTTTGGTGTACGGAAGAAGTCAAGGTAGGCTATTTGTCACATTAATTTCCAATTTTATTTAAAGTCATTTTTTCGGCATTCAACTAGCTGTGTTCCATTGTCAAATAAATGAATTAGTAATGTTTTTTATTTTATTTTTTGGGGCACGTTTGTTGAGTCTCCATTGACATGCACTGTTGCACTATAAATACAAGTGCCAATACATCAATTTCTATGAATTTTTGTACAGGATTCCCGTGTGAAGCAAAGTTTGTCTCAAGAAAGGCTGTACGCTCTCGTGTCGGACTCGTCTGTGTTGCAATTCGTTCGTCTCTATGATCACACGTTTTATCAATCGCTGGCCGAAGTACTCATTCCAAACGTACTTCGACCAATTCCGCCCACGTTGACGCAGGCCATTAGAAACTTTGCCAAATCCCTCGAAGTACGTAGCCAAATTGTTTTGCACTACAATTGGGTCTGTACTGTTGACCAACTTTGACTTTTGGGGGTTTTAATTTTTTATCAATACAGTTTTTTGTCATGTAATAATAGGCCAGTTTATTTATTTTTAAGAAAAATAGTTTGTTATTTTTTAAAAAGCATTTATATTTAATAACAACAAAAGTTGGCGACAGAGCCAACTCCTCATTAATTCCCAGTTCAAAACGAGTTGAACTTGGCGGGACGAGTAAATTTTTTTGGCTAGAAGACCGCCTTTTTGCGATAACGCCAGAAATTGACGAGACGATTTTTTTGGAAGGATTGACGGATCCACAACAGCCACCAGAGGAAGACCTTTTACACCTTGGTGATTTTGAGTTAGGCTTGTCATTATTCGTTCATTAGGGTAGAACCTTGTTAATCCTTTCGTGCTATCTCGTCAACTTTGATCTTTTCCCAGTTACATGCCCTGAGGGGGGCTGACAGCTGATTCCATTATGTATTTTCTGTCAGGGTGAACTCTCTTAGCCTAAATTGATACCTTGAGATGGTTTTTAAGCATGTTGAGTATATGCTAGCACCTATTCACCAAACTGGAGTCCAGTGAAAGCTTAGTTATACCGCTGTGCACTCGGTCCCTGCTGTTATTAGTCTATGGGTACCTAGTCCAGGATTTACCATGTGGAGGAGGAACAGACGTAAACTATCATTGTAATTTGAAACTTTTCAAGCATTACTTATATCTTTGTATACCTTTATATTGAATTAGATATTTTTCTACTTTTGACATATGTATGTATATATTTTGTATAAATAATTGCGCATACAGGGTTGGATGCGGCAAGCTACACACGGTCTAGATGCGACGTTGACTAATTTGAAAGTTTCGGCAGTGTCGGCCTTGGCACAAACGTTGAGGCGCTACACGAGTTTGAATCATCTGGCTCAAGCAGCTCGAGCTGTTTTGAAAAATTCGAATCAAATCAATCAAATGTTGTCCGACTTAAATCGTGTAGATTTTAACAACGTTCAGGTATGTTCCACTGTGTACGCCTATTCGTGTTTCTTATTCGATTCTATGCTATCCTACTTGAACAGAATGCAACATTGTTTTGTATTTTGTGATATTTCCAAGTTGTATTGCAAATTAAGCGAAATGGTATATTTCAATCGAAAATGTTTTAGACTGAATTGGGATCTGCGCAAAGCCGATTGCGACCATCAGCTAGTCCCCTATGCATGTGTATAAGTTGGGAGAATTGTAACATCAATGGAAGATTGTTTAAGCACAGACGGGGAAGGCGATATTGTTAAAAAGAGGGAACTTGGATTATTTAATCTGGATATCAGTGATTTTAACATTAAGCTATTTGAACGAAATAGTGCAGTTTTTAGCAAAGTTATCAACACTCAACCGATATGTAGAACTGTAAAAAGTATGCATCATTTTTTTCTAATTGCTTCTTTTCCGTGTCCGTAAACATAGGAGCAAGCATCATGGGTATGCCAATGTAGTGACGAAACCGTCAGTCAACTGGAACAAGATTTCAAATTGATTTTGCAAAAACACGCATCGTTAGAAGAATGGGCACAGTGGTTGGACACTGTCGTGACGAGTATTTTGCAACCATTGGAAGGCAATAGCTTGGCTTACACACGAGCTGCGCATCAACTTATTTTGAAATGGTCTTTTTACAGGTATCAATGATGAATTGTTTTTGTGTTCATTTTTTATTGTCCCAATAGTATTGTGGCTCACATACTTTAGTGGATGTGACTTTCAAAATACAAAATGCACATTTATGACATTTATCACTAGCAGTTATTAAAACAAGTGACAACATGTCATGTGGTTGACATGTACTCAACACAAAATTTATCCAAATTCAAATGCAAGTACATTGTGAATAAAAAGGCGTATTATTGTGGTGATAACATACTACAACAGACATATGTGTGAAGGTCATCGAATATGAATGACTCATATGTGTGTGTATGAGTATTAAAACGATAAGTCTGGAAATAGGACGTGGATATCGTCATGGTACATGATGGACAAGGGGGAGGTAATTTGGCAGGCAGAAATAATCGTGTTGTGGATAGGTTTGTATAGCGGTCACTTTCAACTTTATTTGGATGGGATAGTAACCTTGCTTAATGTCACAGGCGCAAACTCAAGTGGAAATTTGATTTGCGACTGATAGGCCAATATCACGATTACTTGACATACATTCAATATATATATATATATATATCCAATTTGGAATGATCATCATTATCATCATCGGGGGTAAACATCCCCCACCGGTTATTATCACCCAGGGTAGTCCAAAAAAACAAAAACGTTAACTTTTGTAGTGTGTACTTAAAGAACGACACTTGAGGTGTGCTGACATTAAATGTTAATTACATTTCAAGTTAAACCCCTCCAATGATCTCTGTTGGCGGCATAGGGTAAACAAACGGACGCCCTAAGGGGGGAGACCGACTCTTACTTAGCGCGTCCACAGGTGGCGGATAGTGGAATGACCTTTAGCAATAAAGGTTAGCTGTGAATAAGGCTGTGCCAAATAAACAGCCGTGGACCAAACGGATACTCAGGCGTTAAGGTCGTTAACGCGTTGACAAGGCGACAACGGTTATAGGTGTCACCCTGAGTATTATCACCAAGCAGCCCTATTTAGAGACAGCACTGCTTGCTCCACTCGGAGAAGGGCCTAGAAAAGGTGGTTTAAAAGTTGCTCGTCTTCTTACCAGGATGGCTGGCCGCGGCTAACTGGTCTATATACTCGCGGTCGAAACTCACAAAAATCAATTGGAGTGATAGTTTTGATGTGTGTGCTATTTTTTAATTATTATTACTAAACTATTTTGAGCGATATAGATTAAATTAAAGTACGTTGGACTACTAAAATAACATATTTGGTCAATTGAATGTTTTAGTTATTACAATGGCATTTTGTTGGGATCTTAATGATTCTGAGGGCTTGAGTATTACTCATGAATTTCAATTTCCAGTGATATTACTGACTGTTCCCCCACGTGGCGCAACCTAGCCTATGTGCATAGGTTCCATTTCGGCGGGTGGGTGCCAGTATACGCCCAGAATAATTAAAAGGTATTGTAAGGTACATGTATGCCATATGTGTAGCCCTTGGGCTAAGGGAGAAAATCCCGACAAAAATCAGGCAATTTCATCAATCTTTGCAAACAATGACGCCGTCACAAGAATGCCGTCTACCTTTGTTACACCTATCAAGCCATCGAAATCGATTGTCTAATATGCTGTACAAATTTACAACTAATGATTAAGTGACTACATCACCAACCCCAATTAGTGAATGATTAAAAATACATTTTGTACTCCTGTTGTCTGAGTGTTTACTCTGTGCAATAAATAAAGGGCTTGTTGGCGAACTGTAATTCGGTATATAACTAACATTTGCAATTTACTTAGACTGGAAAGACTAACGTAACCCTCGAGTTTATACAAGTAAAACTGTAGTAGAGAAAGGAAAATGTGATATGGTGTGGTATAGTGAAGGTATATGTTGAACCTGTAATCTAGATTTCTTTCCCAGTTTTGAATAAAAGTGATTAAAGAAATGACTTACACACAAATACGGCCACGTGATCAAAACAGATCACAATGAAGAGTTCTTGTTAAAATTGAATAATTATGTAGAGCATTTAGCGGAGGTTTTATTTGAGGAACTATTCAGTGTCGGTTCTGACAGCTATTGTTTTACGAGCAGTAATGACTAGTGAAAGATAATATTCCTCATTAACGTTGAAGGGCAGTACACATTGGATTAATATGTATTGTGATTGGGGAAAGTAATATTTATTATACTCATTTAGGTTGTCAGTAGGGTTCTTAAGTATGCATATAATTTTGAAAAACGGGGCATTATTAGTTGCATTAATAAATTGTTACATAAATTTTGATATTTCACTTTGCTTAGGCATTGGATGTTCTTAAATTAGTCTTAATAGGATATAATCGTATGACTAATAAAGTAACGATTTCATTGGAGCGTCACAAGTTGCATTTCCATGCGTTGACATATTTTTTCAGATGGTACATCATTCATGAGACACAACTTCAAATCCTCAAACATGCTTGACTTTTTCCAATAAAATGCAATAGAATGTCGTTTTTGACATGCAAATAAGACGTACATTGTGTGTTTTGATATGTGTTGTGACAGTTCGATGGTCATTCGTGATTTGACGCTTCGGTCGGCTGCCAGTTTTGGAAGTTTTCATCTTATTCGGTTGTTGTACGACGAATACATATTCTACTTGGTTGAGCACAAGGTGGCCGCTCATTTGGGTATGACTCCGGTGGCTGTGATGGGACAAATGGGTCGGGTATGTCCTTATTATTATTATTGTTGTTGTTGTTGAATGCTTTACGAGAAATATTGTTCAGCAAGTGGACATTTTAGCGAAATCAAATGTACATTCAATAGCATATGTCGTTATTTGGAAATGAAGGCATTAACCCTGACACAAAATTATGCGACTTTGACTATTCTTGTGATCAGAGAGTTGGTCCGTCACAATGGTATTGTTAAACATGTGTTGAGTATACATGACTTTCTTTTTGCACTGCGTTTTGTGAAGTTGAAAGTAATAGAGAGGAAGAAGAAGAAGCATTATGTATCAATTGGTGGTAATCAGATTGTAGACTATGCAATTTGCAATTTAGAAAATTGTGATAGTAGTAGTTCAATAATTGGAATGTTTTTGCAAGGTGATTGTGTTGTTGTTATTTTTATTATTTGTACAGTACAGTCAACGATGCATTTATTCTAATGCTTTTATAGGCGTAACAAACATGGGAGAATAATGAGGTTTTTTGACGGCATCCCTGTGACGATGCCATTGTTTGCGAAGATTGACCAAGCTGCCTAATTTTTTGCCAAGGTTGTTCTACCCTATCCGCATACTTTGAGAAACCTTTTAAGTATCCTGAGTACATTTGAGCATTGTTGGTAACATAATTACTTCTTCATTATTTGCATAGCAAGCAATCGACTCCGATGGCTTGATAAAAGCAACACATGTAAGACTCATTCATTCATTTTGGTTGGTGACGTGGCGTCACCTCTTCATTATTCCCCATATTTATACGACATTGCAAACGATCGATTTCGATGGCGTGATAAGCGTAACACAAACGTAGAAGAATAACAAAATTTCTTGGCTGGTAGATGGCATTCTTGTGACGCCACCACTGTTTGCAAAGATTGACAAGGCTGCCTGAATTTTTGTCAGGGTTATCTCCAACGGCTACACATGGTATGCGTATACCTTTAGATACCTTTTAAGTATCCTGGGTGTATGTTCGCACCCACCCGACGTAGCGGGAGCCCAGTTATACCGCTGTGCACTCGGACCCTGCTGTTATTAGTCTAGATCCTTAGGGCACCTAGTCCAGGATGCACCACGTGGAGGACTAACAGTCAGGAATATCACCATCATTGGAAATTGAGACTTTATAAGCATTACTCAAATCCTCAGGGTCATTAGCATCCCACATGTAAGACAATAACGATGTTTCTTCGTTCAATGTGTGCTTTCATCCGATTTATCAAGGTAAAATTCAATTATACCGCTGTGCATCAGTTGTCAACACTTAGCAATGCTGAGACTTGCAACCCTACTTTGGGAACTTTTCTGTCGTCTTAAGGAAAATTGCTAAAAGGCCCATTGGCCACCAAACCTTGTTCTTTTTCCATTTTAGTCAATTTAAACTACTTGTAGGTACAATAATAATGATAATAGAAATTCGTTTTGATTTTGAATGCGGCTTACATACACTAAAATCCATTGCCTTTTCAAAAATCATCGGGCAGGATTTGACTCAACAATACTATTCACAATCTCGCTTGGATTTGGACTACTTGGGCATGCGCGGCGATGACGTAGCCGATCACGAACTCGAAGATGACGACGACATGAATGAAGGCACCGATGCCTATTCGACTCGACATAACAACCGCCGTTTCGACAATGCGGCAAGTAAGTTGGCCGCCGATTCACACGTGCCATCCTACTTGCGTCCGTCGGCAAATGAAACCAAACACGTCGGCACTGTTCAGCAGTCGTTGTCGTCAAACGCCGATACCAAATCATTTGTGACCTCCGACAATCATTTGAGGATTCCATCGGCGCACAGTCTCAATGACAATGACGCTGTCGATGGTGGCGGAGGCGGAGGCGGCGACTGCGACGATGATGACGAAGAGATTGACGAATATTTGGACGATGATGAAGAAGACGCCGACGATTCGTACGGAGATGAGAGTGCCATGCTCAAGGAAGCGCATGCGTCGGTTTTATGTCGCAATTCGAATTTGACCAGTGGCGGTGACAAGAACAACAACAACAAGAAGAAGGCCGCAGATTGTGCAATATTGGAAGATGCGACGAATGCCAATCGTCATTTCGACGATGACGGCAGCGATTGTGGCGATGGCGTAGTAGGAGACAAAGATGACCAATCGATGATGGCATTGTCTCATGGTGAATTGGGCGTTTCTAATTTTGCCAATGCAACGGTCGACGATGCCTTGGCCAAGTCGGTCGATAGCAGCAGCAGCAGCAGGATTGGCAGTTGTTCTCCGCCATCCATTGTGGCTGTGGTAAGTAGTTTTGCCTGTCGATTTATCGAATTTATTGTCACTGTTTTAATGATTCGTTCATTTATTTGGTTGGTTGGTTGGTGACAGCCACCGATTCATTATGTCTTTCATTGTAAGGCATATTAAACGTTTAACTTTGATGGGTTTGATAAGCAAAACAAAATGTAGAAGAATAACGAAGTTGTTTGGCTGTTTGCAAAAATTGACGAGGATGTTCAAGAGCTATACCTTTTAAGTACCCTGGGTGTATGCTTGCACTCATCTGCCTTAGTGGAAACCCAGTTATATCTCTATGTACTTGGTGCCTCCTGTTGTTAGCCTAGATGCCTATTGGCACCTAATCCAGGATTTGTAGCGCTGACGTTCAAAAGACTAACAATACCGTTAAGTCAACCAAGTTTGAACAGTTAACGATGTTTACAAGATTTGTGATTTGGAAACTACAATCCTAACCGCCGACACATTGTCGTAACTGCCAAGTTGTTTTGAATTAGCTTGACAGCTTATTACGTTTCTTCTTTACACACAATGTTCCTATTATTCCCTTACTCCATTTCATTTGAATCGCTAGCCCAATCCCGTTCGCAAAGTAGTTCGCGTAACTACCTTTTGCGACTCACGCCAAATGCCAAGTGGAGGCGGCGGTCAAGTCACTTCGGTCGGCCACGTCGTCGTTCAGCCCAACAACAAAGTGGCGGTTTCCTCGAACACGGCCGCCAGCTTTTGGACCGACGTGAAGACGGTCGATTCGACCAGTTTCGTCGTAAGCACGATTTCGACGCCCAGCACTACGGTCAAGGTGACGAGCAATGCCGAATTTACGGCTGTCAAACGACCCAAATTGTCCTGATTTTGTAATTCTCAATCCCGTTGACATTTAAACTTCGTGTGTGTGTGTGTGTATGTGTGTGGCGCGCGCGCACTCGATGACATGCGTGTTATTATGGGGTGAGAAATAACTATTGTGTGCAGTGATTTTACTTTTTTAAATTTGGTTTATTTTTCTATAAAATGTACAATCGTATTTATTATTATCTCTATGTGTTTGTGTGCGCATTTTTTAGCGATTTTTTTTGTATTTTATTAACAAGCAGCGGTGTTTTGTGCGTGCACATAGTTGCACGCGTTTTTTCCAACTATTGTGGGGTTTAGCTTGAATGTACCGATGGTATCTATCTATCTATCTATATGTTTTTTTCTAACTGGACACATTTTCGAATGCACATCGCACGAATATGCACATCAATTTTTAACTGTTTGATATTTCAATTTTTATTCAGTGGATCACTTTTGTCAGCACTTTTGTGATATTTTGTGCAAATTTTGTGTCGTTATTTTTTTTCACAATTTATATTATTTTGTGTGGAATTGTCAATGTACACGTATATTTGCATTTGATGAACACCGCGTAGTATGTGCGTATCAAACTTGGACAAATGGGAACTTATTTCCGGTTTTTGTGATGCAAGCCAATTGGATGTTGAATATTCAATTCTTTGTGCCTTGCGAGCTCATGATATCTGGTTGTACTCGGGTTATCTATACGTGTGTGTGTGTCTGTGGAATTGAATAATCCATTTTTTACATGTGATTTTGGATGTGTTGCTTTTTGATTCAATAAACGTGCATTTAGAAAAATTTGTCCGTTTTTTTCATTAAGCATAATTGACATTGTGTAGAAGTGCAATTTGCTTATTGTTCAAAATTTTACTTAGAAAACAATGAGAGATAAAGCTAGTTAGTATTAGTAGGAGTATAGGCCTTCAGCTTGAAACTAACAATTCCAACTGGTAGAAAGTATGCACTGTTAAAGATACAGTTGCCATAATATTTTGACTAATTTGTAGATAACATCTAGATAAAGTAAAATTAACAGTGGATTATGGAATATTTATTAAATATTACATGATACCAGTAAAATAGTGGGCTTACATATTTTGAGAATGCACAAGGTAGATCTTTTTCATTTATTGTGGTTGGTGATGTAATCACCTCTATTATTTCTGTCAGTATGGCATATTAAACGATCGACTTTGATGGCTTGATAAGCGCAACAAATGTAAAAGTATAACCAAGTTTCTTGGCTAGTAGATGGTATCCTTGTGACGGCGTTCCTATTCGTAAAGATTGACGAGGCCGCCTGATATTTGTCAGGGTTATCTCCCCATCCCTACATATGGTATGCATATACCTTAAAATATATTTTAATTACCCTGGATGTATGATTGCACCCACCCACCAAAAGCGGAAGCCCAGTTATACCACTGTGCACTCAGTCCCTATCTATGGGCACTTAGTCCACAGTACACCGTGTGGAGGAGGAACAGTCAGGAATATCACCATTATTGGAAATTGAGACTTTATAAGCATTATTCAAATCCTCGAGATGATAAGCATCCCGGATAAGAAGGATGCGGGAACAAAGTGAAATTTTTCGGTTACATATATAAATATTTATTGAAAAATGTATCCAAAAGAGAGTACAAATGAAAACTTATGCAGCCTGTTGAACTGTAAAATTTTCAAATAAACTATGTAATATTTCCACTAAAAGTGCGCTTGCGTACGAATTGGAAAAGTGAATCAATTGTGAAACAATTTTAAATTTTGATTATAACATTGTAAAGAATATTGCCAATGGATAGGCTAATTGGTAACGTTTGCTTTTTGTTACGTACAAAACAATAGTTGGATTAGGCGACAGGTTGACGAAAATAATTCAATTTTACTAAGCTGCCAATTTAAAGTAACAATTAGGTTCAAGCGCAGTTATAGGCCGGAAATAATTTTTTAGAAATTTCAATTTTGCTCCAAAAATATAATTATAATGCAACGGATGTGTTACGTCATTTGGCTTTATCGATTAAGGTCATTTTTGTGAGTTTAATTAGTCTTTTGTTGTTTCATCGATTTTTTTAAAACTTGGCCTTGACATTTGACTTTGCTAATTGACAGTATTTTATAGATGATAATTATTATTGATTCAAAGGTAGATTATTGGAATTGTTGGATTCACCTTGAATAATAAATCCGCTTGGTTTCAGTCAAACCAGGACCACTCTACATCTGTTTCATCCTTATTTGGAATCATCACCGGTACATACCTTTCAAGTTTTACAAATTTGAACTTTAAACCCACGCCCTATCTGGTGCCAGGCCAATGCTTTAGTCACTGGTTGAACTTGACCTTGTAAATTTATTATTTATAGTAAATCTGATCAATTTTAGTTGACCAGTGTCCTTAAATGCTGTGCGATACTACCGCAAACAATTATTCTGGTTACAAAATTATTCGATTTTGTCGGGTGACATGAAGTTAAACGGGGACTAGTATTCAATGTTTGTAGCGGTACTGGAACACGTTTAGCCAATTGTGAATCTGTCGTCTTAGTTAGTCCATTACAATTATTTAAGTGTCTTGAAGTTTTGGGTTAAATAGCATTCAAATGGGTAAATGGTAATGGTTACACTTAAAAATTAATTACATAAAGCCGAACATATAACCATTTAAACAGCTCAGAATTTATAACCATTTTTGAAAAAAATGTAGACTGAACTACGATACAAGGCTTCAGGGCATTTTGTGGTTGTTCAAGATGATGCTCCAGTACATACGTCGAGAAAGGCAACGTGCTTTTAGTTATAATTTACAAATTAACGCATTTTTTCATTGTTTAGACCAAAGATTCTTTACAGCCAAATCTGAGCTTAATCCTATTGCCTTAATACAGCCCCGACCTCAATGTAATTGAAAATCTTTTTAGTTACCTTAAATGAGACGTGAAGGATAGAAAACTAAATTATGTTCAAAAAAAATTGATTATGTGTTGAAAAATCGAATGTAACAAGGTTACATCAATAATTTGGTTGATTCCTATCCAAAACGTTTAAAAAATGTTATAAAATATCATGGTTATCCTTTGAACGACTGAATTTGTAAATTTAATAGTGTCCATTGTGTATATATGTACATATTCTATAATATAATTTATTTTTAAGAAAACAGTGTAGTATTTTTATCTTGTCGAAATGCATAAATTCTGGGTTTTTTGTCTAAGCGAGTATTTGGCAATACCATTTGTAAAACAAAATATTTTTATCGTTTTTATTATTAGTATTGTCAAAGTGATGTTTAAGGATTATTTTAGTACAATGTCGATGTTTAAGTGATGTGAGGAAAGTCAATCAATGTTAATGACTTAATCTTAACATGACCCCATCCATACACTGTAGGTAGTACAAAATTGCAATTTTAACTTGAACTACTCGTTAACTTATTTCAGTAGTTCAGCTTTTATTTTGTACATAATAAAAATTATTTGAACAAGGTATGCGATATTGAAATGTTTTATTATAATTATTTTATTACTTTATTAATCTTTTGTTTTTATTCAATTTTTTTATTTTAAAGAATAAATAATTAATTGCAATAAATAACCTTTTTTCAGCACATCGGAACTTAGTATTGCAAGCATTTGAAGTAAAAGTATTGCATATTTTTATTTCCTCTTGTAATACAATTCTATTTTAACATTTATTAATGTAATTATTTTTTGTTTACAGATAATAAATGAATAATTTCATTCATTAGTTTATATGTAAGGTTTAAAATGAATTTTTGGGTGTTTACTCATTTCTTTTTATTGTTTTGAAACAGTGGGTTGGGTTTGACGCAGCGTATGTATTTCATTCAACTATTCTATCTGTGTCCAGCTATTTATTTAAAATACTGGTTGTTTATTTTTTTAAATTAAATATTTTATGTGTTATTGTTATTATTGGTCTAAATATTTCAATAAGAGTTATTTTCACTATACAAAAATAGTTTAAAATTAAATTACATTTTCAGCATTAAATATTGTTTATGGCTTTCACTCAACCGTCATTGGAATTGACTTATCACTTCTTTGTCGTTGTTTGCCAAAATGGCGTCTTCTTGTCATTTTTTGTAGTAATATTTATTTTTCAAAAATTCATTTCATTTTGGTTGGTGACGTGGTCACCTCTTCATTATTTCCCATATTTATACGACATGTAGAACGATCGATTTCGATGGCTTGACAAGCGTAGACAAACGTGGAAGAATAACAAAGTTTCTTGGCTGGTAGACGGCATCCTTGTGACGTCGCCACTGTTCGCAAAGATTGACGAGGCTACATATGGTATACGTATACCTTTAGATACCTTTTAAGTATCCTGGGTGTATGTTCGCACCCACCCGCCGTAGCGGAAGCCCAGTTATACCGCTGTGCATTTGGACCCTGCTGTTATTAGTCTAGATGCCTAGGGGCACCTAGTCCAGGATGCACCACGTGGAGGACTAATAGTCAGGAATATCACCATCATTGGAAATTGAGACTTTATAAGCATTACTCAAATCCTCAGGATCATTAGCATCCCAAAGTTCAGGCTACTAAACTTGCCCTCCCTTATTCTTAACCCAACCTCGAAACAGCTATCGTACAGTTATATCAAATTTACTGTGATGTGATTGGTAGCTCTTTTTGCCAACTATCATAGTGTATTACACATACTTATTGATTTAAAGTTGGTATGTTATAATTAAACGTTTTTATAATTAAATTTAACAGAAATTCACATCGATATTGGTAAATTGCCGTGAACCCAGGTTTTGACAATGGTTTGTTATATCATGGACCAGTACCGCGTGTTCCAATATGCTCAAAAATTGTTTTTCGTCAATTTACTACTCAGCTTTACTCAAATCTAAACCAATAAAAACACAAAAACGTTGCAGGAAACCGTATTACTAAAATTTTAACTATCAAATAATGATTTAAAAGAATTTACAACATTGTGTTAATATAATTGGTCTATATAATAATATAATTTCAATTCAAATCCATCAAAGTGCAGATTGATTAAATTTACGACTACGTCTTTAACGGAAGCAGATAAATTAAATGTTACTATTTCAAAAATTAAAACAAAAATTTATGAAAGTATCAAATCTAAATTAATTTGTTATGTCCGACTGTTTTCTTGTAAAAATAAATATTGAGAATTAAAAATAATGTCAAGTACTCAAATAGTTTCTTTATATATACCTAGAAATATTTATTTAAAAAGCTGAGTCGATCAAAATGGCATATTTTAAAAGCTGCTTCTATATTGAGAATTAAAAATAAGTTCAAGTACTACATTAGTTTTATAATATTTAGCCTATTATTATTTTGTGTGCTTAATTTTATTAAAAATGAACAATAACATATTTTAAAAGCTGATGTTAAGGGAACGTGGAAAATAAATTGTAATGTTATATTATTTTATAAAATTTGCCTATAATTATTATATTTAATTATTATTTTATTAAAAATAAACAATGAGTAATCGTTAAAACTGATGTTAAATGCACATTCAACTCTGCCCTAATTGTGATTTCATAATAATTAACAAAATAAACATTTAATTATTGTAATCTATATAAATAAAAATAACTTTCGAAAGATTTTAAATAAAAATTTTAAAACAAATTGAATAATTTATTATTTACGATTAACCTTAAGATTCCGCTCATTTTGCTTTCTAATTGCATTGTTTGTGAAATGGACAATAGTGATAAAAAATGTTTTCATCTTACCGAAAATGAATATCGTGTTATCAAAGAATTTAAAAAATAAAGGATTTTTATCAAAAGAATTAGCGAATTTATACAGAGTTAACCTTTCAACAATTTATCGGATTATTAATGGTTAAAAATCGCAAAATTATGATAATGTTGGAAGAAAACCTGTAACGACTACTACAGATGATCAGAAAATCGTTATGGAATTTAAAAATATATAATAAATCTATTTCAGAAACTAAAAGAAATAGTTTAAACAATTTTACTTGTTCCGCAATTAGAAACAGAGCAATTGAATCTGGTTTAATGCCTCAATCACCAAAGGTTAAACCATTTATTACTAAAAAAACAAAAGGTTAATAGATTAACCTTTTGTAAAGCATGGAGTGAACGACACCTTTGTTATTGGCGTTCCATATACTTTGCTAATAAAATAATGATTCGAGACGAACCATTTGGTTACAAGAACAAAGTGTTGTGTGGGTCCAGTTTACAAAAACGTTTACTCCCGGTTGTTAAAAAAAGAGCCCACCCTCAACGAGTAATGTGTTGGTTTGGTATTAAGTATAATCAGCCTATCAAATGGAGAATTTTATCTGGTATCGTAAATAATAAAAATTTTTGTTTCAGTAATGAAATGCAGCACACTTATACAGGAGTTACTACCGTTTTTCAGGACAATGCTCCATATCATACTTCCAAAAAGGTAACATTATATTTATCTAGATTCACTTTATTTGTTTTATATTTACATTTAGACAATAGAGGGGCTAAAATCGAAAACGCTATTTTTCACTCAATTGCCACCTAACAGCACGGATATCAATGTTATCAAAATTTTTTCAGTTTGCTAAAACGCAACATCAATAAGCATACTGAAATTGAGGATTTATGTGAACGCATTCGGTTTGTTGTTCAATATGAGAAGAAACAAGAATATATCAACACTCTCATCGACGGCATTTCAAAACGCCTAAATCAGGTTGTTCAAAAGAATGGCGATCACATAGATTATTAAATTTTTTGAACTTTCTAATATCTTTAATCATTTGGTAACTGAAAAAACTGCATGTAATTTGTATTTTTATCAATAGTAGACGTTATAAATCATGTTAATCATTTTACTCAATTTTCGATTTTGCACCAGTTGATATTTTATACGATTTTTTATTACTTACAATATAATGTATATATAATTATAGTTTTTTTATTATCATATAGTATTGTATATTTTATAATCGAAGTGACGCTTCTCTTGTACGCTATGTAGTTGCTAGATATGTTTTAGTTAAATAATTACTTTTTCGTGGTAATTGTTGTGACAGTTGTAAAACATACACCCATAACAAAATGAAATTTTTTGGATTACACATAAATGGCAAACGTATCTGATATAATCATGTAGAACACATATTTATGTGTTGCTGTCACATTATAAACTCAAAAAATTATAATAAATAATTGCATCATTCAATTGTTTGTCAAATCTTGTTATACTGCCTACACGTATTGTTTTTTTCCCAGGTTTATTGAAATACGCTTGTGTTGTCTTTATTATTACAATTGACAAGAATGACATGTTTCATTTCTTCGGTAACCAACATTTCAAGTCCTGCATATAATCACAGGATTGGAACGTTTCAAAACTGAAACTCATCACAACTCTCAACAAAACCACATAAAAGTCGAGACGAATCAATACAAATATCCAATTGTAAATTAAGTACAATTGGCCTACCTATCAAAGAAGTGCATTTTCCGCCTCCAACTTTTATCTTGTTCCAGTTACGATAGTACAATGACTCAGTCATGCAAGCACTAGTCACATCAAATTGACTCTTTCGTCTACAGTTTGTTTTGTACCCCATTTTCGGGTTGTATTCTCATCATTAATGGTAAAAACGTGTTCATTGTGATCAATGTATCTCTAGTGCAATATTAAAGCTCATTGTTACATATACATACATATACATAAACACACACACACACATACATATACATAAACACACACACATATATATATATATACATCGTATGTGCACAGGCTCCTGTCAAAATCAATGTCGTCTAAATCGTCAACTAGTATAGCACAACTTTGTCACATTTAAATTTGTCTACATTTGTAAAAATATTACTATGACAGTACTGATAAAAACAATTGTATCCAAATGAGCACTTTCTATCAATATTATTGTTAAATTCTAGCTTGGACAAAAACCGTAACATTTCCTGTAAGCATTAAATTAAACCGATGTTGTAGAATTGATTTGTGCACTGCATATTCAATTTCTTTATGTTACAATTTTATTTGACGTATATTTTTTTGAAAATTCCATTAATAAAAGGGTTTGAAATGATTGAAGGCAATTGTACAAATATGACACTTTTCATAGTCAACAATTTTGCATTCTAGATGAATAATAAACACATTTATTTTAAAATTATAATCACAATTGTACTACCTTTTTAATGACATATTATTTTTATAAATTTCTACATTTAATTTTACAATATTTTTTGAAAAAAAATAAATTTGAACTATTTTTTGTTAAAAAAATGCAAACTATAACAAAATGGATACTCAAAATAATCTTAAAATACACTGTTCAATATCTATACATTGCATAACACACACTTGTAAATAAACTTTGATCTTCTGTAGCGCGTTACACAATTTTTATTATATAATTTTTTTATAATTTGGTTAAAACATGTATATATAGAAAAAGTTTGTCACGAATTTAAAATTAAGCAATTTTCTTTCTTTTTTTTTAATCCAGCGGTACAGCGCACGACTTGGACCTGGGTGGGCATCGGGGGGTTCGAATCCCACCACCGGCTCACTAAATGCAGGCCCACGTTCGCTTTTACTAAAATATCCAATGCTGAAAGGTGCGCGTTTCCGTAAAAATAAATAAAATACTACATTAAACAATCAAATATTATTTCGTTTACTATTTGATATTGTACATAAAGTCGCAATTGTTTTGAACTTATCCAATTTGTGGAAATGCATACTTGGTTTAAGTATTTGTTCAAATAAGATGCAATTTTTTTTTAAATAATTAAATTACATGTTTTTATTTGTTTTTGTCATTTTTAATAATTTGAATAATAATCATGCAATTGTACATTTTAACTTAGCAACTGTAAATGTATTCAAAAATGGGCTTATCGTAATACAAAATTGCGACTCCTACACAGCCCCAATTATCTGAATAGCTTTCGGACGGCATGACCCAAGCAAAATATTTGAGTACAACCACAAATGTTGGTATCAAAGCCACCCCTTTATTAGTTCCAAGTTCGCATAATATCCTGAATTTTGATACAGAGAGGTTGTCGAATGCGAATGGAACTTGGGAGGAATAAATGAAGTTTATTGGCTAAAAGATTGCTTTTTTGCGACAACGCCAGTGATCACAGGAATTGACGAGGCAATATTCTTTGAGAGAAATTGGGGCATGACGCCAGTTGACGGATCCACAAGCCTAACCGACTGCATATGCAAATGGATAACTTATAAGCATCTTGAGTGTATACTAACATCTATTCACTGGGCAGGAGTTCGATGAAAGCCCAATTATACACTGTGCACTTTGTCCCTGATGTTATTAGTCTAGATGCATACAGACACCTAGTCTAGGATGCATCACGTGTAAAAGGAACAGTTCGAAATATTGCCATTATTGAAATTTGAAACTTTATGAGCATTACTCAATTCTTCACGATCATTACAACTTGTTCATAAATTTTTTTAACAGGACAAAAATTAATGTGTGTAGAAAAGCAATTGAACGGTTAATTTAATTGGTAATGAAAGAATTAAAATAATGTTCGATTATTTTTTAATAAAATACAAATTTGAAAATTTACTAATTTTCAACAAAATTGCTGTTATTAAAAAAATTAATTTTTTAACATTATAACTTATTGGAAAAAGTAACATTTCATGCGAATTAATAAAACACTTATAAACGAAATTCGACATTATGTTTTCTCATTTTAAATTTTTTAAAAACAACCACAAAAAAATTGTATGCAAAAGTTGTATGATGAAACAGTAAGCAGTAAAAAAGGATAAAACAATTTTATTTATTAAATATTTTTCTCTTTTATCATTCTGTTTTAATAATTCAAACATATGAGCACTTTTTAAGGAGAAAATAATAATAGTTTTCACAACTTCTTTAAATATTTTATACAAATATATATAAATTACTTATCATTAGTCAGTAGTGTACACTGAAAATAAAAATTATTCGATTGCATTGTGTTTTATTGCAATTAGCATTATAAATAAATTAATAGAAAAATTCACATGTTTAACAATATTTTGCCAATGTTTATTTTTAATAGAAAAAACTAAGTATATATAAAAATTGTATTAAACTTCCACTAATTCTTACATTTACGAATTTTTTTATAAAATAAATAAAGCTAATCTTTTTAAATAGAAAAAATGTTAAAATTTGAAAGTTTAAATAAAATTGCATTTTTACTAGTTCGACTTAAGTAATTAGATATACACAACATAAATTATATATATGTATATATATATATATATATATATATATATATATTCCCTTTTCAACTTTTCCCTTTTTTATAAAAGGTTACTGTTTGTGGTCAATTTTCTCCATCTGGTTTAAACCAGTATGAAGCATTATTATCATTAGATAGGTTTTTTTTACTGCAGTCAACCGTCCTCCTTTATTCAGATCTGGGACTGGCTAGATTGGTTTATTACTGATCTTTTCTAGGCAGAGTTATATATATATATATACGTATGTGTGCAAACAAACAATTTTTCTTATGAAAACCATATGGTTAACATTTTTTTGCATATGTTAAATTTAATATTCAAATTTCTTTGATAATAATTATTTCTTATTTATGACAAAATGTCAAATTTAATAAATTGCAATTGCGTGATGAAACGATTTTGTTTTCATTAAAAATGAAAAATTTTTAATTAGGAAAATAATGTTAATTTAGAAATTGTACAATTCCCAATACACAATAGTCCTTTTTGTTGTATTATGTTTTGATAATAATAACCGTTTGTATCAATTCGTAGATGAGTTTGTTTAATAAAAAAGTTGTTGCAGAGATCAATGAAGTCAGTCTAAATATGAACAACCAGATAATAATAAAATTTTAGTTTTTAAAAAATAAAATAATATCGTGTTAAAAGTGACAATGGTTAATTGTATGTGACACAGGATAATATTATTATTGCTACTATTATTATTATCATTACTATTATTATTATTATCATTACTATTATTATTATTATTATTATTATTATTATTATTATTATTATTATTATTATTTACTACTTCTATTATTATTATAATTATTATTATTATTAATATTTACTACTACTATTATTATTATTATTATTATTATTTACTACTATTATTATTATTTACTACTACTGTTATTATTTCTATTATTATTATTATACTACTACTATTATTATTATTATTATTTACTACTACTATTATTATTATTTACTACTACTACTACTACTACTATTATTATTATTATTATTATTATTATTTACTACTTTTATTATGATTATAATTATTATGATTATTATGATTATGATTATTATTATTATTATTAATATTTACTACTACTATTATTATTATTATTATTATTTACTACTATTATTATTATTTACTACTACTGTTATTATTACTATTATTATTATTTACTACTACTATTATTATTATTATTTACTACTACTATTATTATTATTTATACTACTACTACTATTATTATTATTATTATTATTATTATTATTATTATTATTATTATTATTATTATTATTATTATTATTTACTACTATTATTAATATTATTATTTACTACTATTATTAATATTATTGTTATAAGATCATAGTTAAATTATGTTAACTTAAAATTGTTGTTGTAAATCCGTCTTAAAAAAATCATTTTCAAGGAAGTGGCATAATAATTAACGCAGCTTTTCAAAAGTGGTTCCATTGCATTATTGTGCCGGAGTGGTTTGGTTGTTCGGCATTGGACTCGACTGCCACCGCCGACATTAATTGCCAACCCTCATTTGGCTCTTCTAAAATGTCCACTGCCAAACGATGTGCGTTATATATATATATATATATATATATATAAACGTATTTTGCTTTAAAAATTATATAAAAAAAACATTTATGTTATTAATTTTGCATGCTTTCAAAATAAGATTATATGTAAATGTTATATATATATATATATATATATATATATATATATATATATATATATATCTTGTAACTTTAGTTGTTCTACAGATAGTTGGTTATACAATGATTCCAGAATTCAGTCAGTATGTACAACCTTGTAAGTACTCACAGTTTTTACATTCACATTTTTATAACCAACAAATTTTATTTTTTGTACCGAGGTGGTTCTAGCGGGTGGGCATCGATTCATTCTCCACCCTCGGCACCAAGTGCGGACGTACACTCGGCTCCTCTAAAATGTCCACTGCCAAACGATGTGCGTTTCCCATAAAACATTCAAAGTAGGGAACAAATTTTTGTTTAAGTAAAAAGACTAACGTTAAACCCCCAATTTCATGTCTCATTGCAATTTGTTGCAAGAATTCATTTTAGTTGTCTAATTATATATTTTTGCTAATTTGGTTTTTTCTCTCCAATAATTCAATCATTAGAGTTATTTTTTATGCATATGCCCCAAGCAAGTCACCAGTATGACGTTTTATATACTTGTCTCAAAACAACTTCTATAGGCACAATTAAATATCTCGTTTAAAATAATTTCCATTTTGCCAATTGTTTCCGTTTACAAATAGTAGGCTAGTAAGCAAAAGCTTTAAAACCAAAAACTGTTAAATTGTAAATTAAGAAACAACTACAAAAGTGAACATTTTAATTGTTTCATTTTATATTTTTGTTTCCAATTTTTTACTACTTGAATGCTTCTAAACATTTTCGACAAGTAGACTTGAGGCCAGGAACCGGGGCAATGTCACTCGAATCCATGTTTGTCCAGTTTTAAGTCTCATTCTCTACCCAACGTGTCTGATCCCGGCACTGTAAAATCCACTAAAATAAGCTGCATTCTTATTACATGCATGTTTGCACTGCTTACAATTATATTTATTTCAAGCACTGGGTTCCCTTTATAATTCCAAACAAAAATAATAGAAGACGTAAACTGTGAGATGAA